>CAJNDT010005124.1:480000-583534 GCA_905221615.1 Symbiodinium sp. CCMP2592
TTCCAGTCAAAGCCAAGGCGAAGGAACATGGTGGCCACAAACGGCATGGCCACCCTTGCCTCCACCAGCTAACCCGCCGACGCAAACCGCGCCACTGCCGCCGCCAAGCACACCTCCGGAAGCCCCAAGCGCAGCAGGCCCACCGACATCCACGGCAAGAGTTCCACTTCCCAGTCAATTCAAAGAGGACTCCGAGCACTACGACACCAACCTCGTCTTCAAGTCAACCCTTCGGAAGAACGTGGAGCCGACAGCTTGGAGCCGCGCCAAAGGCCTTGCAGGCATGGACATTCGGGACGTTACTGTCGCGCATCTTTGCAGACATGGCATGGAAGAATTTGGTCTCCGAGGACTTTCCCACGGCAAGTTCACCGGCATGATTTTAACGCGCAACATCGCCGAGAGTGTCTTTCTCTCCCAGCTCCAAAAGAAGCTCCGCGAGAACAACGTCGACGTTGATGCCACCGTCGACGCCATCTACAAGAGCAAAAGTGAGAAAGCCCCGGACAAGGTCAAAGAGGCTACAGCCTTCGTGACGCCCCTGGTGGACACCATCTTCGACGCCATCAAGCCATGGGCGCAAGTTCGCAACTATGCCGCCAAGAGCGCCGACAGCGACAATCAAGCAGCTCAGCGCATGCAGGCCCTCGAAGAGCAGACCGCGAAGTACAAGCCACGCCTACGCAGTGCGGGACTTGAAGTCACTCCCCAGAAAGCCCTTCCACTACAAGCTGAGCCAACAGATGGTCCCTTACAAAAGGAGCCGGCCAAAAACGCAACGAGGACATCCTTGCCGAGCCCCACAATGTTATTCGCGCAAGTGGACAAGAGCCGCCGACCAGTATGACATCGATCGCAACCTGGGTCGCGAACCTCAAGAAAAGCCTCCCCCGAGACAAGCACCCGGAGGTCGACAACCACATACAATCCATGCAGACGATCCTCGAGAATGCCAAGCACACCAAGGCAGAGCTGCAGGAGATGGCCACGCGATGGGGACTCCCAATATCCCTCAGTACAGCGCCAAAGGCATCGCCCAAGAACCTCCAGCAGCTGATTGCGGCTGTCACCTAGCTCGCTGTGTGACACGTGCAAAGGGTCCTGAGAGGACCATTGGCACATCAAGAAAGTGCCAACATCTTCCAGCGACTGCAGCAGATAGTGGATTGGGGGCAGTTTTTGCTTTTTCATGTTCCTGCTATTAACAAAGAAGTTTTGATGTGGTTAGTCGGCCTTATTCACTTAGTATTCACCTTTCATAGAATGCGGCAATCGCCTGCAACAGAGCAACTTAAAGAGCGAGTTCGAGAAAAAGGCGCGGTTCCAGAACTCTACACGTTCGACAAATTCTCCCAGCCTTGTGCCGTGTACATCAAGCTTCTATTCCCACGGCTCAACCAGCAAACCTATGCGACCGCTACCAGAGATGCATCCTTTTGTTATATCGGATCCACCAACATCACTGTTGCCAAGAGAGAATACAACAGGGTTGCAAAACTTCGTCAACTACAACAACTCAAACTACCCAAAACTGAGATTGCCATTCGATATTGGAATGACTCCCAGACCTACCTGCACTACAGCACCATTCTTCTTTCGCAGCACTCGGAGTATATTGACGCCTGGGCCGAAGAACATAGCATGATCCAAAGATGGCAGCCCAAGCTGAACTACCCGTTTGTCACGAAGGAGCTGGTCAATAAAGCCCATGGTCTCGTTCTAAAACACCAACAACCGCACCTTCGACATCCACCTGATTCTCTATGACGACAACTTTTCAAAAAACTACGGAGAAGAATACCAGGACACAGACCTTCCCTTGTTAATGCCCTACCCAAGCAGGCCCAATTCTGGAAACTATTGTATTCCATCTCCAGTGACACCAAACAAGAATTTGAAGCCTCCAAAGAGTTGCGCAGCGGCAAGCACGATGCAGAAACCGTCACCCTGCTCTACAGACTCGCCAACCACATGGAGCAGCCGTTGAGATCAAAAGCTCGAGCTCGACTACGCAAAGTTCTGCAGTTCAAGAACGCATCGGTCCCAAAGCACAATAAGTCCCTAAAAGTTCCTTTTCTGTCCCATGCTTCCAAAAACACCTGGTACGACTCAGCAGAAATCATCGTCATGTGCTTGTACCATACCATCTACCCACCAAGACGGTCCAAGAGGCAACGCATCCATCACTACAGCAAGTTCTGTGGAACCACAAGCGGAAGGTCACCGATATGGGCAGACGCTGGAAGCCAACGGAGTGTCAGTGTGCCAAATTCATCAAGCAGCACCCAGGAGCTCAGCTACATGAAGGACACGTGGTCACTGGCCTGGAAACTTTGCAGCTACCTACAACGCACAAGGCCTTCACCAACGTTGGAGCTGGCAACACCTTCTATTCCTCCAAGCAGCGCATCAAGAGACAACATCAGGACCAATTCCAGCGGTGGCTCAAACATCACCAATTCCCTCGAGATCAACGCATACTAGACGAGTTCGACGCCTTCTTCGAACAAGAATGGAAACAACATAGACTACAACTTCAGCGAGAACCAAGAATCACACACAGGCTGGCAAAGAGCATTTTGGCCATGATTCCTGACGACTACATCATACACAACGAAGACCACGCCAACGCACATCTCATGATCTATTCTATTGCCCCACCATCTACAACCAAGCCGCCTACAACACCTGGATGGACAAGCAGACATTCCGAATACTAGACAAGGACCCGGAGGAGATCAAACAGGACATGCAACACAACACCCCCAAGGTAGTCGCAAAGCACTACGCCAAGCTCCTCGCCTACGAAAAGCCCCTGCCGTATGGGTATATACTCATGAAAAGGAAAAAGCGATGGGCCAAGGGGAGGACCATTATCGCGTACAGCAATACGTGCATCATCGTGCATCGGCAAATTACTGAAGATCGCGGCCCTGGCGTTACAACAGATGTTCAGGATAACCTGGCCCAACCATTTTGGTGACGTCAGCTCACCACAACTCTGGGAGGAAATACACCAGCTCTTCAACAACAACGAGCACCTGTACCCGGAGCGCCATTTGAAATTTCTCAATCACGATTTGGTCGGGTTCTTTAATTCGATACCACAATCCGACATTCTGCAGAGCATCCACTTCCTCACGTCCCAATTCCTTGACGACCACAACCCCACCATCACCGTCGACCCGCACAACAAGATCGCGCCCGCACACTCCGGCAAGTCAACCTACAGCCTCAAATCCAACATGGTCAAGGTACAAGCCGAACACATACCAGCCATCATTCAGTTCAGCTTTGACGCCTGCGCTTTCACAGCCATTGGGGAGGTCTTCCAGCAGACTTGCGGCACGTCCATGGGAAACCAAATCAGTCCCATCCTTTCTACGCGCGCAATAGTGGCCACAGAAATCACATGGCTACGAATGTACGGCCAGTTTGTCAGCAGCGCCCACCTTCATGACAAATTCTGGATTCGCAGGTACGTCGACAACAGAGCCATCATCGTGGATGAAGAAGAGCTCCAGAGCAATCCATATATCCAGCAGCTGGCGTCATTGCATTTCTACAAGAAGCCAGTACAACTTGAAGATGAAGCATGTGATGACTTCCTTGGCTTCCGCATTCACGCGGATGATCGACGGATCACCTACACCCTCCACCGAGAAGCTTGGAGATATCGATTACCACAATCAGCGGGATCCACAAAACTGCGACTCAGTGGATACCACAGCAGAAAGCACCTTATTCGAACCATTGCCTACCCAGCAGACGTGGCCAAGAAACAGCTGCAGGAGCTTGACGACCTCTACGGTGACTTGGGATTCGCGCATCTCCTAGAAAAACAGCAGAAGCACATGAGTCCTGCAGCGCTTTCCAATGCTTTATTCTGCACTTTTGTTTCCTTCTTTTTCTAGTTTTTTGGTTCAAGAAGGACAATGGTAGGTAGCCGGGTTAAGAAGTGCAAAAAGCAGCGTGCCAATGCCGCCGGAAATGCCATAATCCTAACCGACATCGATACGGACTCTGAAGCTATGGAATACAAGGTCAGACTACCACACGGGCTACCGCTGGACATGAATGCACCCGTGCACTCAGTGGCCAAGGATGACCCGGTAGAACAAGAATGTGAACTACTCCTTCAGCAAAGATACATTCCATTTGAAGTTTTCCCATGGCTCTCCACAAAGCTCAACTCAGAATTCCTTCGAGCATCTGCACTCACCCGAGCAGGCAGACGAGCAACAGCCTATACAGTTGGCACATACTACCACGCGGGCAGCATCGGAGTACGTACCAACACAAGGCAGAGACCATGGACGGCAGCTACACTGGCATACATGTTGCGAGCATGCACTCACACGTCGTTTTCAACGGTGTCCCTATTGCTCAACATACACATGCGCACTCATCGAGACAAGTACAACAAGCCAGGAAGCCTCAATGTAGTGATCCCAGTATCAGCTTTTCGACAAGGACACCTACACGTATGGATAGAGGAAGACAGTGGACCAGATCTTTCTCCGAATGGACAACATCGCGGACGTAACATTGAACTCAAGTTGCCCGGAGTTGAGTTCAGCCCATTCAAACTCCACGGCACATGTCCATGGAAATCAGATCGATTGATCATCTCAGCCTACACCACCAATCGCATCGAGGACATATGCAGCGAGGACAAGCGATACCTCCAACAGCTTGGCTTCAACCTTGCCTAATTCGACTCAGTACAACACTGTGGACCCAATTCAATGCCGAAAGTATGATGTGACTGCCGAAAACAGATGCATCTCTATGCAAATTTGTCGTTCCGTGTTCATTTGTATCTCAGCTAATATTGCGTACCTGTGTCTCAAGCGTTTAAGCAGCTCTTGGCCCCCCGATCTAGCCAGCGACATTGCCAATGCTTTGTGGACGCAGCACGTGGTATCCAGAAGAAGCAGAACATCGCACAGACGTACCGACAGCCCAACTCAACGACATGTACCAGGTGGTGAATCAACTCAGCATTTCGCAGCTCCTGGAGTTGGCCGAATACGTGGCGCGCAGACTGCGCAATGCCACCCGATTCATGTTCGGTGGCGTCAAGTGTGTTATTCCATGTCAGCAGTGTGAGGCCGCAAACTACTGCGATCCCAACTACGCCGTCCAAACATGCGCCCACGTCACATTCACAAAGCTCTGAAGAAAATCATATTTGGCATGGACGACATCTATGTGGTACCACGCAGACTAAACTAAACAGACAGAGGACCATGAGCGGCGATCAGAACAAGACCGAGCCAGTCTCAATTCAGCATGAACATTTTCTGCTTGCTGGTATGATTTAGACCGTACCTTTGTAATCTTTTTCTTGTTAACCTTTTTCTTGTAAGCCATCCTTCTCAAGCACGGTGTCGCCCCCTCCCCAGTGACCAGTCACTTTGCACAATGCGCCGGGGAAGACGCACATCGGATGGAGAACGCCACGATGAAACACCGCGACAAGCAGGCCCTACACAGCTCGACAACATGTACCAAATTGTCAATCAACTCAGTATGGTGCAGCTGCTGGAGCTCGCGGAGTACATCATTCGGAAAATAGCACGAGAGTCACGCTACATGTTCGGAGGCGTCAACTGCGCATGCAATTGTCAACAGTGCGAAGCAGAGCACCGCAGCAACCCCGACCTTGCCATCATGTACTGCTCTCACACGTCGCTATCGCAGAGTTCTGAAGACCACCATCAGCGACAAGGACGGCATCTTTGTTGGTTTCACGAAGACTAAGATATGCAGCAGGACAGCGCCCACAAAAAGGAGACGAGACATCACTTGTCTTCCATCCGCCAGATTGTATGCGAGAACATCACACATTTCTGAATTCACCATCACTGCAAGTCCTTCTGGTTCCAATAGGTTCCTTTTGTTGTAGTCCCATAGTAGTAAACCAGCCATGCCGAAGCGAAAAGCGGGAGAAGCTGGACTTCCATGGTACTCTATGCGAAGTCAGTGCTTTCGGATGACAGTTGAAATTCCACCTGACCGAATCACCAGGGGCAAACATATGCTCCTACATGTGGTGCTTTGTCTCGGAGATACTGTACTGCAAGCGCGGAAAATCTTCTCATACCGCATCAAAGAGATCACCGGCAGAGTACCAGAAATCCCAGGCTTCTTCTTCGAACAAAATCGACGACGATTACATGATTGGGATCCGGTTACATCTATGGCAACGCTGAAGCCGGTGCTCTTCGTTCGGACAACCTCAGACCAGGAAGTGCGGCAGCAGCGATGAAAAAGAAGAGTCCGCAGCCCCTCCGATGGAGGTCAGTGTGTGTGGGAAACCCAAACTACAACGGGACAGTGACATTGAGGTTAGAGCTCACATTGTGCAGGGGCAATGGCGCTCTTACTCCTAGCCATGCTAACAAAGCTATGGAGTTCGAGTGGATGGAGTCACTGACGAGTGACTCTGTACCTGCAGGGTTGCACCTGGATCCATGATTGGATAGCTGGTGGACCCAACAACGTCGGTTTTGCACAGTTGCCGCAATCTGATCGTACAGGTGAAGGTTCCAGGTGCTCCTTGGCTTCAACAACGATAAGAGCCTCTTGAAGCCCCACGGCAACATTTTCATCTTGAAAGTTCTCAGCGAGTTCTGAAGATTGAACTCTATGCTGAGTGAAATTGACCACGAATGAACATTCTACCAGGGAAGCCTGGGTGTTCGAGTGTGTGTCTATGTGTGTGTGTGTCTATGTGTGTGTGTCTGTGTGTCTGTGTCTGTGTGTGTGTGTGTGTGTGTCTGTGTGTCTCTGCCTCTGTGTGTCTCTGTCTGTGTGTCTGTGTCTGTGTGTCTGTGGCTGGGTGTCTGTGTCTGGGTGTCTGTGTCTGTCTGTGTCTGTGTGCGGCATGCGTGTAAGTGTATGTGCATATGTTGGTGCACATATGGTTGCTGTGTATGCCCGTGTGTTTACACTCGTGTATGTAGCAAACCGCTCGAAAGGGACTAGAGAATCTGACCTACAGGCAGGAGAGGGACTAGAGAATCTGACAAACAGGTAGCGAACAGCTCGAAAGGAACTAGAGAACCCGACAAAAAGGTAGCAAACCGCTCGAAAGGGATTCGAGAATCTGTCAAGCAGGTAGCAAACCCGGTAGCAAACCGTGAAAGGGACTAGCGAATCTGACAAACAGGTAGCAAAGCTGCTCCCGTGATGTTCCGGACAGGACTGCCATCTCGTTGAACCGTTTTCGTAGACGAGTCGCCGGCTTGTTGTTGCAACAACATCCAAACTTGCAATGGCAGTCAATGGCTATGAGACGTCGTTGGCTATACATGGGACATGTGCTTAGGCAGAAATCCTCTCACATCACGCTGGCCGCTTTGACATCTCTCTCTCAACCCTTCGCACATACGCGACCTGGACCATGGACCAACGTTCTTTCCTGGCTGGTCAAAACAAGTCGTAGTTTGGGATGGGTGAGTCCGCAGGGCACTTGTACTCTGGATGATTTGAAAGCACTCGCGGCTGATCGTGAGAAATGGTCGTCAGCAGCATCCTCGGTTGAAGCGCAATGGCAAACAGAACCTAATTGTTCATGCACCGGTGTGGGCGTCATGGAGGGATCCACTCCGGGTATCTCTCAACTGGTATCGGTGTTGCTATCTACAATTGCACCATGATGGATTTCATCTTCGCTGGATATGCGAGGAAGAGGGAGTGCAGGATTATTTTAGTGATGATTTGTACGATTGCTTCTGCAAGTTCGTTATGCTACGATTAGCCATGCACTGTGCGATCCAGACGCGTTGGATGTTGTGCTGCCACAGCTCCCCAATCTCATTTGCAACTTTTATCAAAACACGGCGGTAATGCTGGTGTTCTCGCAGGTTCCTCTAACATGGAGTGCATGTGCGTTTTTCCTTTAATCTGCTGGTGTTTGCAGTGCGGTTTGCTATGGAAGCAAGCTGCGTTATGCACATACCTTTCCCGTCGTAAGCCTTGGCCTCAGCACGGGTTCAAAAAAAAGTAGCAAACCGCTCGAAAGGGACTTCAGAATCCGACAAACACCTCGAAAGGGACGAGAGGATCCGACAAACAGAAGCAAACCGCGCGAAAGGGACTAGAGGATCTGACAAACAGTGCTATAGCAGACCGCTTGAAAGGAGTAGAGAGTCTGACAATCAGATAGCAAACAGCTCGAAAGGGACTAGAGAATCTGACCAACAGGCAGCAAACCGCTCGAAGGGAGCAGAGAATCTGACAAACAGGCAGCAAAATGGTCGAAAGGGGCTGGAGAATCTGACAAACAGGTAGCGAACCGCTCGAGAAGGGCTAGAGACGCTGACAAACAGGTAGCAAACCGCTCGAAAGGGACTAGAGAATTTGACAAATAGGTGGCAAACCGCTCGAACGGGACTAGAGAATCTCACAAAAGCAGGTCGCAAACTGCTCGAAAGGGACTAGAGAATCTGACAAACAGCTAGCACACCGCTCGAGCGGTACTAGAGAATCTGACAAACACGTAACAAACTCCTCGGAAAAAACTAGCGAATCTGACAAGCAGGCAGCAAACCGCTCGAAAGTGACTAGAGAATCTGACAAAAACAGGTGGCAAACCGCTGGAAAGGGACTAGAGAATTTATAAGAATACACACACAGGTATATACATATTTATATATATATATACATTTATTTATTTATTTATTTATTTATTTATGTACACGTGGGTTACGGTCGTTTGTATGTGTGTGCCTGAGTGGATTCACGGCAGGCGTCTGCCTGCCTCAAGCAGCTGCGCCATTCCAGTGCAACTTGTGCTCCAGGTTACCCGTGAAGGCGGCAATCACACAGTGACGGTCGTGCTCACCTGGTGTACCGGAGAGGCCGGGCAAGGTTGCAACAGTCGCACATCTGAGTTCTAGCTCGTGCGCATCAAAGCCAACTTCAAGTGTTCAGTCAGGTGGAATGCTCGGAATGCCCGGTGCTTGAAGATCTCACGGCGATCCGGCCCGGAGAAGCCCATATTCTCCGAGGCTCTCTTCACGCATTCTCACGTGTGAAAAGCGGAGTGAGGCCTCGCACAACTGAAGATCTTCGTGTTGAGTCAGGCCCGGCGCCACCAGAGTCCATTTGTTTCCGTGCTGCCCCAAAGCCCTTGGCACCAGGCCGTCGTTTGCCAGGACGACGCACGTTCGCCGCTTGAAAGTTCGATTCCAGACGTCAGACACCTGCCCCACAGCAAACAGTGAGGTTGGCGGAGACAGGGGTCCTCAAAGGGCTCGGCCTGGGTTGGAGCCGGCGATGGCGCCAAGACATGTGCTCGTGTTGCTGATTCTCGGCAACGACAACTGGGGCTGAGCTAGTCACGGCAACTCTTCATGCAGACACAAGCAAGATCAGCGCTCAAACAGCCGACATCGTCGGGACTAGCTCTTTTCTTGTTGATGGCCTGGCTTTGCAGAAACCTGCAAGGTTTACGTGCCAACCTGATTAGCTGACACAGAAGAAGGGTCCAGCATTTGACGACCTGCCATGCTCGAATCCAGCTCTCAGCAGGATAAAGCATCCACACTCTCACAATCCGATGAGCATTGGACTGTCTTCACAAAGTGGCCACGACTATGACGATTAGCCCTGCCAAGCCTAAGCCCTGAACCCTAATCATTTGAGTAGAAACCTCCTTCTCTGACGCAGAGCTTCGGCTTTCCGCTGCTTTTTTTGTGGCTCCAGCCAAAGGGAGCCCTGCTCCGGGCACGGCCCCGCTGCTGAGGCCGGAGCGAACGACGATGTGAAGCAGTGAGAACTACTGCCACCACTATCATGATTTTTGTTGAACGGTGTTAGTCTCGTGACTTTTTCTATCACTTGTATCATCCTTTTCAATCATCCCGCCGTCCATCACTCATCGGCTCACCTATGACACATCCGACACCGCTGAATGTGGATAATGGTCGAACATGTGATCCAGCCTTGGTCGTAGAACTTCTGAGCCCAGTTTCTGCGTGTCTGCAAGTTCGCCTGAGAGGTCCCATGGCTGCGCCTTCCGCGGCGGCGGCCGCCGGCGCCGCCGCGGCCGCCCTCCTCCAGCGACAACTCCTGCACACCTGGCGTCAACTCGGGTTGATGGGGTTCAAAAGTCCAATGACGGGGATCACAAAAAAGACTTGCAGACTCCATCGCCTTGCATCTATCTGTCTTAGTCCATCTCGTGCAATCTCACCCATTCACCCTCCGTTTCTCTTTCTAACTCTCTCTCTCTCTCTCTGTCTCCGGGTCCGCGTCTCGCTGCGGCTCTCGCTCTCCTCTCGCGCGCTCTCTCTCTCTCTCTCTCTCTCTCTCTCTCTGTCTCTCTCTCTCTCTCTCTCTCTCTCTCTGTCTCTCTCTCTGTCTCTCTCTCTGTCTGTCTGTCTCTCTCTCTCTCTCTCTCCCTCCCTCTCCCTCTCGCTCAGGCAAGGCACTGGTGGCACTGGCGGTAGCGAGCAGGGCTGGAGTGAGCATCAGACTGGAGATGGCCGAAAGTTCTTTCACAATGAGGTCGGGCGGGTGAAATTCTGAAAGACGAGGTCAGAAACATCAATATCTCGTTCTCGTGTCCTTCTTGTTGTAGCTACACAAACATCAACCCCCCGAATGTGCAAGCGTGCGTGCTGGCGCTTGTACCGCTTGTTCTCAACAACACGAGCCGTCAAGCAGCAGTTGAAGCCACGAGTTGTATGAAAGGAGCAGCCAACCACTGTCGCTGCTTGCATATACAGGGCCGGAATTCTTCCAATGTTTGCGGCTGCACTTTCCCACCCATTACCGACATCAATCCACGTAGATGCAAGCCGTTGCTGCGATCAGACCGTCCGAAGCCTGGAGGAGACCGGTGTCTCGCAATGGGAGAAGCCCGAGTCACTGATGACCGACAGCGAGCGGATTGTCAACTCCACCGCATGGAAGCAGTATCGGAGACTGGGGTGCAAACGGCTCTGACGTTCCTCTGCTTTGTGTGCTGACACGATCGACTCGGCTGCATGCGCATATCTAAGGATCTGGGATGGCCGAATCTTCTACCATAACAAGGCTGAGGGGTGTGAAGCTTAGGGACGGCAGTCAGAAGCCATGTTAACATGGCAGTTTCCACGTGACAGGAGACAAAAGTTAGCTGCTGGAGCATGCCGCCGGAGCTGTGCCGGGATTGCATGAGGTGAAGTCACCCACCAAGAAACCGCAACGGAGCCCAACCTGAGGCGCAAGCTCCGTGGCGAGAGCACTGGGCTTGACGACCGGCCCTTGCCGGAAACTCTCGCAGAGCAACGACAAGCCTTCCAGGAAATTTCGGGGAAGGGGCTCCTCTGTGCTACCGACATCCAGTGACACGATGCTGACACTGTGCCCAGGAGTTGCTAAAGGAGCGGCACGTTGATGCTCCTGCGCAGCAACTATATCAGATGAATCACTCAATTCCAAAATTGATGCAGGGTTAGTTCGGCGTATCCTTTCTTCTGCTCTTGCACTTTAACATACCATTTTGCCATGGCCGTACAGTGCAACCGGTTAGGACAGGACACGCGTGCGCGCGTGCTTCTCGCTTTTCCCATTTACCGGCCCAGGCGACATGGGACTGGCGACGGGTTCAAGAGTTGGCCCGTGACGCCCCCCAAGCTGAAGGTGTTAGCAGCCCGTCTGCACGTGCAACTTTGCCTTCCTGGACTTTTGAAAAGAGGTTCCGCCGGTCAAGACGAGCCTATGTCATTTCGGTAGCAGAGTTTTTCCATCGGCCCAGTATCAGAGTGCTGACTGGCGGGTGAGTGGTCCTTCTGCTAGGTGAGCCCGTCCAGAAGCAAGTCTTCGCAGATCCTCGGGCGGCACTCAACGCCTTGTTCCTCTGAGATCCTACATTCCGTGCGGTTGCCCTGCAAGACTACATGCTCGACTCTATATGCAATGCGTAATCTGAGGAGCTTCTGAGTCTAGCTCTGAAGCGAACCGAGACGGAGGCGGCAGCTACGCAACACTGTCTTTCGTGGTCAGTGATGGAACCTTTTTTTGGAGACACATTCGAGCCTAAGGGACCCAAACCCAAGTCGGTGGTTCACGGGTATCGACAGCTAACCCCCACAACCTCGCAGCTGCGTGTATCAGCATGCCGGCACAGGCCTCAGGCTGAATTTCGCACGTCTCAAGAGGGATGAAAATTGAAAGGCCTCTGGAAGGAGGTGAGGCCGTGTGGCCTTGGCCGAAATGAGATCGACCTTAACGCAGACCCTTGATTTGCAAAGCCCCTTCCCTTAGGCGCTCAGTGAGCTTTTGTGTTGCTGTCCATGATCTACTCATGAAAAGCTGGGATGCGGCTACAGGATGCCTGTCGCACTCATCCGAGTCCAGAGTTGGTTACCTGTGGGCAATCGCAGTCCGAGCGTGAAGTTTGTTACGGCGTGTTCTGTGTCTCGCCGATGAGCGATGTATCACAAGACTGCCATTGTGTTCATTTGCCAGGCGCGGGCGAAAGCACGCAATGCCGCCGTAGCACTCGAGCGATTGGTCGAAGAGCGCTTTGCAGATCCGGATGCTTTAGGCAGACCGGCGGGGCAGTGACGAAAGATCGGGAACCGGCAATCGACTGCGTGGTCACCTTTGCATTGCAGGCACTACCTACGAGGAGGCAGCTCGCATCCTAGGAGACGAGGAGGCAGGGCCAAAGGACAACTGCGTAGCGTATAGCCAGCGGTTCTTCAGAATTTGCTGCTGCCGGGAACATGTTTCATCACTTTGCCATTTGCCATGCTGCTCTGTGAGCTCGGGGCGGTCCCGTCATTGGAAACATGCAGGCATGGACGTTGATCAAGTCCGACGTTCGGCGCGATGAGGTTTTCCAAACTGCTGCTCGACGCAACGCCCGGACTGCTACACTTCGAAGGGCGGTCAAAAGCAATAGAGCAGATTGCGAAGCCATGCAAAGTACATCTCAATGTAGCCATGGGTCGTTTGCTACTGACGGATGCCAAATCATTACGCCATTACACTGCATGTATGGCCTATATACATGTGGGGAACCATTACTAGATCATCGATTGGCACGTTGGTCTGCTCACATTTTGGGCAAGCCGCTCAGGTCATGGAGCGCTTGGAAGAGAAGCACGAGAAGCACCGCGCAGACAAGAGAGCAGACCTTCGGAAAGCATTCGATTCGGGATCTGTGCGGGTGTCCTGGTGCCGGTGCAGCTTGTGGCAATATCGTCATTAACGAAAGAGAAACTCGTTTCCCTGCTCGAGTCAGAGTCTCTCTCTGCTCCCTTCTGCATCTCCGGCTCTTTTCTCCCTTACAAGCGAAGCCGCGATTAGCAAGCAGATGTTAACTTCTTGGATGCATAAGACATCTCCATAACGTCCTTCCGTGGGGCTACGAGGAGCGCGTCGTGCGACTCCAGCGGCTCATGGCGACAGACCCAGAGCTGCGGAGGCCGAGGATGCGCTGGAAGGCGCGTGCGAAACAGCAGATCTCTGGGATCTTGGTTGGCACTTCTCTCCTGATTACGATCTGACTCGGGCACAAGTGCACACCCAACGCCTACAGGATGCAACAGCCGTCCTGGCCAGACGTGATGAGTTGCAGGACTGCCTGGAAATGTCTGCATCATGTGTCATGGGCAGCTCAACGGTTCGAAGCGTGGCAATGATTGAACGGAGGTAGTTGGTTGACATGCCGTGTTGTTCAAGAGTTGGACAACTAGCATCAGCATGTTGGTTGGGCGAGAAGCCCTCAGAAAAATCACTTTCCTTGCAAAACGGGCGCTCTCAGGAGGAGGAGCCACCCATCGAGGCTCTTCGCGTTTGGGCTTCCATGCGCGAGCTCAGGCACGTTCACTTGAAGAGCAACCTCTGCCAGTCTTCCGAAGACAACATCATGTCCTTTGCCAGTAGCCGGAGTTTTCCTGCAGAACGCTGGTTCAATCGACATGTTCCTGTCTCGAATGAATTGTAAGGACATATGAAGTTAGATGGCACCTGAACCGTTTCAGTGCACAGTAACGACAACGTCATCTCTTATGTGTGCGTGTGTGACACCCATCATACATGTAGATTGCAGAGGCAACCAGCCACCAGGGAAGTGGATCCCAAGAACAAAGCCCAAGCTGACTTCTTTCGCGACGAGCGGAAGCGTGCCTCGAGAGCATGTCAGAAGTGCTCCAAGCTGCTTTAGCCAGGATGCAAGCGGAAAGCTCACAGGGTGAAAGTATCGCAGGGGTAGTCCGAGCAAGAGCGCATTATTGCTGTCGGAGCCTTCTCTTCAACCGAGGCCGTGATGCTTTTGTCCTCTCAATGAAGGCTGCAGGGTTCGAACCGCTTTCGTGACGTCTTGGAAATTTGACATAGGTGCGTTGCTCGGGCTCCTTGCCCCCCAAAAGGCTATCCTTCTTTGGTACTGCCTAGAACCGCGTCTTCCAGAAGACCGCCAGACTCCTCAATCAACCCCCGGCGGTGGCCAGTTGTCGAACGGCATGCCAGGAGCTCGCGGCAGCCGAGCGCTTCACGATGGGGACCAGCTGGGCACAATTGGAGGCACATTTTGCTTACTCCAGACCTACAGTAGCACTTTCAAGAAAAGCCGGTCTTTCTCGAAAGGTTTGGCATATTTCAAGCATGTATACGGGTGTAGACACGAGGCAGCCAGAGATGCATCGTCCTCCTCATCGTGCTAGAAGTTCGTTGAAACGGAGAGGAGAGACAGAGGTAGGGAGAGGCGGGAAGTGTGCCCGAGAGACGCAGAAAAGACTTGAACTGTAACCCAGCGCGCGGACCCGCACAGGAGTGGCCCTCAGGAGTGGGGTCCGTTGGTTTTACTCTTAAATTGGGCAGTTTAAATGCAATCGCGATTCTCACACACAGAGTCCACGAATGCACGCGCACGCAGTCGTTTCCTTCATTCTCGAAGGCACTCTGAGTGCCTTCCCCCGTCTGCAAAATGAAGCCCAACAGATTGTCGATGCGTCTGGCAAAAGAGTTGGAAAAGGGACCATGTTGTTTGTGGCAAGGAGCTAAAACAACACTCTCGTGAGATGTCGTGAGCCTTGCCTACTACTGGTATCACAAGTCAGATGAATCACCAGAGACTACCGAAAGCAAAACGAGCAAATGAGGATGTCAGTGGGAACACCATGGTCAGGGATGGTCAGAGCAGGTGATTCGCATGCCTTTGTGCATGCATGCGGGTGTGCATCCGCGAATGTACGTGCGCGCGTGCTCCGACGAAAAAACGTGACGGACAAAGGCAAACAGAAGCAGACTTCAGGCAGCTGTGGGCATTCTTGTCATCTCGCCTGTATGCTCGGCATTGCTCGGCTACATGTCCGAGTTCGGGTCGTGTTCAAAGTTCCAGACTTCACCGGCGTTCAGGAGATGCTTCAGGCTTCCGGGGATCAGCGCATTGCTGGGCTTCGCGAGGGCGAGGGCGCTGTGGCCATGGAGTGCCTCGACGGAAGTGGCGCTTCAATCAATCGCATACCAACAGAGCCCAGACCACAGACCTTGTGCCGAGGCTTTTTGATGAGTTCGTGGAGGAGATCAAGCTCAAGGGCGCGGAGGTCCGTTGACAAAACGTCTAGAGTCTACAGGGCCTTCGAAAGACCAGGCAGCAGCAGTAGCCCCAGGCTTACGCAGGCGTCGAACCCGCACCACCGCCGCCGGAGCCGATCGTGGTGACCCGACTCGTTTGCCCCTGGGAACGGCAATAGGGTTCGTGCATGTTTGGGTTTCATGTCGTGCAGCTCTACCTGTACTGAACTCATGTCATCCAGCAGCCTGACGCACCGGGCGATTTCAGAGCCCAAGTCACTGGAGTTTGGGTTCAAGCCTGTGGGCTGCAGACTTGCGCATCAGCCATGGGAAACATGATGGGAACCTTGGCTGCAGGGGGTTCTACTTTCATTTGGCCACGTAAGTGCTCAAGCCTGACCCGGCAGCCGGCCTAACTGCACAGAGAGAGTTTAAGCCCACCACCCGAAACACCCGTTTCATGTCCATTCATGTCCTGTCCAGGTGCCGGCAAGCCCGAAGACGAGAACCAAAGAGCGGCAAGTGCGGCCAGACAGCAGCACAAATAATGCATGGTCCGGCTGCTTTCCCCCACTTCCATGCATGCCGAGTCTTTCCTGTCAGCTGGAAGTCTTGACATTTTCAGGGAATACTGGCAGCACCATGATAAGTAACAGTAAGAGGAGCAACCAGTAGACGTGTGAGTATGTGTTAACTTGACGCATCTCCAGCAGATTCTAGCATCGCATGGCCACCTGACGGGCAATCCTGTCTTGCGTGACAAGGAAGTCAAATCTTTATACAAGATGCATACGTTCTCTGTCCGACACTTCCAGCCGAGTCGACGGAACCGGCTCCACTCCGCTGTCCTTTGCAACCCAGACTTTGTTCGGAGCCGAGGCCAACCCGCGCTGCGAACTTCGCAGCACAGAGGAGCTGCTGCGTGCAGCCCCCAAGGCCGTCTTAGCTGAGCTGGATACGTCTTGCGTTGCACGAAGCGCTAGGAAGTGGCGCGGTGTGAGGTGGAGTTGCATGTGCACCTGGACGGTTCCTTTGATGCTGGAGTGCTCTTCCGTGCTGCGCAAGCTCATTTAGAGGCCTGCACGACGGGTTCTTGAGGGCTCCCAGCGAAGACTGTCATTCAGCTGAACAGCTCACAACAAAACATGGCTGCGGCTCAAGCTGCGAACAGGCGCATCTGCACCCCAGATCACCCCAGAATCTTCGCTGCCCTCGTATGCCATTGTCGCCTACGTCGAGGCTCACCACACGCGGCGAGCCAGGGCGGCGAGCGGACATTGTCCACGTCGTTTTCGACTGCGTGCTCTGCCGTTCGCTGGCCTCGCCGCTGTGAGTGCCTCCCCGCGTCGGACGATGGAGCGCTTCACGTGGGCGTTGCGTTTTGGCAGCAACAGAAGGAGATTCTGAAACACGGACGAGTGCGGGCTGGAGGACAAGATGATGCCTCCCTGGGGGCCATGCTCCCCATCGGAGTGGCTGTGGCCGTGGCCTTGTTTGTCCCTGCCGCTGGGAACCTCCTATCCCAAAACATGGCGTCGAAGAAACTACAGCCCGAGGGGCCCCGGCCGAGGCCACGCCAATGCTGACTGAACGCAAAGCCTGAAGAGGACGTGGCAACGAGCATGGCCGCGGATTGGCCGGAAGGCGCCAAGCCCGTGGACGACAATGATAGAAAAAGAATAGATAGTACTGCAGCACGGCTCTTGATTACAATTGGCGAAGATGTGAGGCAACCTCGATGGCAATGCATGGCTTTCTGCTTCTGAACCGTTTTTTCTCTGCGGAGAGCTGAGCCCTTCACACCGATCTTGGGACACATCTGGTGTTTGCTGCCATACTTGAAAACACAGCGATCCTGGGGATGCTGTTGAACACGGGCGCACACAAGGACTTCACGACCACCGTTCGTGTCACGGCACTCCACTGGGTCGTGGTGGTCACTCGGAGCTGCTCTTGGAGGCCGGTCTGGCAAAGACTTGAAGGAGAACGCTGGACGGCTCAACCCATGCGGCATCCGAAGGCTGCATGGACGACGGCCGCATGGAGTGCCTGCGGCTCTCCTTAGAGCAATGGCGACAGCATTCCATTCCACCGCATATAACTACGTAACTACTTCGCACCAGCAGCTCCACATTGGGGGGCCGGGGGTGGGGGGTGTGAGCAGGGCTTCGGTGCTGCACGCCTGAAAGCCGCGGTGCAGCGAGGGAGGAGAAGGACAGCGACGGCAAGACCGCGCTCGAAGGCAAAACGACGGCTGCATCGACAGTTTTCGACCTCCACTCGTAGTCTGAGGCTCGCAGTCGTGAGCAGAGTGAGCTTCGTTTGCCCACCATCACGGATTCAGACGGTGGCAAATGAATTCGCAACAAGCTCTACGCCTTGGCGATAAAACCTGTGCTTGCTGCTGTTGTAGTCTTCTGAAGTCCTCGCCGGGTTTTCTTCGGTAGCAGAGAGCAAGCTTAGCAAGATGCAAACATACATCAATCCAATTCCGGGGCGAGAGGAGCTCCCGGAGAAAGTGCGGACACCATGGGATGGCAAGATGCTGGAAGTGCCTCGGATCGGATGTATCCATTCCTTCTCCGTTTCTTCACGCATGCGCAAGCAAAGCCCAAACGGGCTCTCCAGGTGCGAAAGGCAGTGCGCGAATGTCATGGGGACTTGGCAAAGTTCACCTCCCTGGTCACCGACACTCGGCAGAGATTTCATTAAGTAAGGACAACAGAACGATCCGACGAACTTGCTGCAGACAACCGCAAGTAAGTAGCACTGCCGATGGTTTTGGCAAGATTGCGAGGTTGAAAATGACAGACTTCCTCAATTGTCAGCCTGTTTGCACTAGAGTCGCGGACTGGAAAACATTCGCGAGCACGCCAAACATGTGACTTTAGTGCATGACTCAGCGCTTCTCATGTGCCTCTCTGTCCAGTTTGCCGTGGCATTGCGCTGCATTTCTACAACCCCTGTGGTGAATCTACTGCGTTGTCTGAGTTACCCCTGCCAGACTTGAGCGACCACCTTCGCACCTCCTCACAAGGGTGATTGGAGAAAGTGAGGTTGGGAGCGACATCATCGGCTTGTTTCCCATACTCGACTGCTTCTACACCTTCTTGCCCATTGTCCGTGGCCGGTTCGCTTTGCTGGAAGAACTAGCTTTCGAGTTCTGCCGCGAGCGGAAGAAACACAACATCATCTACACGGAAGTGAGGCTCAGATGTTCAGTAGCAAGGGTGAAATCTAATGGTTGTTCCTGCATGTCGGGGTGCTTGCTTGTCATGCAGAATCAAGCTCGTAGCAGCTGTTGTAGCCGTGGTGGATCCCTGGAGGTACTCTCCCTTCGAGTTCCTCCCGCAAGGGGAGGATGGACAGATTGCAGATACCTCGAAAGCAGCAGATGCCGTCAAGGCATGTCTTCAAGAGCTTGACGATTTTCCTGAGACTCTGAGAGGCCGACCTCTGTCATAGCCACTTATGACCTCAGCCCGGTTCCCAGGCCGTGTGCGCAGGCCTGCAGAAGGGCAGGCTCCTGAGTTGACACGACAGAGCAGCATTGAAGGCATTGAAGCTACCCAGCTGAGAGCCGTGGACGTCCGTTGCAGCACTTCCACCAAGGCCAAGCCGAGTTTGGCGTGATGGTTCAGCAGATCCTGTGCTGCATTGCAGCGCAACCGGCGTGGTCCGCCCAGACGATGGCACTTGCCGAGGACGAAGCTGATGGATACCGGTTCCAAACTATTAGCTAGCTGTGTGCAGTGAGGCCATCTGGGCTTCATTCGATCCCCAGACCATACGAGTTGTGCTTGGTCTCAGGAGTTCAGAAACGAGGGTGTGGTTGGAGTAGACATCGCCGCTGGCGAGATGCACTTCGAGGCCTGCACGGGTCGAAAGAGGAGGGCATGTTTTTCTCGTTGTCCATTCTCCTCTTTTGGTGTGTGTTGTTTTCTTTTTGCAGGCCCCCGGTCCTCACTCCCGGTCCCCAGGTCCGCCTCTGGTCCCGCCGTTCTCCGATGGTCTCCTGCTCACACCATATCCTCATGAGGGATCAGGTTGAACATATGAGATCAACCCATCGCCTAACGAGGAATCGGGTTTACGAAATGGGAGCGAGGGCTCGGGTTTGCTAATATGGGATCAACCGGCAGAGCCTTATGACGGGATGTGATTTGGGAGCAACCGGCATTTCCAAATGAGGGTTCTCACGAAATAGAAGGCAAAAAGTGAGAGCTCGGAATAAAGATACGGGACCCACTGCAATCGTCAAATGCGTGGAGGGGTTTGCAAAACGGGGTCGACATCCAGTGCCGATCGCGGAGTCGAGTTTAAGAAGAATGGGATAAGCCGCCGTTGCCCAATGACGGGGCGAGTTTATGACATGGATCAACCACCTTCCCACTGAGGGCGATTTCGACATGAGATCAGCCGCCGCCATCTCCTACAAATGTAATCGATTTCCGTCGCCTAACGCGGTGTCCTGCCACTGCTACTGCTACTGCGACTCCGACTGCTACTACTCCTTCTTGTTCCTACTGCCACTGCTTTCTAACTACTTACGACTTACTAGCACTACTACTGCCACTACTACCACCACCACCACGACGACTACTACTCCTTCCTACTGCTTTCTACTAGTTACGACTTCAGGCAACTACCTACGATTATTCATTGCTGCTGCTTCCACTACTGCTACTGCTGCTGCTACTACTACTACCACCACCACCACCTCCACCACCACTACTACTGTTGTTGCTACTGCTACTACCGCTCCTAATTCTATGCCTCCGCTATTCTTCTTCTTCTACTACTACTACTACTGCTACGGCTACTGCTACTGCAACGAAACTACTTTTTTACTACTGCTGCTACTACTACTACTACTGCTACTACTACGACCACCACCACCACCATCGCCACTACGACTGTTTCCACTACCGCTAATACCACTGCCACTACTACCATTTTCCATTGGACGCTGTGCGTGGCCACTACTACCACTAGTAGTAGTAGTAGTAGTACTACTACTACTACTACTGCTACTGCTACTGCTACTGCTACTGCTACTGCTACTGCTACTGCTACTGCTACTGCTGCTACACCTACTATACTATGACGACGACGACGACGCAGAGGAGCAGAAGCCCACTATCAGCACATGTTTGTGTCGCGATAAATCTTTAAAGCATGAGACATGTTGCCATTTCAGCTCCTAGCAAAAGAGAGATGCCATGAGACGCTATCGTGTTGAAATCAGGAGAAGGTTGCATCAGAAGTGTTACGGGGCTCTCCGAGAGCATCAAAAAACGCAGGGGTCAACAGAAAACAAACAAGTATCGAAGGAGAGGCCACCCGTCCAAAGACCACACACCCACAAAATCCCTGCACACCTTCGTGGAAGATAAGTGGCACTTTGAGCTATGATCGTTTCTCAGCAGGTCACAAGACCGGGTGTCGTGAATTTGCTGGGCATGTGCTAAAATCATGTGCAGGACGGCGCATTGCATGATGCGCACCGGGATGCCATGGCTATGGCGCAAGAAAAGGGCCTCGGTATCACGGTTCATGCTGCTGAGGCTGGACCAGGCTCGGTTGGACAAGCTGTTGTCGTTGCATGGCACATCTTTTGTTTGGTGCTGTGAAAGAAAGCTGAGGTGACAACGTTTGCCGAGCAATGGATGTTTATGGTGCGACTCGAATAGGTCATGGTTACAGATCTGTGGGAATGCAGGCTTACGACTATGCCAGGAGCAAGGGCGTGCACTTCGAGCTATGTCCTACCTCCTCCGTTTCCACGCAAGCTATCGAGCTGGAGAAGGCAGATGGGTCACTTCAATGGAAAACACACCCAATAAGTCGCTTCTTTCTGGACGGCACTTCCTGCTCCATCAACTCGGACGATCCAGCAGTGTTCCGGTCTTCGCTTACCGATGAGCTTGTCATCTGCGTTAAAGAAATGGGTCTGAGCTTGGAGAATATCCAATGGATGACCTTGGAAGCTCTTGAGCATGCCTTCCACTTGGAGAGTGGTGTGAAAGACACCATCGCCGAAAAGGTGAAGGCTTTCTACGAGCAGACACTGAACTAAGCCCTGGCGCTGGCTTCTGGCTCGCCCCCGAACCTTGCATGCAGCATACCACTGTGGTTCACCGTCACGGGCCTGTACACTCATACACTACATGTACTGCTCGCATGAGCAGCAGAAGCCTCGTGCTGCTCAGCCGTTCTGGCGATCTGATGCGCACTACCTAAGGCTTGAAACCCTTTGCTTCCGGCGGCGCCACTCAGTGCTGGCGGCTGGCGGAGTGCATTGTTAATGTTGTCCCTGCACTGCAGCAAACGCTGCCGATGCAGTGGCACAATTCCTTTATCCTTAGGTCTTAAAGGTGCTCGTGGGAGCACTGCCTCTAGTCTAAGGCAATGACAGGAAGGAACCAAACACACTCGCAGAAGACCAAAACTAATCGCGGCAGCCTGGTCGTGCATTCATACTCGTCCCTGTTGCCGCGTGTTGACTCTCCATAGAAAAGCCGTATGCTCTGCATGTCCCCGACGCATTATTGCTGGTACCAACTCATTTGACAAGGACACTCCACCAACCTTCACAGCAACAAGTTGCAAGACGTGAACCGAACGTGCAGTCTGTGAATGCAGACCTTCACACGTGCAACCCGCAGTGCGTCCAGGAGCAGCTGATGTTTGAAAGAAGCTCGAGTCGCAAGCCAAGCCAGGAACCCCCACGGAAACGCCCGCGGTCCTCACGACTCTCGGCAGATGTGCCGCTGCCACCGGTGAAGCAGGCCAAGATGCCGCTTGGAGTTGTGGTACTAGAACGGAGGAAGCCACGCCTTGGCCCAATTTGAGATCTAAGCCCTGAAGAGAGATCCTTCGGGCAGGAGTTGCCTTCCGCTGCCAGGGCCCCAGTCTCTGCCGCCTCGGCGGGGGCTCTCTCTCGTTTTCGCCAAGCAACGGCTGCAAGGGGGCACCGAAGTCTCTCTACTCCAGTTTTGTCGGGGTTTTCCGTGAGACGAGGTGAAGATGGAGAAGGAGGAAGAGGAGGATGAAACTTGGATTGCAAGAGGTGATCTGGCGACAACGAATGCCGGCTGCGGCTCAGGACACCAATGCCCTCGATGCGCTCATTGCGGCTGCATCCTCCAGGAAACGTGTGGCCACCAAAACCGAGGCGGGCTGCCGGGCGCTGTGAGCGGACCATGCGTAAGCAGGCGTCAGGTTTGAGCGGCTCAGTGCCGGCCAGTAACATCCGGTAAGGGGCTGCGAAACACCTGTCGAACTTGAGCTCAGGCGGCCTGCGCAGGATGAATTGAACAACCAACCCTTCAGACTCGGAACACTGTGCGAGGATGAAATTTGCACCTTTTGTTGAAGGATGCCTTCTATAGCAAGTTGATGTACGACCAAGGCAGTCAAGGCGGAACCCGTCAAGACCGAGGCAGTCAAGACGGAGAAGGTCAAGGCCGCCGCCAAAACAGGGCACTGCCATAGTACTCACATCTGGAAGTAAGCAAAAGGAAAACTTGAGGACAGCATTGGGATGAAGCGGGAAGTATTAGATAACTGCTGAGAGTTGTTGCTGTCATTTATGTAAGGCGAGAGCGTTGACAATGGCTTCGAGTACGATTGTTCACTGCAAACACAGAAGCACAAGTAACGCTGCCGGAGAGGTATGCTTGGTGGTCGTTTTCGTGGTGGTGGCGGTAGCAACGGTGATAGTCGCAAAAGCAGTGGCAGTAGGAGTACTAACAGCTACGATCATGACTTTGTTGTTATTGTTGTCGTTGTTGCCATCGCGACAGTGTTTATGCTGGGTAAAGTGTTAATGAGAACACCAATGACCGGAATCGGAAGGTTCAGCCTAGCCTTTTCAGATCCACATTTCCGATCCTGATTCCGGCCTGCAGCCAGTAAGCCACCGAGGCCGAAGAGGAGGAGGACGACGACACGGAAGAGGAGGAGGATCCTCTTATGGGCCGTCGCCTTACCTTCTTGGATTCTGGTTTGGCTGTCTCAGACGCGGCTGGCTTGTATGCAAAATTCTCGAACTCACACGACTTGAAGTCGCTGGCAGCATGCTCCGTGCTCCACAGTGGTGGTGGCAAAGCGAACAGAAGAATCTCGAGACGAACTACACTGCACCGCAGTGATGGACGTTCCCGGTGTGGCTAAGGCGCAGCGCTCAAAGCAGCAAAAGTGAAGGAAGAAATGGACTGAAGACGCATAGAGCTTTGTTCAACGGATGTTCTGCCGGAGCTAGCGTAACTACTTGTACTTTGCATAGTTGTCATCTTGCCGCACATCAACAAGTCCTGAGACAGACACCGGCAAGACCTGCTCATTAGTGGATAGAGAATCAACCTATCCTCTCTCGTTCAGAACCAACTGCACAGGCCTCTGATTTTGCCCAAACATGATTGCCCTCAATACCTATTCGGCTCGTGACATGGGCTGACTTCTGAAACGTTTGTAGCAGAAGGTAGGCTCCAGCGTGTCACAGCAGTAGCGCAGCTCGTCGAGAGACGCATTGGATGACAAAGTGGACGCTCCTCCAGAGTTTGCATTGCCACAGACTTGCCTGACGCATCTCATGACACGAACCGTTTCATGAGGAAGTAAGCAAGAAATGGCACCGTAGCAGTCCCTGAAGCCTGCGGTATTGCGGCAAGCGCACACGAAATGCTTGCTTGCCGGTTCAACCTTTCAGCTTAGCTTGGACACGGTAACCAGCAAGCCTGACAGCACAGTGTGTCATGTGTACATGTGGCGGAAACCTACGTGCCAGAAGCAAGCGAAGAGGTACCTGCCAAAGTTTCGGAAGCTTCAGCCAAGCCAATGGCCCAGCCCGAACGTGAAGCCGCCATCGTGAAGCGAGTCTTTCGACGATATGTGACTGGGTTCAGAATTATCCGCAGTTCTGGCAGAAATCATCTTCTTGTTTTCAACATCCACGAGTCGACCTTAGAATCTTAGAGGAGAAGCTTGAAGTTATCTGACAAAGCTGCAGAGATCCGACTTCCTGCACTTGCCTCGCTCATGTTTCGCGGATGCTAAGGACAAGCTGGGTGATGGGACTGTTGATCGAGACATGCTGTGGAAGGCGGAAAGACTGCTCCAGCAAAGTCCTTCGTTCGCCTTCGTGGCTCACTACCCGAGAGATCTGTATCAGGTGATGCAGACCTTGCCTTCGAAGATCAGTCTCCAAACGTTCCTGCATCTACTTCAGCAGACACTCGGCATGCCCTGATGCATGCATGGACAGGATTCACAGGCACCCCTCCCTGCCCCCACTCGGACAAGGACCGGATACGATGGTGACTTGTCTGATCTATCCTGGTCCTGTCCGGGTTGCCAGTGAACTCTCCAGCCCGATATAAACTATTCTGACTGCCAGCAGTTTCACCCTGCCAAACTAGATGCGATACTCAATTCTGCACTGCCTCTGCACAGGTGGCCGTGTGAACTATGCCAGATGCCCGGTGTGCTTGAGAGCAGCATGCATTTTGCTGCTGCCATGCGGTCCAGGCTCGGCACAGCCCTATTTGCCAAGCACGTGTTGCAGGTTCGGTTCTTGGATCGGCTTTTCTCAGAGAATGCGGGGGAGGCTCTGTGCATCAGGGAGATCTTGCAACCATGCTCTCTCGCATGGTCTCTGCGACTCCTAAGCTCACTGCAGGACGCGGCCAGCGACAGCGAAGAGACGATGCTCGCCTCAAGCCTGCGTTGCTTCGGCACAGCACCTCACCGTGTAGCTGTGCTTTCGTGGGGTTCGGTTCAGATGGGCAACCCTTGATTCGAGTTGAAGCCCAGCTGGGGTCTGAAAATGTCGAGGTCGAGGCATGACTGCCGGACTCGCATAGTCGGATAGTCGGATCGCAAGGACGTCGGCCTTGGACGGCTGGCGCCGACTGCTGCTTGCAATGGCGCTGCTTGGCTCAAGATGTTGGAGGCAAAGCCCTCTGAAGGCAATGCTTGCTTTAAGCTCCTCTGTGCGACTGAAGCTCGAACTGGTTATTGGGCTCTTCTTGGGAAGCCTTGTCTCAGGAAATTCCATGCCCCTGACGAAGCTGTTGACCGCAGGAGCCGATCTCGAATGCCATCTGATTTCAACTGCTGCTGCTGCTGACCTCGCTGCGCGTACTGGTCTGCTACTTCTTTTTACTGTTCGTTTACTACTACTTCTACGACGACGACTTCTGCTGCTGCTACTACTACTACTACCACTACTACCACTACGGCTACTACAACTATTGCCGCAGCAGCAGCAACCAAGGGCATTCAGCCGGATGCCGAAAGCCCGATCCACGCCTCAGGATGCACTCTGCCAAGCCGGCTTATGGAGATGAGCCCGACTGCATTGAGCCTTTGTTGCAAGAAAGGTCTAAGTCTGAGTCTAAGTGGAATTCATCACGAATTGGTCCGAGATTTGGAAAGACAGGTGTGCTACAACGCTCGGCCTTCCGTGCTCCTCCTACCATGCCGGCACATGCAAGTCTGCAAATGCTGCGCCCCCCTACTGCGCGAGCCTCAGGAGCCTGCATTTCCTCTTGGTCGAATGAAAAATAAACGTCAGCGCCAGCTCACCTTGCAAAGAATCGTGCATTGGATACCGTTTGAGGCATGTCCGGAGCGCGACGCAGACCCTGATAATCAGAACAGGGGTGAAGAGAGCCAAAGCAGAGCACTGTAACCTTTCCGGGCAGTTCAAGCTGTGGGCACCAAGCAAAACGGGAGAATCGTCCGTCAAAGGGACGTGCACACCTCACACATTTGCGAGCCCAGGTCGAGCTGTCCAACCTGCAGGGCTAACATCAAGTCTTTTGCACGACCATGCTGGGATCCTGAGTCGTGAGAGTCCATGAAGTCTAGGAAGAATACCCACAAAAGCCATGTCAGCACAAGCTGCGTGTTGCTTGGGACGGTGGGTGGAGGAGGACAGCAGATTCGCAGGCGTAGACACGACGGACGCGTCATGGCCTGCATGCGAATTGGTTATTCTGTGGTCACAAGGACCCAAACCTCAGTAGCTTGTACAGCAATCCAAGGCCTGGAGTCTGCAGGCGGATCTCGGGCGAGTTAGTTATAATGTCTCAGATTTAGACTCGCGGCCAAGCTCACCCCTCCTTGTACGGCACACATTGAAGAGGCGGCCATATCGAGAGGTCCACAAGGACGGGCAGAGTTGCATAGAGTCAGCAGGACAAGAGAGGCTCACTCCAGAAGCGAGTACGGAAAAGGATGCGTCCGGGGCGGAATGGTCCTTTGAGAGCTCTCCTCCAGACTTGGCGAAGGAAGAAATGTCTGCCCTGTTGTGGCTCGAGCACCAACGTGCCATGCACAGCCGTGAAGGCTGCC
Source organism: Symbiodinium sp. CCMP2592 (assembly GCA_905221615.1). Classification (NCBI taxonomy): domain Eukaryota; class Dinophyceae; order Suessiales; family Symbiodiniaceae; genus Symbiodinium; species Symbiodinium sp. CCMP2592. The sequence goes on from CAJNDT010005124.1 coordinate 506,887, forward strand.
TTCTCAGAATCTCTGTCCACACAAACCCGTAGCCAGTGCACACTGCAAGCATGGCCGAGGTCGAGGACTGTTCGCCTCTGAAGTCAGAGCCGCGGCCTCGGTCTTGGAGCATCTCAGGCTCTTGGCATGACCGGACGCCAAGTCGTGAATGCGACAGAAACTTGCATGTAGCGGGCCAAAAAAGGGTAGCGACGCAGTGTGGCTCAGATTCAGATCCCATGTTGACCCCGGCTCCTGCAAGTCGACGGCATAGTCTGACACATGCAGCACTAGAGCAAGATGCAACATCATTGTGACCCTACCTGCACACCTCAGAGCCACAACGGCCTGCACCAAACAGCTCGTGAGCAAATCATCATAAGTTCCTCCTGCCGTTTTCCAGTAGTGTGGCTTCAATGGGAAAAGAGGCGAAGGAGCAGCCAAAGCTGTCCGAGCTCTATGAAAAGTTGACTGCCGAGCAGCAAACCAGCTTGTCGAAGTCTGTGACGGAGAAGCTGCAGACCATGATCGGCGGCTATGGTGAGCTTGGGGTTCTGGTGGAGTACATCTCGGTGATGCTGCAGTCCAGCAGACCCCCGGAGGCTATCCAAACCGAACTCGAAGCTTTCCTCCAAGATCAGAGCGTCCCTTTCACTCAGTGGCTTTGCGAGAAGCTTCAGAAGGTGGTGAACGAAGGCGGAAAGCGGCGACGCCGCGAGAAGCGTGCAGAGGATGGTAAGGACGCTAAGCCAAAGGATGCCAAGGATGCAGAGAAGAAGGCCAAAAAGGAGAAGAAAGCAGCTGCCCAAGCTGCGGCCCAAGCTGCAGCCCAAGCAGCTCAAACAGCAGCGACGCCAACCACGGTGGCTGCCAGGAGTCGCTCACGGAAGCGACGGCGGCGGGCCGCCACGGCCAGCACCCCAGTGACAGTTACGACGGTGCAAAACCAGGCAGATCGTAAAGCCAAGCTGACCCCCAACGTCGACTACATGCATGAGGGACGGCCTCAAAAGAGTGATGGCCGAGAAGCTCCTGCTGGAAGCGACACTCGCTGGTCCTTCCGAGCTGACCCCGGTGGGCACCTTCAGCCAAGTCACCACGGTCACCCGCCCTCGGCATACTATCAAGCCCCACCAGGCGCATACCCCACTCCGCGCCATCCACATGCACCTGCTGTAGCCCCCCAGTACTTCACGCCCAAGAAATGGAAAGTAGCGCGTGGCAACACCGTGGTGCGAAAGACCGAGAGGCTTGATAGCGAAGAGGTGCAGAAGTTGCAGGAGGGCGAAATTGTCGAGCAGGTCGCACCCGCCATCACCACGGAGAACGGCATCGTTCGCATACAGATCCGACATCCGTCATCCCCACTCTTCCCAAAGCCCATCGGTTGGGTGACCCAGGATGCCAGCGCAGCTGGAGGCCCCAAGTTCCTAGAGCCCGGCCCAGAGCCCATGCAGCGCACTCAGCCTGCAACCAGCCCCAGTCCGGGGGGCGGGGCGCCGGGATGGCGGCCTGCGCATGACCCTTCCCCTTGGGCTGCAGGCTGGCGCCCGAGACCAGGACCGGGGGTGCCTCCGCCGCGGCCTGTCGCTTATGGCAAGGGCTTCCAGAACCTCACCTGGACCCCCAGCTGAGAGGCACACTTGAGAGAGGTGTTCTAGCTTAGAGAGCCTTGGTTCTCCGGACTCTCAGGCGAGAAACTGGAAGCTTTACAAGATCAAACTCAAGTCTTCTCTGTCCTTCTTCTCAGACTGGGATCCTGGAGCATGGTAGTCGCAAGCAAAGGAGTCACACTGCGGCACAAGACTTTGCCAGCTTATGTCTGTATGGTCGGTATATGACGAGTTGAAAAAGCAAGCACGTGCAGGACCTCGCTTGAGCATAATTAGGCATTGCAAAGAAGTTGAAAGAAGATTGGCTGACATGCACGGGACAGGGAAGGGAGGTGACTGCCTCGTGATCGAGGTGCTGCCGCACAGCTCAGCCTACTGGAGGTGCTCCGCAGACTCTGGATTGCTTCGCCACATCTACATTGAACTTTTATTGATACACTACATTTTCTATATCAGTTCAATAGTCTACTATATTTATTGAATGACTGTAGAATCATCAAATCATTGCATCTACATGGAAGATGCGGCCCAAGTCGCAGGTCCTGTGCCGGCACAGCGACCTTTGCCCAAGATGCCAGAAACCACGGCCTGTTTCCTCATTCAGAAAGCCTTGCGGCATGAAGCAGAAACCGCTACAACAGATCAGTGTCTTCGCAGAGCTAGCACTTCAGTAGAGCGCGGGCCGCTCTTCCAGCACGGTCCTGCAGAAATGGCCGCAGCAATGGCGCTGCATGTGAGGCGGCATGGATTCAACAGGCTTGCGATTGATCTCATGTCGCAAAGGCAATGCCAGACACCAACAAATCCGAGAAGCAATGCCGACTTTTGGTCAGGCCGATAAGCCCTCTTCAAGTAGTCCTGATCTTCGCGGATGGCTCAGCCTGGCAGTCTCGCAAGATCTGGGGTTTTGTGGATTCGGGACACCATTGCATGCATTTGCATGCAACACGTTGCAAGTGTTTTTGCAGGTAATGCAACTCTCGTTCGAGCAGCTAACCTGATTCGAGGGCGGCTGTTCCCCTCAAACTCAGGTCATCATTGTTGACACCGCGTCGTTCTTCCTGCTTCACTTACCTTTGATTCTGGACAGTGAGATTGTCTTTGAACTTGGGGGCTGGTACCGGCAGGGCGCGACAGGTCCACGAGTTGTGGTCTCTCTCTCTCTCTCTCTCTCTCTCTCTCTCTGTCTTTGTACCTCTCTGTGGTGTCTTGCGATCGCGCAAGCTTGTTTGCATATCATTCGGGTGCAGGACGAAGTGACGCAGCTGTCGTTGGCAGCCGCTTTTTCAGTAATTGCCCCTGGGACTGATGATCCTGCTCTGACATGTCTAACATGGCTGCCAGAGTCATTGGAGTCGTTGGCAGCTTTTTCCAATCTCGAGCTCGGCACTTTGCGTGCACGCAGCCAAGGCTCTCGTCATGATCGCTTCTGGCCTGAAGGCCGCCCTCACGGATGCTTCTCATCCAGATGACTCCCGACTGCAAAAGCCAGATGCCAGTTCTTTGCGATTGCAACGACAAACCCCGACAGCGCTTGACACACGGGATCACACGGGCAGATCGCACGGGGCTTGAATCTCAGACATGTAGACCAGCAGGCGCGAGTTAACTCACAATGCGATTGGGGTTTGGGGTTTCTGACTGGCGGAAGAGCGGCAAACTACCAGGCGTCCTTTCATGCAAGCCTGCAGCAAGAGGGGGACTCAGTCCAGCGGGTCTGCCCGGCAGAGTTCGCTTGGCCCCCATTGTTGGGGCCAGAAGTTAAGTTTCTGGCTTCCTGCCGAAGAAGCTCTCACAAAGATCTCTGTCAAGCTTGCATGGCTATCCGCGATAAGGTCCCGTGGAAATGGGGCAAAGGGCTGCTTTGCTTGCAGTTGGCATTGGAACCTTTGAAGCTGAAAGACTGAAGCCGCATGATAAAGCCAGAATACAGAGGTCTGAGTAGTTAGTCATGGCATCTTTGGCAGCCCCTGCATGCGTAGCAGCATAGTAAGATGACGCAAAACCTGCCCAAGACCTACTCCAAGTACTACAGCCCTCCTTAAGCGGCTCAGCTTTTGGACACACGGCTCAGTTCCTTCGACGACCTCGGGAAGACAGAGCTCCCTTTGTGTCACACCTGCCATGTCCGGCAGGCGACGACTTTTTGTGGGAGTTTTAGGGTTTAGGGTTGCAGATGGCAACACCACAGGAGGCCTGGATGCAAAAGGGTTGCAGATGGAAGATACAGAGCAAGTCTGTGTGCAGATTTCATTGTGTAGATGCGACAGGAGTTTCGGACAGAGCACTGTAACTCGTGCAACAGGCTTCTCGGCGGCATGCATGACCACATGATCACATAGCGGGGGCTCAATCCTTTTGCCCATGCCTGCTTGTGGGGCGTGGAACTGACTAGGACTCGGCCTTCTCCAAAGGCGGCCGGAAGGAAGACCCGAGTTGGTACCCAGCATCCTCGTGCCTGAGGTGCGTCGCTGGTTTCGACCATCATTGCATTTGGCTCAACAACTGCAACTTGCCATGCAAGATATGTGAAACCCTGCCAGCAAGCAGGGCAGGGTGAGATGCGGATGGATGCCGTCACAGCCAGTGGATGAAGGCGGCGTTTGTTTGCGATTTGCACAGCTCGCCGAAGGCTTGAAGAGGGAAAATCAGATTCCGACTTCGGCCAGTCAAGGTATTGGCGACGCAAATTATGGAAGCTTCTGGACCGCCATGGTCTCGGCAACTTTGTTTCTAGGCCCGGGTGCTGACTCTGTTAGTTTCTTGTGGCAGTCTCCTTTCCCGGGTGCAGCAAAAGTTGTCTTGCTGTTTTCACCCCGGCAAACCTTGCAGTCATCATGTGCGCGAGCGGGATTGTGTTGATCGTGGTGGTCATCATGTATGGCAAGCCAAAGGAGCGGGATGTTTTCAAAATGGCCCTGTTTCACAACAACTGTAGCAGCAGCTTTTGCATCACACCGATTTCGAGTTGTGCTCCGTTCTGTTTGGCGTGGTTGGCTGTGAGGAGCTGCTGTTGCCGGCGTTGAGCTTCTTATTGTGCCGTGGACTGCATGCTCATTTTCCGAGAAGGGAGCTTGAAACTTTGCCATGTCATGATTCTTGGTGAACTAAGGCTCTTAAACATAGCCTTGCTCGTGCCCATCTTCACACTGCTGATTTTTCATCTGGCTCTGGTCAACAATCGGCTGACGACGCTGGAGTACATCATGGCCGGAGTTTAAGACAAGAGCCTGCAAGCATGTCATTGATGAAAGTCTGCGACTACGGATGTAGTTACGCAGTATCCGTAACACCACGCACACTAGCGTAAGCTCAGCCCCTCTTAGTACTATAAGATACCGTGATACCGTAGTTGTCGCATGTTTCACAGGAGATTGAGCGTACCAGTGGGGATACCAGCCCTCCACTCCTGCCCTTCTGCCCTGGCCACCCCTGCAGGCGCACTTGGACTACGACAGGCCTCAACAAAGATGGCCGAGCTTGCGACACGAACTACGAAGTGACACAGATGTGTGAAGGGGGTGCATGAGACAAGCATGTCTCGGGGCATGGGCCAAACCCCCATCAGGCTTTGTGCGATCACACCAGGCATGAAGACATGAAGGGCTGTCATAGCACGCGCAGCCAGGGCCTTGGACGGCGGCAAAAATCCACCACTCCGCCCAGAAGCCGGGCAGTGAATTAATGATTTCCCGGTAGTTGCAGTTGCGGTAGCAGTCATCGTAGTCGCATCACTAGCATAGGTGAGCAGCAGTAGCAGGAGCAGTAGGAGTTGTAGGAGTAGTCTAGGAGTAGTAGTAGTAGTAGTAGCAGCAGCAGCAGCAGTAGCAGCAGTAGTAGCAGTAGTAGCAGTAGTAGCAGTAGTAGCAGTAGTAGCAGTAGTAGCAGTAGTAGCAGTAGTAGCAGTAGTAGCAGTAGTAGCAGTAGGCAGTAGCAGTGGTAGCAGTGGTAGCAGTGGAAGCAGTGGAAGCAGTGGAAGCAGAAGCAGAACAAGTAGAAGTAGACGTAGAGTACTAGTGGGTTGTCTTCGTCACAGTCATCGTGGTGGTCGTGGTGGTGGTGGTGGTGGTGGGTGGTGGTGTTCGTAGTGGTACTTGGGTGACGAATGGCATTGTACAGCATTTGCTGTCGAAACTGTTCGGCACGCTTACTTAGATTAGGGATTGCCCTTCGGCCTAAGTATGTTACATTCCCGACCCCATGCACAATACGCTTTTTCACCTTAGGAAAAGACTAACCCAGAGACTTCATGGAGCCGAAAGGCACAGTGAGGTCTGACTCGAGGACGGTGCCACAACGTGTCATGCAATTACCGTTACAGACCCTAAAGGAGTCAAACATGGGCCACCGTGTACCACCATCATATCTTTTGTTTTTGTGGCTGGCCGCCAACTTCCCGAAACCTGAAAGAATCTTCAAAGAGCCTGCAAAGTCAAGACCCGGTCAGCCCTGGTCGGGTCTGGGACGCTCTGGGAGTTCTTTTGGGATCCTGAGTAATGTTTGCTCCGAAGACAAGCAGAATTGAAGGAGTGGTCAGATAAGCAGCAACAGCAACGCTCTTACCATTATAATTGTAATCCGAGAACTTGCTTGATGCAGCTGCATTTAGACTTGTGCTTGCATGACTCGAAAAGCCGAGGATGGTACTCACTTTCGACCATTCCCCAGATGTCAGATGCTCAATTGCTCGCCGGGTTTTTGCAGGCACTCAGGGATATTTGGCGAATTGCATGGTTTTCTCCGGCTCTTGAGGTGTTGACTGGGTCGTATTCAGGCCTCGACGCCGGCGCAAGGCGCGACGGGAACAAGCCCCTGTTGGCCTATGCTAGAGAAAGCGGAAGTTCCGAATCGGGCTTAGAATCCGCATGTCCATTCGCCTTATCGATCCAAGCCCTGGACGGGCGGTGTTCCGCGCACTTGGGACCTGCAAGGTCCATCCAGGAGTCCATCCCGTGCCTCTGCAGCAACCAAAAGCACAGCAGCGACTCAACCCGAGAGCCCGAGCCCTCGAACTTCGTGAGTTCCGTAGTGATGTTTGGCAGCGGCAAGGGCAAGATCGCGCCTGCTCCACCTCAGCCTCAGCCGAGCCCCAAGGTGCAGGCCGCATCAGCTTGGTTTGGCTTTTCATTCGGAGTGCTTGCAACATCCTCGGGCAAGGAAAAGGAATTGGGTAGAGTTTACACTGTCAGGCTGGATCATTGGGGCAGTGGGATATGGCAAGTCTGTTTACGAGCTCACCGCCATTGCTCGATCCTCGCCAGGAGAAATCTCCTCCAGCTGAGACCATCGCGACCCCGCCAGAGGACTCTTTCTAATCGCTTGGGATCCAATCTCTACGCAACTCAGTAAATTGAATGATTCAGCTCAGGAAACTTCTGGTGGTGTGTACCCTTTTGCACGAGAGTGCTGCCATCTGCCTTGTGGGTATGAAGCACCGACGAAATGAAATTGAACCCCTAGATTCTAGATTGCACAAGGAGTTCACTGCATCGGCATGAGAAAGGCATGGCCTTGAATCATAGAGGCAGTCTGCAACAAGAACTTCCAGGATTGCCCAGTGGCCGACTCCGATCACTGAGATAAACACACTTGCAGAATAGCTGTACATCCGACCAAAACCCGACAAAAAGGTAGCTGTTTACCTCTGCTTCTAACGGACGCATCTTCGTGCAGCTACCTGGAGGAGGGATGCCCAACTCCCACGACCCGGCAGGGCACGACAGACGATGCAAGGGAACTCAGCTTTTCTGCCGAAACAAAGTCACACGGCTCGTAAGACAAGCATGAAGGGTGATCACTTGTCCTGGTGTCCTCGTGTTTGCGACCTTGAGCCCAGGCGTCGCAGTCGTATACCCTTCACTTCCAAGGCAACTTCGCTTTAACTTGAGCGACGGGAAAGTCGCGAGTCCAAGCGTTTCCGACAGCATTACCATTGATTCCCTCGACTCGCGAGTTTGCCGACAACCTAGAGCCATCTTCCAGAGTGGCTGTGTCACCAGTTAGGCGTAGGATGTGCACTCGGCAAAGCTGCGCGCACTGAATTAGCTGCAAATCTGGATGGTTCCCACTTGAGTCGAGAGGAAAAAGATGAGCAGACGAGCACGGCAGCTGGAATATATCGTTGTCTCAGTGGGCTGACCTTGTGGCAGAGGACGCCTTCTGCAGCCTGCAGCCCTTCTGATCTTCGAGGCGATCCTCCCAACATTTGCTACCGGCAGCTCGAGGGATTTCAGGAAAGGGCGGCCAAAATTCCTTCCTCGACTCTAAGATACTCTAAGTGTTCCTTGATCTGGTCTTAATGTGGAGAGGTCCACTTCAAGCATGGAAAGCATCTTGGAAGTCTTGCACATCTCCGCTGTTTTGCATTCATTATGCTTCTGAAGCCGTCTTGGCTCGCCGTGCAAAGGAAAGCAGTGTGGGGTCATCTCCCCAGGCTTTCCTCAGCATGACGGCGGCTGTGGAGACGAGAGCCACGGCAGAATTGCGGAAGCAATTGCACCCACAGAGATGGAACCTGAAAGCCCAAGGCTCGACTGATGCCAGCGCGCGCATCGTCCAGAAGGACCGGGCAGGAGTGAACAGGATCGAGGAAGAGGTGACATTCACTCCCATGCTGGGATGAAGGGTGCTGTGGAGTTAGCATCTTTCGTACCTTCCAGCGATTGAGAGTCGAGTAGAGCCTTGGGGACTGCCTTCAGGCGATGAGCTTCGTCGAGGAGCCTTTGGATGTCTTGCCACCTCGTCACCGTTAAAAACGCTGACCGAGGGTGGTTCGTGGGTTTTCGTGAGGAAGGCTTGTGGAAAGGGCACTGAGCTCCTTCAAGAGGCAAAAGCGACATCGGGTTTCGGCTTACTCAGGGCTGGCGTCCAGCATCATCGGCTCAGGTACAGTGTGCAGGGCATGGCACCAAGCCACATTGACAAAGACATTACGGCAAATTACGAGATGGAGAACCTGGAGCTTGCATCCGGAGGGTTTGGCAAAGTATTCCGAGCCACTGACCGGAAGCATCCGGAGCGGCGGGTGGCCATTAAGTCAATGCTACTTTCCAGCACACGCCGCCGAGAGATGTCTGAAAACGAGGTCAAGATCATGCGACTCGCCTTAATCATGCAGCAGAGATTTTACCTGGAATGGGGGGGTGCACCTGCACACTTTACACACAAACGCGCGATTATATAGATATAGATATAGATATAGATATATACGCATATACTGTATATACAGAGTCATTTGCTTCGTCAATCTATCTTCAATCGATCTGTCTGCCTCATGATCTTGAGACTTGACTTGTCTTGGTTACAAATCGATGTATTGTCATAGCGAAGAGATTGGCGTGCTTGTGTTTATGCCTGTGTATATGACTGCGGTGATGAGAAGAAGGGACATACCTTTTTGACTGTGAGGTCGCAGAGCAATGCCAGCAACACCTACAAACTGAGCTGTCCCCCATGTTTCCCCCCACAGTCATGAGATTAGCCAGCAGCTCCAGGTCTCCCTTCTTAGGAAACTGACTGTTCAGCACAACGTGAACGCGGAGCCCGGAAAGCACGCATCCAAAACCCCGTGAAGCGGAAAGTGCTGGGAGGAAGGAAGCGGCCAACCGCAGAGACAGGAGTGGGCCGCACCTCTCCTTGGACTATGAAAACGCAGAAGAAGAAGAAGCGGAGAGAGGGGAGACGGGCTTTCCCTGCAGTGTACTGAAGGAGTGAGTGAGACAGACAGACAGCTCAGGAAGAGCTTGGACCATCCGAACATCTGCAAACTTTTCGAGACGTACGAAAGGGCTGGGCTTGCGTACTATGTCATGGAGCTTTGCGAGGGCAAGGCCTGGACAGTGGAACAGAATGACAGAATGCTTGAGATTTCACGGTCGCAGATAAACCAACGAATCCCATGAAACTGAAAACCATACTGCAAACTTATCCAGGATCTGTTTGACCATCTCTTCGATGTCGACTCACCCCGGCTGGACGAGCCGACAGCTGCAGCGGTCATCCGACAGCTGGCCAGTGCGCTACAGTATGCACACGACAAAGGCATTGCCCACCGTGACACACAGTCGCATTCAATTCTGTGCCTAGGGCTTTAGAATGCTTTGGCCTCGGCCTCACCAGCTAGCACGTCGCGCCTGCTCACGAAGAGGGGCATATTAAAAGAAAGATACAGCCCAGGACATCAAGCCTGAGAACATCATGTTCACATCGGAGGCTCCGCTGTTGTTGATCAGCCGGGTGTGTCAGTTATTCATCAGAAGTTACATAGGACGGGTCGTCTTGTGACGTGGCCGTGGCAAGTGCTGAAGGGATGCGTTGGTTTCAACATGTGCTGTGCAGGATCCCAACTGCACTGACATCAAGGCGGCGGCGCGTGTAGCAAGCATGACTTTAAAGTATAGGCCACACTTGGCAAAGCTGTGACCACCAGCCCGAAGCCTTGATTGCGCTCGAAGCTCCGGTGATCCACCGGAGGTGGAGGACTCCTGAGCAAGAAGGAAGGGAGTATCGTGAGTATCGGAGCATCGAATCAGCCTCTGCAGGTCATCGACTGGGGTGTCGGCCACGATTTCGGTGAGCGGCGCATGCGGCACTTTGCTGGAACGCTCAGGTACTGTGCCCCGGAGGCTCGCGATGTAAGCCGCTGCTAGATACGATATCCTTGCACCCTGAAGGCAGAAACTCTGTACTGCCTGGCAGGTGATGCAAGCCGAAAGCTTCTTGAGGCGGCTTTCATCCTACACGGCCGCCTGTGACATGCAACTCTGCTGCATCACGATATCTGGCAAAAGCCTCAGCATCCTGACTTAGGCCAGCATCCCACTTGTCTGAAGTCTGGCATCAATCGTTGTTGAGCTCTGGAGCTTGTGCTTCTCGTTTCCGATGCAGGTGGAGCGTTGGTGTTGTCCTTTACGCCATGCTTTCTGGGCGCTTGCCATTCAGCGGAAAGCAAAAAGAACTGCTCAAGAAGATGAAGAAGGAGCCCGGCGGGCAGTCACACACTGTCACTGGATCTCCTGCCTTCAATGTTCTGAATCTGAGGAGCAATATTCGATGGGAGGGAAAGTCTGGCAGTCGAGATCGCAAGACGCCAAGGATCTGATTCAGGGGCTATTGAAGGCCGATCCCAACATGCGATTCTGCCCCAAGGACGCTTTGGGGCTCCGGCTTTGACATGATGCTTGTTCACATGCCCGAAGACTTACAGCGAAGCCATATCACTTGTTATTACAACCGTAGGTTGCCGTCTTTAGCTTACTCTCGTGTCTGGAGGCAACACGTGAAAAAACAGAGCATTCTGCCTTCAAGCATCTCCCCAATGATGTCCATACGACATGCCTAGAAGCCAGCAAGAGTTAGTACACCGAAAACCCTTTTGACTTTTTGTGGACAGCTGGGCACAAGCGAGAGGCGAACTACTCGGACTCATAGCTGGCCAGTTTGAGGGCGCAGTGACGAGAAACAAGCCCTACTGTACAGTCACAAAGCGCGCAAAGCGTGCCATGCGCGCCGAAGTCCCACACGAGCACACCAGATGCAGATCACATATTCTTGGCAGCTTTCAACCGACGCACATGCCAAGAACGACAGCACAGATGAATCGGACAAAGGCCGCGCATCTGGGCTCACACTCGGCTCAGGACATCCTCCAGCACCCCTGGATTACGAACAGTGAGAGGCGAGGCTAAGCCGGTTTGACCAGAGAAATCTAGAATCCAGACCGTATTCGTTCCAGGCATTCCGAGATGCCGGCAGCCGTGGCGCAGCAAGTTCTTGACAACATGAAGAACTTCAGCCATCTTGGCCATTTCTACTCCATTTGTGTGGCTGCGGTGGTTCGTCAGCTTGGCTCCAAGCACTTGAATGAGGTGCATAGCTGATGAAGTCGAAGCGCAGAGTCTGTCGGCTGAAGCACATCGTCATGTGTGAAACAGGTGCACCGCATGTTCTGCAGCTTGGACCGGGATGGAAACGGTGTGCTGTCTGTTGAAGAGGCAGGGGAGAAGGAACATTCTGTGCTGCATGCACAGGGCAGCATCGCCGACAGTTGAGGTCTGCTGTAATCCTGACCTGAACACGGGGGAAAGGCTTTTGCTAGTATTGTTTCGACCGTCCACACAGGTCCAGCAGGGCTTCTCCAACCTTTGCCACGCTGACTCTCCTGAGATGCACCCGGGCCACATGGATTGGCGCACCTGCGCTTGGCCGTCCCGGCACAAGCGCACTCGTCAAGGAGAATCATTCCCATGGAAACTCGCAGATGCAAGGCAAGACTTGCTGAAGATCGTGCAGATGCTTGACAAGGACGGTTCAGGCACGTTCGTCCTGTCTCTTGCAGGGGGCGGCCGCTCCCAGCACAGGGTTCGTTCCGCATGACAAACTGGTGGAGAGGGGCTTTCAAAGGTCGAATCGGTTGGTTCATGTTCTGGGGCACATGCGCTGCCACGCTTCACGCCAGCGGCCGCCAGCGAGCCAAAGAGGCGATGCTCTCCGCTCCTCGTCTCGCGTCGCAAGGCAGCATTGACTACAACGAGTTTTGTGCGGCTGCGGTTGGCGAGCGAATCTTCCAGGAGGATACCACACTCACGCTCCGAACCAGCCGCTGTTGCGAGCAGAGATTCCTGTTCACATTTGTTCGCTGCTGTTCACCCAGAAGCCATTGCAGAAAGCAACAACCAGCCAGATGCGTAAATTGGTTCAGAGGAGTCGTGGCTGTGGGCTGCTTTCCGTTCCTTCGACACACTGAAGGATGGCCAGCTATCTTTTGAGGCTTCTCGCCTGCAAACGCTTGCTTTTGGTAACAGCCCGCGCATCACGCTCTTGAAAAGTCGAGAGGAGCAAAAGACGCGGCGTTTGCTCTGCAGTCAGTCTTGGGCCGGTAGGCGAGAAGCTGTAGTGACGGGATACGTGTGACCCCGAGGAGATTAAAGCCATCTTCCGGGGTAGCGACGTGAGCCGCGTTTGGCATGAAGACGTCTTGGATGCAGCTGCCAGGGAGGCGTGCGCAGAGCAGTAGGGCACGGAGTGCCGCGGAAGGTTGCTGCTGTGGAATCTGTGGAACCAGCCATTCTGCACAATGCAGGCGTTGAAGCGCTTCGATGTCACCGGTGACGGCGTTTGCCTGAGACGGCGTAGAATCTCGCTGAGAGCTTCTCTCACCAGCTGTGCTGCCCAGGCGCCATCGATTTCGAGGAGTTCAGCCGCTTGCAATCGCTTGCACAAAGCGCACTGCAGGGGGTAGGCCTTCAGGTTCGGCCACATCTATATAGTACAGTACAACAGGCAGTCGGATTTTGCTTGGCACCCACACAAAAGGCTGGTCCAGTTCAGTTCCCACGGAGATCGCTTAGGCCAGCTGATGCGCCACCACACGGCAGCCAAGAAGTTGGCCGAAGCCGAAAAACTCCGCACTTTGGCTGCTGCTAAGGGGCTGAAGGAAGCGCCAACCAAAAACAACAGAGATTGATGCGGGCGGGAATGAGGTCAGGGATGGTCTTCCGAAGAGCATGATGCGAGCCTTGCCAGCATTCGGAGAATTGCGAACCTGCTGCCCCCTGTCGGGTGCAGATTGAGGCAAGCCTCCTTGGACAAGTTGGAACTGCAGCTGCATGAGATGCATCCCAGTAGCATCGAGTCGGGGAGTCACGGGCAGCATTCCGTGGATACTGAGTTTTGTGTTACTAGCAGACCGAGCACGCGTGCAAACAGGAAGGCGCACGACCCCTACAGGATCGCAGCTTGGATGCAGGCAGCATCCTGTTACAGTGAACTTTGGCATGCAAGGTGCTCCCGCTCTGCCTTTGCAGTCATTTGTGCTTTTTGCCTAGGTGAACCAGATGCAAGAGGCAAGTAGAATAGAGTTGTGGTGAGCTTCACCGTTCCCCAAGCGTCGCAGTGTCCACTGGACGAGCAGGCACATCACGATCATCTTGGTCGCGGGCTATTCCGTAAGGTTGCCATACTGTGCAAAGCCAGACCACCAGCAACGCCCCAGGTGCCAGATCTGCAGTTAGCAATTGGCTATATATTTCTTTCGGTCAAAATTCGGCAAGTTTTTGGACCCTAAAGCGTCAATTGAATTTCTCCAGCAAAGTCCCGCTGCGGCTGCCGAGCTTGCGGTGCTTGTTGAGCAAGGCAGAGACTGGAGCCGAGGTGCCAGATCAAGCAAAGCACGGCAATGCTTGATCCTTGAAGCTGGCTCAGCAGCCTGCTTCGAAAGTGCATGTCAACTAGCGGAGTCTTCGCTCCTCCATTTGCATAGGGCAGACTACAAGCGTCTGCCATCGAAACTTTGGCCGCTTGTGCAGAGGCTTTTCCTTAGTGCTTCTCCACAATTTGTCGGCCTGCTCCGAATACAGAATACACATATTCAGTGCAATACGAATAATTGTAGAAGTGAGAATCGCACGAACATGAACAAGAACAAGAACATCCGCAACATAAGAACAACCGCATTACTTATGTTTGAAGTCAGAATACACTGGAACTGCAAGGTTGGTTCCTAGGTGCAGCCCTAAGCGGCCCCCTCGTAGTTTTTCGTAGGAGACACGAAGAGCTTGGCAGAACCTGCACATGGCATTGTCTCTCCTAGCCAAATGTCAGGCTGTTTCGGCCTTTCGATGCTTCGCTTGCGCACTCTCTGCAGATGTGACGTTTCTGTTCACACAACCTTTTGCTTTCGGGCGGGATGCAGGGGTGTGCGCAGGTCAAGGGAGGAAGGGGCTTCGCCGGGTAAAGGTTGGATCGCAAGGCTTCTGTCCCAGTCCGCAGATGCAGTGCAGTGCCTTTTCCGCAGTCGCGAGTGTCTCCTTATGCATCCGGATGCAGCTGGACCAGCAACATGCACCTCGGAGAATCTGATAGATTGGCTTATGTCTAGGCTTGACGACTTCAGCTGAAAGATGCAGCCCGCTCCACTAAGGAGCTTCGGCAATGCCCGGCGCTACATGACCTTGGAGCGCCGTGCGTACCTTGACGGCTCTGACCTAGGTCGCTTGGCCGGCTCTTCAGACTCCGGATGTTGCCGAGCGTTTCGGTCAAGATTTTGTTTGCGCATCAGCGAGCCAACCTTGAAAAAGCCTGGGGGCCGTGTGTTCGACTTTGCAGACGCAGGTCAACGGGCTCGTCCTGTCGAGTTGCAGCCTCAGCATGTGAGTGTATTGGGGCCACACACCGTCCCTTTCTGTGAACTGCCCACTGTCCGAAGGACGACCTCACTGCAGCCACAAGACTGTGCTGATGCGCGTGCGGCAGCTGATGCCCAGAAGAGGTCCGGCAGAACAAGTGCTCGTGGCTCGTATGCCTTAGTACGATTCCCAAATCAGACTAGCGAGTAATAATCTTTCCTTAAAGTATCTTAAAGTAGTACTATGTAGTATGTACTCGTACCGGAGTACACCCGAAGCCCTAGCCTGATTATTCAGGCCCGTGTTATCCAGCCACCGGATGCCTCTGATCGGCAGGCGCGCAGCCGCACCGAAGAAGGCAGCAGAGGCCTTCCAAGGGGCCTTCGGCGCCACTTCCGGGTCAGCTGCTTCTCAGAATGGAGCTGGTCGGAGGGATGATTGAGCTTTCAGAAGGAGAGGCTCAAGGCTCAAGCTGCGGCACCGCTCAGGTCGGACCGCAAAGTGAGGCTCCCGGCTTGCCCGAGAGGACGGGCGGCGGAAGTCAGCGGGCACTCAGCTGCGCGGAACATGAAGCTGCTGAGATTTCAGGCGGCTCCGGCGCTCTCCTCGACCTACAGATGAGTCTGCCGCCGGCTTCTGTCGGCCATCGGCACATCCCCTGCCGGGAGGCCATGCTCGGTGGAGCTCTTCAACACACGCGGCGCTTTCACGCAGTTGCATGGCGCATGGTTGATTTCTATAAGCCCCCTTCATAATGAATCCCCATATGGTGTCGGCTTCTATCAACGGTTACCGCTCAACTGTGTCTTGGTGTCTCGGCCTTTCAAATCAACATCAGCTCTCTGCGACTCTGCTCATCCCTCACCACGGTGCAGGACAAGTATCGGACATCGATGCGCTTTGGCTGAGATGGCCTCGCTTGGACCATTCATGCTTGCAAGACTGGTGAGCCGTGGCGAGCCCCTCTCGTGTCTCATTTTA
Organism: Symbiodinium sp. CCMP2592; assembly: GCA_905221615.1. Taxonomy (NCBI): domain Eukaryota; class Dinophyceae; order Suessiales; family Symbiodiniaceae; genus Symbiodinium; species Symbiodinium sp. CCMP2592. The sequence continues at coordinate 522,584 of CAJNDT010005124.1, forward strand.
TTGTTGCGAAATATACAGAATGTCTCGCTCATCGCAGTTGACATGGTCGTACAGAAGTCATGGAAGCCTTTGTCAGTTCTGCTTCCGCTCAGGGTCGCGGTCACCGCCGCACGCTGGCGAAGGCCAAGAGACGCTCGGCCACCGTCCCCGCTATCCTCACTCACCTTATTCATCGGTACCAGGTTATCTAACACTACATGAAGCCAAGGCAAGCCAGAGAAGACGCTCAAGCGTCACGATCGTCACAACGATGCCACTCAGCTTCAGAAACTTCGGACTCCTTGTACTGCGAGGACATCGTGTTCAGTCCTATGTCTTTTCAGGTGAAAATTAGCCGTGAACAGGCGCAGGGCGACTTCCAAGGTCGGGTTCTGGGAGGAGAGAGCCTGACGGTTCTTCATACATCGTTTTTGGAGGCAGAGCGTTCTTTGACCAAATCGTGCGAGCAGAGCACTACGCCAATCTGATTGGGAGAGTCTTGGCTTGCCCTCATCTTCATAAGAGTTGGCAGAACTTATGGTCGACAGCTAGATGCCGATGCTCGTGTGTCCTTCCAGGATCAGAAAAATTGGCGAACCTCTCCGAGCACCTGATGTTGCTTGGCCGCGATCATATGGAGTAAGCCACCCTGCAACTGAGGCCACCAGCCATATTTTGCTCTCACCATGCAGTGTTTCGCGCATTATTTACCTATGTTCGAAGAGCCGATGCCCCTCACTAGCACGTTGCTCAGGTCGGTGCCAGAAGACGATGACTTCCCCGACGAGACGTTGGGACTATTTGGAATTAACTTGCTTCTGTAGCTAGCACAGTCCAAGTCCAAACTCTTTCTTCGAAGCAAGAACCCCGGGCACACGAGGATATTGAATCATGCATCTAAGGAGGATTCCAAGAAGCGAGCCCGACCATCTCACTGTCGAAATTGGGGACCAGGCACTCGGAGCTAGCACTGCACAGTGCACAGCGCTTTTTGTTGTGGTGCCTGTAGCCACTGGCAGGCACCGCTTCCCACGTTGCTCGGCTCTCCACGTGGACCGCAGCAGGAAGAAGACAAGGACCCTTGCGCAGTTGATGAGGTTTGCTTCGCCTGCCTCTACAGCCTTGCGTGCCTTGAGGGAAATGCCCAGCCGTCGTTCGACCCGCGCTATTCCTCTTCCAAATCGCTGGCGGGAAAGTGCAGATCGTTGAAGGCAGCGCAAATTCAATAGATGAACCTAGCTGCTAGCAGCGAGCACGGTGCTATTTCGAAGAGTCCAGCTGCGGCAGGCATCCATCTCGAACATCGCACAGGACCGGCTTCAGGGCTCACCATAATCTCACCGTTACATGGCGGTTCTCTGGGAGCTTGAAGGGAGAAGCAGATCCCCCCAAACGTCCCGGCCACAAGAAGAGGAGTCCACCTCCTTCGGGCGACTCCTTCGCGAAGCCCAGTCAGCTCTCGAGGCCGCCGTGGGAGATTCTGTCATTGCCTTGGTTCAAGGGGATCCAGAGCGCCAAAGGGCACAGGAGGCGACAACCAATCTTCTGCTTGCTCTCGAAGGCCCTGTGAGCAACAGACAGAAGTGGGCCGTGACGAAACTGATCATCCATGCGAGCTGGATTTGGAATGGTTGCGTGAACAGACGGTGGGATCACCAACTTTGGATTCCTATTGAAGCGCCCGATTAAGCCCCAACCTCCCCGTGCGGCTCCCGACAGAGACGAATTGTCCAGAGAAGGGCTTGAAGTGACTGAAAGAAGCCGCACCACACTGCAGTTGCTCCAGTGACTCACGTGCTATTGTGTCACGTTGCCAGTCTGGCATACTCTTGTGGCCTTCTGCTCAACACTGATATCAGTCTAGCATAGTCTAGCAGTGGTGAGGGCACAAAAGAGAGACCTCGTCTGGCTGAGTCCGAGTTGCGAGAGCGTAATGATCCAATGCATCTCGCGGAGTGCAGGCTGCGGGCTCCACCTCTCAGTCCCAGGTCATGGCCAGGACGAGGTCGCCGGATTGCTCGGGCTGGTAAAGTGTATGTCTCACCTTGGCTCTGGATGTGCTTTGCATTTCGGTTCTTGCAAGTTCCTCTAGCTTTTCTGGGTGAGCTGCGGGAGGCTTCTGCATCAGCAGCTGGATCACCTGGAAGCTAAGCTGCTCGGCATCAGACTTTAAGCCAAACATTCGGATTCAGAGGCACGTTACGGTCTCGTGTAACTTGTTGGCTTGATAGGTTTTAATTCGGAGCCTTCAGGACCGTGCTTGAGAAGGGGGCTCCTTGGCATGACACCTGTTGCCAATGCTAAGGACGCGGTCTCTCACTGCCGCAGCCCAGATCGATAGGCGACCAGGTCGGACTCCCAACAGATAGCAATCCTCGATGGCAGCTTCCCTCCTTGGCTCAGACTTCTGAAACACGAGGCGAACCAGCAGCGACACCGAGAACTGCACCAGCAGAAGACCTGGAGACCTGCAAGGCACGTTGGGACGGATCTCCCGAATCAATTTGAGTTTGCAGACGTCAGGTTTGGAAGCAGCAGCGGCGCGACCATTTTGACTTGATCAAAAGCAGCTTGGCAAGCCGGCAAGTCAGGAGCTTCTTGTTCAGACGGGTGTCCCTTTCTTCCTCGGTTCAGCACTGACGCTTAAGTATCGTAGCAGCAGTGTTGTGCTTAGGCATAAGCCTGTTGCCAGTTTGCTTCTTATGCGCTCAGCACAGATCACACCGAGGAGGCACCGGGTGGCGTACCATGCCAAGCACCTCGCAGGTGTGAGTCGTTGCAAGCTCGGCTTTATGAAGCCTACGATCTCGTAAGGTCCAGGACGAAGGAACTGCTTGGGGTCGAAGGCGAGGGTTTCGCAAAGGTCGGTTCGTGGTATTGCTTTGTTCGTTTTCCTGGTGCAGCCAAACGAAGTTCTTAGAGCCTTGCTGTCCAAAGACGGGACGGACGATGAAGGCAAACATGCTATGCGAGTCGTGGCAAAGGCCACGACGCACAGGGACAGGAAGTGGAAGCTTCCACCGTGTTGACAAATGTTGTTTGGACACATACTATTACTAACATTAAGTGCCCCTCCGGGATCATGAATTCCAGGGAGATCCTGCGTTCTGCACTCGTGCGGACCTTCCCGGAGGCTTGGCATACTCCGATAATTCGAGACGTCGCTGCGTGCAGCAGATAAACGAAGGCAAAGCCCTGTGTTCTAATATGCTGGGCAGACAGATGTCAGCAGTTGAGCCCGGAAGTGCCTCTGAGAAAGTGGTGTCTGCTGCCCCTCGTACGGCACGTACAACATGGCCACAAAATCACAAAAGCCACAACACTCATTTGAATGCAGGTTGCCTCTCAAGCTCAGAAGGCATGGCCCCCAGAACTTACGTTTCGTTTGCCTGTACGTGAAGCGCAGCCAAAGAGTGTCGCCGTGATCACACTTTTTGAGCTGACGAGAGCCCACTATCCATGGATTTGACTAGACCAGGAATCGATTGAGATTGAAATTGACAACAGAAGTGGCACCAGCAAAAACGAGGTTCTCCCAGGGAACGAAACCGCAAGAGCTGAGTGTTGCGGCTCTGCAACGCAAGCTTTCAGGCTATTTGCAGTTTTTATGGCATTGGGTCAAACAGTCAAAGGTCTTTCGCTCCTGTCATGTTACTTCGCGGGTTGTTTCTTCTGCTATGGCAGCTGCAGCGGCTCGTGCTGATGCTGAATCTGGTGGCATCAGCATGCGTCCTGTCAAACTTTTTCGCAGCCCGTTGGCATTTTCGCGGACGTGTGCGGGCTCCTTCAAGCCTGGGCTTGACGCGGATCCTACGAACTCAGGACATGGATGCCATAGTGCTCGCGATACAGTGCCTTGGAACGTAAGGATATCCGCGAAGTCTTGGAGCATAGCAACAGCTTCGAGCCGAGTCCTATTCCTGATACGAGACACGAGTGCTGGTGCACTGACTTCCTGAGTCCTGCTCGCTGAAGGCAGCACCCAGATCGGTTGCAACAGGCGTGCGTGGCCTCCGCTGCGGTTTTTTCATGCACCTCCTCGGCACTTTCGGCTAGTGTAAGCTCGGGCATGCTGAGCAGCCTCATCCAGGTGCGCACATCAATCCGCTACAGTGGAGTACATAACTCGTGAGGTTCAGTCTTGCAGAGATCAGCATTGTGTAGCAGCAGCCACCTCAAGTCCTTTTCCGCACGTGGCATTAATTTGCTGCACACTGCCAAACAGGAAACTGCTCCATCCAAAAATGGTGAGAGGGCTGAAAAGAGGGTCTCTGTCAAATAGTGCAGGTCGTCCGAAAGCTGTAAGGGACGACTTGTTTTCACAGAAATCAAGAAGTTGAGAAGCTTGTTTGGCTTTCGGGTTCTTGTCAGATGTCAGGCTGCTTCTGTGCCACTTTACTGGAAGATGGCAGCACACAGGCCGGGATCTCGGCAACCTTGCGCGGGCTCTGCGGCTCCTCCCGTGGGAAACGAGTGCAGCCACGTGCGACCTGTTTGACAAGTCAATGGGTTCGAGGGACTACAACCCGCAATGCTCCACCACTAAGCTTGGCGTCGCGCTTCTGCCAGCCTGTAAAACTGCCGACCGTGGAACCTGAGTTTCTACCACCTGGAAATGCTTTTGCTACACCTCCAGCCCAACCGGAAGTGTTTCTGTCCGTGGCATGAAGCAGACTGAGGCGGACCCCATCCTCTCCATCACTGCGCCTCGCTTGCAAAGGGGCTGCAAATTGCTTCTTAGACGACGTTAGTCAAAATTGAGAACCCCACCTCGGCCAAAGTCCTAGAACCGTCGGAGGCGCATGTCGCAAGGACAGCGATGTAATCCGTTTACGCTTAAGCAGAACCCCGTACTGGTGACTTTTCGTTTGGGGAGTGATGAGAATAGTGTCCAATAGTGCTAGTAAGTCTAACCGTGTAGTCGCAGGGTGCAACGACCACCTGGATCCTTTTCCGCGCGCTGCGACTTGGCTTGAGCTGTGCTTGCGATCCGTGATGTGACAAAGGTGTGGCTAGGGCGGGCAACCCTCAGAGCATGGGGTGTTTCTGCCATTCCAAGGCACACAGCAGCCGCCTTGAAGCGCGCAGGCAGAGAGCTAGCATCTGAGGCCAGCCTGCCAGCCTTTCCTTTCAGTCTGCTTGCGGATGCGCATGTGATCGGTCTCACTCTCACACCAGAACCGAGAAAGCATTGATTCATGCTGATTGCGATATGCTCTGATGGTGGCGACACATCGCGACTGTGGGCATGATCATGATGATGATGATGATGTCAATGGGGATTGTATGATGGCGATGATGTGGTTAGCCATGAAGATGCTGCCACAATCGTCGCACTTAAACTGGTTGGACAATTATGACAAATATGGCAGGCCGCCCGCCACACTAACGATGATTATTCCCAGTAAAAATGTGGTTGTTCATTTGGCCCGCACAGTTCCGAGAGCAAGCCGGTCACGCCGCGGCAGCCTCTTGATTTCTTCTCGCGTGGCTTAAACCCTTTCTTGGAAACAACCGGCGAAAATGGCAGTAATCATGGAATCCATATTCGCACACATTTGGCAAACTCGGACGAGCATGAACATGACATGACAGCAATGTTTCTATGATGATCATGGAGCTGCCGCTGCTGCAGCTCCTGATTTTGGTTTCTGGTGGACGACACTTGCGATTCGCGATTGCTTCGGGTACCGGAGGTGAAGCGTGGGCGGTGGCACCTGCCTGAAGCGGAGCTGTGTTAGGCGCCATGCCTTGACCACGGCTCTTCACAGGGCTCGATCGTCAATGCTCCCTTCATCCCCTTCCACGAAAGGTAGCCTGACCACAGGCCGGCACAGGCCCAGGTCATCCGAGGCCACGAACAGGAAGGCCATCCTCACGCAAGCGGAGCGCAAGCGGCAAGCAGTTCTCTTAGGGTTAGTTCTGAGCAGGCTACATCCCTTGTGACCGGCCCACACGGAGCTACACGCCGGACTTGTATACCACCCTCGCCGGCAGAAGATACGACTCACTTCCTGCTAACTCAGAAATGGCAAGAGAACTTCGGCCACCTCTCGGCAGCTCCCGAGACGTCCGGCGCTCCCGAGACGTCGGGCGGTGACAAAAAATGCTGGTGCTGGTGTTGATAATTGGAAATGCTGCTGGTGTCGATGATAGGAGTATTTGCGATGACGATGGCGGAGTTGCTTGTTGATGTTGATGCAAGGTGTTATTCTCAGTGTGACTGTTTATTTCTTGACTGGCGTATGTTGTATACTCCACTGCATGATGACATGAGCTGATGTCGCGGGGTTGCTTCATTCTGCTGCACGGATCTCCTGCTTGTCGGAACCGCATTGCATAAACGAAGACTGCGAAACATGCTCATGATGATGAGAAAGAACTTGCTTATGCAGTTAGGCTGAAAAGAGGATGATGACGGTGATGATGATGATGATGATGATGATGATGCGGCGACGATGTTTGCTGGGATCAGACCACATCTGTGGCAACAGAGCAAGCCCCTGTCGGCAACCCCATCGTTGTTCTTGGCCTCGCTTGTCCCTCATGTGAGATTTGTGGTACCGCAGGCAAAGGAAACTCAGAGGCTTAGAGACAAGATGTCTCTACAAGATGGACCCGAGCAGGCCGATGCGTTGTGCTTGCTGAACTGCGCATTCCCGGTGCTTGTAGTTGGAGTGTGGCGCGTACACGCGCATGTAGTTTCCGCCACTTCTGGGACTTTTTCGGGGTGGGGTGGGGTGGGGGGGATGATTCCGTGCTTTTGGACTTCTGCAAGCCCAAAACGCCCCAGCTCGACTGTCTCCATCCAAACCCGAAGTATTGACCCCCAAGACTCCGCACCTCGAGTCGTTCTCCGTCCCGCGCATTCGGAGTCAAAGCCGGCATGGTGACGCAATGGCTTGCGCTGGCCTGATCTGCACGTTATCCTGCTTGGCACATGGATGTACTGCAGGAATGGCTGGAGTCTGATGTGGATGTTATCCTGCTGGGATGGAGTCTCATCTGGACGTTATCATGCTTGGCACATGGATGCTCTGCGGGAATGGATGGAGTCTCATCTGGACGTTATCCCGCTGGGATGGAGTCTGATCTGGACGTTATCATGCTTGGCACATGGACGTTCTGAAAGAATGGCTGGAGTCTGATCTGGACCTTATCCTGCTGGGCTGGAGTCTGATCTGGACACTATGGCGAAGCATGCCCGACGGGGCGCCGAGCTTGCCAGACGAAAAGGCCACTTTCCGTAACAACTACTTGCGATCAAGTACTCAAACAGCCTGTCCCCCAAAGTAGGAAAAATTGCCGGATCTGCTGAAACCCACCCCTGCCGATGTATTCTGCACGTCCATGACCCAGTTCAATTCGAGCAAGTAGTCAAATAGCCTCCCCCCCTAAAATAGGCATGCGTTGCCCAAGATGCTGAAAACCCACCCATGCCGATGTTTTCTGCACGTCCATGACCCTTTTCAATGCGAGCAAGTAGTCAAATAGCTTCCCCCCTAAAATAAGCATGCCTTGCCCGACATGCTCAAAACCCACCCCTGCCGATGTTTTCTGCACGTCCGTCGTTGAGAACATGCCTTTTGGCTGCGTTTGGGGTGCGTGGGAATGTCTCCGCTGCGTTTGGGGTGCGTGGGAATTTTGGCGCACTTCTAGAACTTTTAGAACTCCTAGAACTGTTAGCACTTTTGGAACTTTTAGAACTTCTAGAACTTTTAGAACGTTTAGAACCTTTCAGAACCTTGAGAACTTTTAGAACGTTTAGAACTTTTGGAACTTTTAGAACTTTTAGAACCTTTCAGAACTTTTAGAACTTTTAGAACTTGTAGAACTTTGAGAACTTGTAGAACTTTGAGAACTTGTAGAACTTTTAGAACTTGAAGAACTTTTAGAACTTTTAGAACTTCTAGAACTTCTAGAACTTGTAGAACTTTTAGAACTTGTAGAACCGTTGGAACTTTTAGAACTTTGTATACATACACGTATGTGCATGTATGTATGTATGTATGTATAGATATACATATGTATGTATGTATAGATAGATATACATACACACATACACACACTTACAATATAAATATACATAAACCAAAAAGACACAAACACATACATGTACATATCACTACATATATATCTGGACATACACACACATGTGTATATATATATATATATATATACAGGTGTGTGTGTATATATTTGCATAGATATAAACATACATCGACATGAAATATGTATTGTATGTCTGTACATATATGTGGTGGGGCTTCGGGCGTGTTTGGTGCAGCCTTGCTTCCTGAAAGGTGTTTGCTCTGATGATGTCTGTGTATGGTTCCGCAGTTTGAACCCTTCTAAAATTTTTACAACTTTCAGAACTTGTAGAACTTTTAGAACTTCTGGAATTTTGAGAACTTGTAGAACTTTTACAACTTTTGGAACATTTAGAACTTTTAGAACTTGTAGAACTTTGAGGACTTTTAGAACTTGTAGAACTTTTACAACTTTTGGAACTTTTAGAATTTTTAGAACTTGTAGAACTTTGAGAACTTGTAGAACTTTTAGAAATTTTAGAACTTTTGGAACTTTTAGAACTTCTAGAACTTTTAGAACCTTTTAGATCCTTTAGAACTTTTAGAACTTTTACAACTTTTACAACTTTTAGAGCTTTCAGAACTTTTACAACTTTTAGAACTTTTAGAACCTGTAGATCCTTTGGAACGTTTAGAGCTTCTAAAAGTTCTAACAGGTTTAGAAGTTCAAAAAGTTCTGAAAATTCGAAAAGTTCCAAAAGTTCTAAAAGTTCGAAAAGTTCTAAAAGTTCTGCAGTTTGAACCCTTTTGGAATTTTTAGAACTTTTAGAACTTCTAGAACTGTTAAAACTTGTAGAACTTTTAGAACTTGTACAACTTTTTCGACCCTTTAGCTGCTGAAACGCCCACGCGCCCCAAATGCAGTGAAGACGTTCCCACGCGCCCCAAATGCAGTCAACCCGCCTTTTGCACCACGCGCGGGAATGCGCCACAAACCTTGTAGTTTGCCTTGGACGCTTTTGCCATGCAGCTTCGCACTGCAGGCTGAGAAACTGCGGGGGGAGCTAGAGAAGTGGAAGCGAGAAGCAGAGACTCTGAGGACACAGGCAAGGCCGGCCGGCCACCGCAGTCACGGAAGCCCTTGGACCTGGGATTCCCTTACTCTGTGCCATGGTGAAAGCCGTGAAAAATCCGAACCCCCACCTCGAAGGCCAGGCATTCCCGTCACTGCACAGCTGTCTGCAGGTTGAGGCCATACAGAAGCAGGCCGCAAACCAAGCAGCAGAGCAACACGGCACAGCCTAGCCGTGTGCACCTAATGTTTGAATTGGGTCTTGTCGGTGGCGATGTTCAGCATTACTCTCGAGTAGGTGCCCGGTCTTGCATCCGGCCCTTTTGCTGTGCTGTCGCGCTTACCGGTGGGATCCCCGCCTCAGCTTGTGAGAGGGCTAGGTAGCAATGGACGGCAAAGCTTGTCCCAGCTGGGACAACTCTGGACATGTAAGTGGGTCCTCGGTTCTGCCATGCGTGTGCCAAATATCTTCAACAAGGAGTTGTCTTTTCAGGCGTCTGGTTGAGGCATTCTCCAACCTTTCCGGTATCACGTGCGTTCCGTCTCGGCCGTCTCTCGCATTGCTGGATGTTCCGTCAAGCACGAGGTATATGCGGCTCGACACCGAGAACAGGCCCGAGTCACGACAAGAGTCCTTGCAGCAATGCCTTTCATTGCATGCTGACATATTCGGATCGGGCTGTTTGTGCTGAGTTTAAAACCCACGACCGAAGACATTGGCCCAAAGTGAGGCTCTCTGCGTAGGGAGCAGTGATGGCTGAAGCGATGCCTGAAACAAACATCAGCGGGGCATCAGAGGCGGAGCCTGAAAAGGCTCCACCTGTCGAGACGAAGAGGCAGCGGGTCATTGAAGTTTCGACATTAACCATCGGGGGCAAACGCTAAATCGAGACATAACGGTGGATCCGGGCTGGCGACTAGATGTACCTAAGCCAGGATGATAAAAAGACTTGCTGTTAGGTTTAAGAAGAAACCCTGCCGGATGTTGACAAGCAAGTCGGCGTTGTAAAACGATGAGCTAAACATAAAAAGATATACCTTAAGCCATTGATTGCGCTGTGAAGCGATAAGGGTTACCCAAGTGACGACGTAGGAAGCATCACGCATGATGGGTGCCTTTTGCGCTCTCTCCAGTCCTAACTCAAATCTCCCTCCGACCCTGCAGACAAGTCTCGACATCCGAGCCATGAGAGACAATACCCAACTCTCGACAAAAGACACTCTCAGAGTCTTGGGTGCGCAGCCTCTCTACGAGTAGGATCTTCTCGTGAACAAGCAGGCCTGACGAGACGACATGTACAGCCAGTGTCGCTGGCGAGGGCGCGCAGGCCAAGTTGCAAAGCAAGGCGCCCACGCAGAACCCCGACTCCTGAACCCTAGCCCTAAAACAGGGCATCTCCGCAGCGGAGATGGAGCCCGGGTGCCCCTCGTGGCCCTCTGGGCCCTCAGCGGCACCGGAGAGCGGCATTGCTGAGCAAGCCGAGGCCGAGGCCTGCGTGCCTCTCCAGAATGCGCGGCAAGCAGCTAGTCTTCATCTATCTAGCTCTACCTGAACAGGGTCAGAGCGTGGGATAAAAGCATGATAACGGGGAATAGGTCTGGTCTGGCCAGGCACACTGTTGAACGGAAAGCAAGTAGTTACGAACCTATCCGTGGCATCCATGGAGTATGGATTGATGCTGACTGCGGGTCGGACTTCGTCAAAGATCTAGTGGCCAGAAACATGTGTACATGCATTCTGTCCGCCAGGATTTCTCCTCCGAGCCTCTCGGGGAACGATTGGCGAGCAAGGACCGGAAGTGGTTGTAGTCATGGCACTAACCTCCAGAAGCCACAAGCACCATGGTCACCGCTGCAGTAGCAGCTGTAACAGCATACCAAGAGAAAGAGCTGGAAAGCGCAGATTGTGCTTTCAAAGAACAGGACCTGGCGAGGAGATGCTCTGGCTATGCTGAAGCACAGGACGGCCGGGAAATCACGCAATGGAGCGGCTTTAGTGATGGCTTTGCGAGTTGCTAGTGTTATTAGCGGCGGTGTGTAGAGCCGTGCTTAAGTTTCATTGTTCTTGGGTTTGTTGCTGCTCCTCTTGTTTGTGCAGCTCTCACTGTAGGCCCTGTATCCACAGGTTTCACGGCACGCAACGGAGCTCCACACGGTGCTTGCATGTGCGAGTGTTTCCTTGCAGAAATGTCTGCCAGGCTGCAATGCAAACCTCAACCGACGAAGAGGTGTTCAGAGCATTCGGCAGTCACATCGAGACCTGCCTTGGCGAGTCCTTGCCGAAGGCATACACGACATCCCACCCCACTCCCTCGCATGTCCTCATGTTTGAAACGGGATATCGTTATCTGTGTGGTGACTGGTGAGGCTCAAGATGCAGGCCTCAGTGCGCCCTGGCAGGATTCAGAGTCACAGAGCCTTGAGACTTGAGAAGGGACGAGGTTCCGTGCTTTCCGAGATTACGGGAACACGGAGGGCTTGACTCGGCAAGCGTAAGCTGGATCGTGATCTGGCAATTAGAATCATGACGTGCCAGGCGTAGTGCTTATAATGAGCGAGCCAACCACGACCATACTGGTAACCATTTGAGCCGAGGCATTAGCTGCTTACTTGGAGAAATGCCCGCACATCGGCGATCGCGCTAGCGAGGTGCTGCCTTGGGTGCCTCGACGGGAAGGGTTGAGGCTCGCAGGAACTGCAGGCCTCCCACTGTCGCATATGTGCGCCATTGCTACTAGCGGGAGACATGGCCTGAAGTGGATGGGGAGACAATCAGAGACCACAGATGCATCCAGAACTCGCTGGCAGTACGGAACGTGTTGAGATGGAGGAGTGGCAGAGAGAGAGATGCATGTTTTGCCTGCGAACCTTTTGAATCAGACGAGTTCGTGGACGGACAAACTCGTATGCCTTCCCATATACGCTCCGGAGGAGGTGTCCAAGAGTGGAGGGAACAATCGTTTTCACATCAAGCCTTCAATTCCCTGGACTTGACCCGTCCCGCAAGCCCCTGAGAAGAGAAGAAGAGAGCATGACTCGGCCAATCGGGATGCGACTAAGTGCGACCTGAGCTGAGGTGCGGAAGCTCTCAGAGCACAAGGCTCGTCAAAATCGGCACGTCGACTTTGAAGGTTGCATGTTATTGCTGAACTGAAAGTCGACATGCTTAATGACGCAATTGGTTTGGTATTCCAGGGATTGATGAAGCCCTGCACATGAACAAATAGCCAGCAATGCCGCACGCAGACCATTGACAAGCCCAAGATGCAGCAGCTTGCCCCGACGATCATATTACTCATTGCCGAGATCGCTGCTCCCTGCATGCATGGCGCAGGTATTTTGTGTCTTCGTTTTGGACTTTCAAGAGCATTGTATCGCTTGCCATAGGGATGGCCTTCACCAGCTCGCGGCGGGTAGTGGTGACATCTGACCGCACTTAGGAGTGCCCAGCCGTCCTGAAAGAGCTCACAAACTGCATAGCAGACCTGGAAAGTGCCAAGCGCCGAAGACGCAAGAAGACCTCCAACGGAAGAGGGACAGAGCAGCGGATGTTAGCTTCATACCTTGCACAGGCCCGCATCAGCTAGCACATGTGAGGAAGAAGACTGCGGGCTTCTTGAAGAAGCAGCTCGCGTTCATCATTAAAATGATCGGTGGCATATCTGCACAAAGGTTTGAGAAAAAGAATGTCGGAACAGGGTTTCATGGGACACTCCTTCACCGCCTGAAATTCAATTCGTAACCATGGCAGTCCTGAGGGGCATCAGATCTCCACAAGCTTCGCATCACGCATGCTACAAGGTTTGCTCCTGGCCGACTTCGGTGTTCAGAAGCTGCCACCCAAGCTGGGATATGTTGGCATCTTCACTCAACGAGCCGAAATTGTCAAAGTGTTGTACAAAGACGGTGTGTGCGAAATATTCGTGATGTGCAGAGCGTCTGATGGAGCAGACTCCGCCTTCTGAACAGAATAGTGTCAGAGCGAATGTCGTTTCGGCGCTCTATGCAGCTGAGGCATCGTGCAGAAGTATGTGGCCGACAGCGACCGCATCCTGCGCGAAGCATGCTACGGCAGCTCAGCGGCACCGGCGGCACCGGGAGACGGAAGCTGAGAGGCTTTGGCTCCTCTAAGGAGTGCTGTTGGAGCTGGCACTATGGCTCGGCGACATCACAGAGTTCACCAAGACCATGGATGAGCCGCAGAAGAAGGAGGCTCACCGTAGCTTTAGAGCCACGGCTGACACGGTGCAGAGCTCCAGGTCGCAAAGCGTCTGGAGGAAGTCAAGGAATCCGGCAAAGCTGCAAAGCGTGGCTACAGAGGCAGATCGCCTCTGACCACATGACAGTTGTCAAGACAACTTTCCATGTAGCTGCGGCTGAGTTGCCTGAGAATTCCATCAACTCTCCTTTGCACCACTATTGCCAAGGGGATGCCGCCGCTCCAACGGCAGCCAGTGCCAGTGCAGGCTTCTGTGCAGCTGTTCATCGCGATTTGATCACGACTGCTTGTGCAGCGGAGCCCATTTACTGCCGCCAGGTGATCTCCTTGGTAAAGTCGACCCGTTCCTCAAGCTTCCGAAAGGCATCCCTGTTCATGGCTTCATGACATCGCTTTCGCTCCAGTCTCCAGATTGTTAAAAGGATTATGAAAACGATTTCATAAGTGTCGCAACAGAGTGTGAGCGCCCACACGTCGCAAATCGCAACCACGTGGTATGCAGCCAGCACCCTCAAAGTCAAGCTCAAAACAAGCCCGTTTTTCGAATGCGAGGATGGTGCATTACCAACGTTACCTCTATGGAGAAGTGGAAGGAAAAGCTTCAGCATCTTCAGGCCGCCGGGCCGTTGGAGAGACTTTTCAGGGATCATGACATCCTGCGTGGGGCCGCGCTTGGCCGCGCTCCTGAGGTGTTGTCCGATATCTTGGAACACCCAGCTGAGCAGCACCGTCTCGCGCCGGGCGACGGCTATTCTTCCCTGGTCCCTACCATCCAGCGGATGATCAAAGGCGCTTTTGCTTCAACCGCATAGTTGTTCTTGCAGCACCCGCGACAGAACTTGACAGAACCAAGTCTGTCTCTAGGTAGGAAAGGGGCCTGATAGGCTTGAAGCCTTCCGGACAGCTTCACCGTGACTGTACTATTTGGTTCATCGCATGCGAGCATGTCCAAGGTGAAAGCAACATTCCTGTGCTCACCGAAGTAGCCAAATGCAACTTCGGCCGCGACCAGCCATCTTTGCCCCGTTCCGCGCACAGTTCTCTTCCACAAGGCAAGACATTTCCTGGGCTGACTCGTGCTCCGAGGCATGGGCTTGATCTCCAAGGGTCTCCGGCGAAGTTTCGAGAAGCATGCAAAAGCCCTCTTGCCCGTCGCCCTGACTCGGATCACCGACAAGAGCAGCTTGTCGGATGTTGAAGCACACAATAGCAAGGCCAAAGGGCGTGGCACGCTTCGTTTCTCGAAGCCGGTGCGGAAGTTTGATACAGAAGACAAGTCTAAGCGTCTCCCAGCCTGCTCGCAGACTGCTTAGAAGTTAGCTGTTGGCTTAGATCCCTCTTGGTGAAGAGGTTCTTGCCGAGAAACTGCTGCGGGTTCTGGCTAGGATTGCTCAGCAGTACTGAGGATAACCGCTGATGCTGTGTTGTCATCGGCGATCGGAATCTAAGGCGTTTGGAAGCACAATTGCCTCATTGACAGGGTGGAGCAGCTGTTGTGGTCTATGCCTTACGAAGTTCTCCTGGAGGACAGGCCACAGCCAAAAAACAATCAAGTTCTGCAGCGTCAGCATAGCTGGCAGGAGCTTCCGCCCTACATCGGCTCCAAGAGCTTCTCGACTTGATCCAGAGCACCTTACACGTTCCTAGCAGAGCCTGGCAGTGTACCAGAGACAGCATGAGTCGGAGTGACAGATTGAGATGGATGGCAAGTAGAAAGTACAGATAGTATGGCCTGATGTCCCCCGCTTCCCAATCAGCCTTTCCGAACCTCTTCTTAACCAGCCTACTGTAGAGACTGGCAAAAGGAACATTGAAAACTAGAGAGCTCCGGTCGCAGTGATGCCGAAGCGGTGCTTTGAAGAGGTTCTAAAACCTGGCCCCACAAAATCGACACGGCAAACCAACTGTGCACAGACCCAGCCATTCTTGCCTCTACTTCCATCCATGTGGTCGTAAGCTGCTGAGACACTTCGGTACAAGTGCATGTATGCGAAGTAGTCGCCCACTACTGTCCATCAAACAGCAGTCTGAGAGTTCTTGCGGGTGGACAGGTTTGTTCGTGAAGAAGG
Organism: Symbiodinium sp. CCMP2592; assembly: GCA_905221615.1. Lineage (NCBI taxonomy): Eukaryota > Dinophyceae > Suessiales > Symbiodiniaceae > Symbiodinium > Symbiodinium sp. CCMP2592. The sequence continues at coordinate 537,953 of CAJNDT010005124.1, forward strand.
AAGCACTGCACTTGTTGCTTCGTGGCTTGGAGCTCCCACAAGTGCCTCAGACTTGTTTCAGTGAAGATGGAAGCATGCAGACTTAGTCACAGCACGTCTTCCTCAGCCGCAGATCACACAGAAGGGATGTGCGTGTGTGTTGCTGTTGATGTATAGACTTGTGCAGCGCACGCGTCTAGGGAAGTAAAACTGCGGTCCGGCTTCAAGGTTCTCGAGATCCACCCTGATGCTTGTCAGCGATTTTTCCCGGCAGTCGCGACATTGACACTGCCCCTCATCGATGATTCCGACAACACGGTGCGTCAAGAAGCAGCCAAAGTGTTGGCAAAACTGGTGGTCCAGAACAAGGCTTCTAATGATCTTCCAATTGTTGTAGACCGAATTCCTTCTCATCGCCGGGCCGTCTTTGATGACGAGCTGAAGAAGATCTCCAAAGATCCACTGCCGACAACCACAGCAAGTCCTTCACCAGGCATCATGCCTGAGCTGCGCTCGGTACCCACACCACTTTCACCTCCAGGAAGGCGCACCTCACCACTAAAGCAGCGGCTCCACGCCGTCCCGGTGGAGTCACCACCGAAGGCCCAGGAGTCCGCACCTCCCAAGTCCTCCACGCCTCCTTTGGCTCAGGGTATCTCGCCGGCCTCTCCGGCCGACATAAACCCCACGGGCAGTCCCTCGGAGACACCCTTGATGAAGAAGATGGCAGAGGAGATCCGCAACTTGCGCTTCAAGGCCAGCTGTCAGCCGTCCTGTGGACTCAGACTCAATACCTCATGCTTGACTCTTCTGGCTCATGCAGACTGTTCGCCTTTGTTTTCGGATCGGGCACAGGTCAAGCAGCTTGAGATGGCCGCTTTGTCGCACCTGGCGGTACACAAACCAGGGATTACTCGGGGTTAGCTGCTTTCAGCTCAAAGGGCATCCTTCTGCAATCGCAGGAGCGGACCCAAACGGAGGTGCTGTCACCGGCCCCGGTCGCGGGCGGGCCGAGCGGGGCTTCAGCCGGGCCAGTCATCAGCAGGCAAGGGCCCGACAGACCTGGCAGTTGCTATTAACTGTTAAGATATGATCTGACTCTGTCTTGGGGTGGCTCAAGCCCTAGATTGGATACGTCAGAGCCTTCATGGCCAAGTGGTCTTGGCTGACCTTCTTTTTCTACTATGCCGTGCCCAGCTTCCCGCAATGCCGCCGTGGACCACGAGGGCTTTGGCCACAAGCAGACGCAGCCGCATCGCGCAAGTGGTACTTCGCGCGCACTGGCCTGGTGCTGCTCGGCGTGGCCGGGGCTGCGGCCAAGGCGGTTCATTTCGGTGGTGCAGTCTTTTCCTGGAGTGCCACAGTGGGAGGTACGAGACAGGAGGCTCAGACATGGGAGGAGCTGCCCGGTATTGACAAGGTTATCCGCGAGGCCCAGAGCTTGAAGGACAGGCCTCTCCGCGATCTTCAAGAGCTCTTCTATTATTCCGAACCAGAAGAGTTGCCGTGGATCAGGACGGAGTGCATAATTGACACTGTGCAATTTGCCGCCTGCCTTGGCCAGGCCGTGGTTTTCCTCTACAGAGCCATTGACTACGATGGCCTTGAGTGCCCCAATGCGCCTGTTGGATGCGCTGCCAGTGTCGCAGGTTTCATCACCGGCCTTACCTGGCTGGCCTCTTACTTGTCCTTCGCAGCGAACACTTGCGACAAAGCTGTCAACAACCGTGCGCTCTGTGCCGGCGACTTCGCAGCTCTGATGGCCATTTCGGCGAGATCGCCAACGTCGGTGCTGCCGTGCAGGCGGATTGCGACCTCGGCAAGAACGCCCTGACGACCCTCAACAGGCCAGAGACCGTCTCACCTTGGAAGCGCTTCGTCCCTGCATGAGCATCGCCGGATATCGAGAAGGCCTTGAAGGCCAAGGGCCATCAGGACCAGCAGCGTAACCGCGACTTCGACATCGTTCAGTGGGCCATGGACATTACCAACTTCGCTTCCAGCATCGTCCGATTCGCGCTGTGGGCAGCGCCTGTGCAGACCCGAAGTCCTGTGCTGTTAGCATCATGAACATCATCTCCACCTTCGCGTGGATCTCCCAGTTCACGGTCCTTGCCGTCTCGCACTGCCAAGTGGGTGCTGACCAGAAGGCTCTGTGTACTGTAGACATCTCGGACATGGTTGCTGCGCTGAACAGCGGCCCGGCTTCCGGCATCGCCTCCACATCCGACTGCGCTGACCTGTAAGCCCTAAGCTGTGACGTTTCGCTGTCAGATCGCTGAAAACGGCAGTCTCTGAACAGTCTTCTCAGCACTTGGTCTACACCACCTGCACCGGGTTGACTCTGGGTCCAGCAGAAGAGGTCATGACGCTCGTGCCTGAAAAAGCTTGACAGGAGAGGCGTAGGCCTGCAAAGAGAGCCTCGGGTCTTTCCTGGTTGTGATTCAGGACACTGCGCACGAGATCGTATCGTTTCTTTCCTCGGTGCGCTAGCTTGTTTGGAGCTTGCGTGAGCCGTTGTTCACAGATTGGCTTGGGCCAAACGAGACTTCTGGGGATCCACTTTATTCCTTCATCAAGCAGGCTGCACTCTCTCGATAAGCGGCGGAGGTCCTACCCTACCTTGAGGTTACCCCATTCCCGCTCCATAGGCTAGTACAACAGGCAACATGGCCCCAGCGTACATCTGCACAACTGAAAACGGCAGCATTGCCGAAGACGCTTTCATGTTCACTGCAGGCTTCTTCTCCGACTCGTTGTTGACAAGCACAAGCATCGACGAGTTTGTTGGAGGGTAAACACGCCTTCAGAGTTGTTGTTGTGCCTTGTGTTGAGGAAGGGGGGTAGCCATGTGTCGTTCAGCGCAGGCTTGGGTTTTATGAACAGTTTGCAACACAGCATACAAGGAGCTCTGCATCATTCAGCTTTGCTTAACATACCAGCACTTGCATCACACAGCTGCCATTCCCTCCCCCTAGCTTTCGCGCAGTCTGCTCTCAGAATAGTTGTTGGTGTTGGCTTCCGAGCTTGCCATGCGCCGGAAATAATTGATTCCTATTCTGGGAAGATGATGTTCGGAGGCTCCGTGGGCCTTCGGCAGAACGACTGCGCGTTCCTTCTCTGGAGCGCAACAGCCTCAACCTCAGCTTTCGCCAGGCAGCGGTTTCGTGCTTGACAGCCCAGGCCGCGACGCAACACCAAAGCGGGAGCCCAGCACGCGCAGGGAAGCGATGACACCGACAAGGCGACAGCCAACACCGACAAGGCGAGAGCCCACGCCGACGCGCCGTGAGGTGCCTTTAAGGCGTGAGCCCACGCCAACGCGGCAGCGCGAGCTCGTGCTGATGCCCAAGGATCCCAGCAGGAGAGATCTCGGGGCTCCAACGAGACGTGAGCAGCGCGAGCCCACCCCCACAAGACGAGAGGCAACGCCGACGCGACGAGAGCAAACGCCCCGAGCTAGGCGCGATCCCACTCCACCCATGCGGAGAGCACCAACACCCACACGCAGAGACGCTCGGGACATGACGCCAACCAGGTGGGCGATTGCCTTGCGCCGTCGATCAATAACAATTTTCGCAGACTGAGCTGACGAGGCGGCAAACTCCGGGGACGCCTACCAAAAGAGAAGATGCCAGGATGTCTCAGGCAGCGACGTAGTCAGTTGGACCAGCTCTCGGCTACTTCTAAGTGTAGCGGAAGCTTCTCAAACACGACAGGAACATGCTTACGACGACACTGCACTTCTTTATGGTGAGAGCTGCGGCCTCAGACACTAACCGTCCTCCACTCGACCTCGGCTGATTCCCGCAGAGCTGCGGGGAACTGTGGTGCCTTTGGCGAATCTGGTGAGGGAATGAATGGGATCGACACATGTAGCATTGGACAAGTGGGCGCCCGTGTACTGTGTACCAGCACTTGCGAGCGGCAGGTGTGGTGCCCTTCAACATAGGGCCGACCAAGCTATCCAAGCAGGAGCGGTGCTGTTTGGTCATTTGCGGCAGAATGCGGCAGATTAAGTGCTCAGTCCTCACGGCCAGAGGCCATTGCTCAATTCCTGCACCTGAGCCACCTGCCCTATTCAATCCAATGCTTCGGACTCAAACTCCGCCTCTTTTCGGGCCAGGCTCGGCAGCAAAGGGAAAGAAGCCAGTACTGGGGCCAGAGCCTTGACTCTTGACCCTTGCGAAGACTCTGCGGCAGGGCTCGTGCCCGAAGCTAGGCAGAGCCACGCAATTGCAAGGAAAAGGTTCTCCAGAAGCCAAGGTCCGGAGACGATCCCGGCGGATCATTTGGCATCCCTTCGCGAGCAATGGCGCGTCTGCATCGAGGCACAAGTCCTTTGGGGCCCGGAAGCTTGTTGTGGCCGCCACAGCGACCCAAGCACCACTGGTTGGCCTTTGTGCAGCGGCGCGTACACCGGGATGAAGCGGTCGTCACTAGAAGCATGGCCCCATGCTTGCAGGATTGGCTTTGGCGCCAGATGTTCACAGACCGCCGCTCGGCTGCATGTTTTGAACTGCGAAGATTTAAGCCGCCCCTTGCGACCAGCATTTGCATTCGAGCCTTGTGGAGGCTTAGAAGAGCAGCTCGCAGGGTTGCAGCATTGGCAAAGACAGGCTCCTGCTTTGCACATGACTCGAGCAATCCGCCTTGAACATCGTGCGCTTCCCGGCGAGGCTGGCGAATACATAGAAATCATCCTTGAAGCGGATGTGGTGGACATGCTGCTCAAGTGGCTCACATGGCCTCTCGGTCTTTGATGCCGGCCTTCATGTTGGACGTAGAGCCAGCGGCCAGTGCTGTCAATCATGTCATCCCAGGATGCTGACGAATGCCAACACCAAGGTAGGATGCGGGGCACAGTCAAGCTTGGTTGTGGAGTTTGGGCACGGTCATTCTTACGTTGAGCATTAGATTAGATTGAAATTCAAGATATGGATCTGGAGAGTCCAGCAGAGGCACGTCCCAAGTGCTAAGAGATAGCTGGCGCCTGCGTCTGCAGGTATGGAAGCTCGTGTTAGATGTGCTTACGACTCTGCTGCAGAATTTGGAACGTGCCTTGGAGTGTCGTTGGACCTTTACCTCCGCCCGGTACTGCAGAATCAACCAGCCTGTGCCAGGTATGGATGTTCAGCTCACGGATCGCGAGACACAGATTCTCGTGCCCAACATTGTCGAGCGGTCCGGGCACAACATCTTGGTCATACGTGAGAGCATGCAAGAACTGCTCAGGCCTGAACTGTTGCCCATTCAGCAGCCAGTGCCGTCGGCGACTTTTCACAGCTTGGCGATTCGTCCACGCAGGATTTGTGGATCCGTCGCATCACGGGGACGAGTGCTTCCGATGCTGCTGCATGGGCTGACTTCGAAGAGCAAAAGGCGTGGCTGCCAAACCCAAGATTGGACACTCTTGCAGTTTTTCAGATGTCCACGTTTGCAGGGCTTGGAGCACCCGTCCCAGTCTGGACTGAGTTGTGAGAAGTCTGTGCTGGCAGGTCAGCCGCGTGTAGCATGCGAGCCATCGGTGACATCTTGGATCGAGGTACCACTTTGGCATTGCTCCGATCCCAGAAGGACACTGCTCGAGAAATGGGTCACAGAGCCGATAAAGGTTACACTGACCGAAGGATCTCGGGCTGGTTCTGAAACTGACTGTCGACAAAGACGCAGATGCAACTTGGACAGAGGCAGATGCAGCTTCTGATTGCACACGTTCCTGGCTCAAAAGCCGAGGTGCGGCGTTCAGCTGTGCACACCGTCAGTCTCTTCTCCCTGTACGTAGACGATGACGTCTTCATCAAAGTCTGCCGCGGTTTACCGCCGCTCGCAAAGGGTCCAGTGCAAACAGCGGCCGTCCGTTTGCAGGCTGCTTGTCTTTCAAAGCTGTCCAGCACAACACTCGGCTTGGGACGTTGAAGCACGATGAAGTTAAGCTGTGTGATGTTGCACACCATCAAACTCCAGGTGCCCGAAGAAGAAGACAGCAGACCAATATAGTCATGCTCGAGCTTTGCAAGCATCAAAGCGACACTCAGCAGCAGCAAGCATTTACCTCTTGCGGACCGTGTCGTGCACCTCCTCGAGTATTTAGGTATGTGGATGCTTGTGGAATAGTTCCATTTGAGGTGAAACGAAAGCCGGCAAGGACCAGCTGTGACTGACCGGCGAGCCTTGCTCGGCAACTGTTACTACATGCATAATTCGCTTTGGCGGTAGTGATCCGTTAATTCGTGATGTCTAGAAGATCTAGAACTTGTAGGTGGACTCAGACTTGGGCGAAGGCAAAATTGGATTTTGTCTCTTGCAGGTGGTCGCTTTTTGCCTTCTGCCCAAGCTGTCGGTAGTGACGCAATTGCACAGTCCCGGTCCACCGGCTGCTGTGCATCTGCCAAATTCATTCGAGACGATCTTGTCGATCTCTTTGCGGGGCTGTCGCTGGGGTGGCCTGTGGCATCTTGTCGCCATTGCACCACTGACTGGTGATGGAGATGATGACGCAGACAGCGCCAAAATGATGCCTTGTGTTGCTCCATATACATGGCTCCAGGCAGGTCACAGGCCCTCATGTAGCAACTTTAAGAATTATGTACCGGAAAGGCTCCCATTCATCCCCGGCCGTGGCCCGACGAAGCACTGAAGGGTTCCAGTTACTCCGATCACATGATCATGATTTGTCTCGATGCTGCCAGTATCCAAAACAGCCATCCAAGCCCAAATTGAGAGCAAACGAGACACCGAGAACTCTAGCGTTGATGGCGTCTCAAAACCCCGAGAAAAAAGAGGTAACTCTGAAGAGCGTAAGAGTCGGGTCCTCATCGCCGTTTGCGAGCGCTCCCATCTCGCAGGTCGCTTCGAAGTCAGCTTGCAGACTTTGACATTCTCTTGAACGGGCAGCAGAAGAAGGCTTCCTAGACAGGCTGGAACTGTGTGTGTGTGTGTGTGCAACAGGATTGAAACGAGGACTTTGATTCAAAATTAGTGTAGGATGTGGAACCGGTGACCAGGCCGTCGAGCTTCGGAAAGCGCTGCCACGACTGATTGGTGAAAGCGTTTCACCGTGCTGTGGCTGCGTGCGCATGTTAACGTTCAGGAGCGCCTTGTGCTGCGTTCTCGTGCCGTGCCTGCGAGAGAGGAAGAAAGTGTGCCAAATTGCCGAACCCGTGATTGCAGTGTCGGCTACGCCCTTCACCTCCTAAAAGTAGTCTTCTGAAGATTTATGCGCAGGCGTGGAGCCCCGGAGCAAACTTGCCCTTGCTCTGAGGCATCACCTCTATGAGCAGCTCGACGGTGCACTAAGGAGAACCGACATGTCGTAGATCCTAGGTTCCTTTATGGTAGGGTTGACCGGCTGCATGGTGTGCCTGCACATGTTCACATGGATAGTCTTACAGTCGCCCTTGACCGGTCTTCGCTCAAGATCCTTCGCGCGAGACAGCACACAAATGCAAAGCAATTCCCAACCGTGCAAGAAGTTGAGATGCCAGAAATAAGTGAGCATTCGCGGTACAGCGGAAAATCAGCACTGAATGCAGTTGGCAAAAGAACATGCAAGTCACAGCTATTTACGTAGGCGCAATATATAAGGCAGGCCTGGTGGGTTCTTGGGTGGTGGCACTGCGTCGGCAGATTCTCTTTCTTCCATGGCCCATGAATGCAGAAGAAGGAGTTGGTGCCTGGCCTTACATGTCTGAATTGACCTGAAAGTCCTCAAGCAAGTGTTTCGGCTGCTGAGGTAACACGACCACTTCAGATCCACCGGAAAAGTATGAGCCAAACTCCAAATTTGCTCTCAAGCTTCCCAGCGACATCGATACGGCCCCGGCCTTGGGCAAAATCCATGGCCGTAGTAGTGACATGTAGACTACATTGGCTCTCAGCGGAGACGGACCCGCACTGCGTGAACCGTACGTAGTGGGCAACACTCCGACCCACCGAGACTGAACGGAACACCTTCTCCGGCAACGATCTGGAGACCTACATCGCTTCCTACGCCACAGTGCCAAGCTTTCACACTGGCCCTTCGGCACCAGTGTAAGAACTTACACACGCCTGGCTATGCCTGGGCTGAGAGGTCTTCTTGCAGAACTTGTAAGAACGAGAATAGGACTAGGGAGAGAGCAGAAGATCGTGCAGTCGAGAATGCACACCACGAAGGCTTGCATGCACTTGTGCAGAGAAAACCGAACAGATTGTCAATTATGTTGCAGCAATGTTTTTGTTTTTTATACGAGGCGAGCGAGTCCTAAATGCTGGGAGAGCCCGGGGTCTCACCTGTGCAACCTTGTGCAACCAAGATATCACTTCGGAGGGATGCTGCAGATGTCTGGTGATCGTCGAAGACTCGAAGGTCAGACGAGTGTGGAATGTTGTCGCAACTTGAAGCTCCATTTAAACTTGTTCGTTTAGTGAGTATGTCATTCTGCCGTTGTACAAGTGTCCGACTTCGGTTTCATGCAGCAGCCAGCCCAGGTTCTCTTTCTGCTGCACGGCCGCAATCGGGTTTGTGCGGGAGTGTGTGTATGTGTGTGTGTGTGGGGAGGTTGGTATTGCAGGAGCAGCTCTTCAGCTGAAAGTGTCCGTGAGGTTGCTATATACCGCGACATATTTTCCGTTCCAGCTCCCTGCCCGCAAGGGTGTTACGTGTTTGTAAGTGCCACTGTGGTCGAGGACCACACAGGTTCCTGCAGACCTACGGAACATGACATTCTTCAGCGTTTTGTGCTCTCCGCTGGATGCATGCACAGGCTTTGCTTCATTGACCTTCGTGTCCCCATCGAAATCTCAAAGGTGGAGGCTTGACTGTCATCTGTGACATAAGCATAGAAATAGACACATACTGTACACGTTGAGGCGAGTAGGAATGTGCTCGTGTTTTTCCCTAGATTGCGTTGCAGACAGGGTTTACGAGCAGCCAAGAACAAGCAACGGTGTGACACGCTGAACCCTGCCCTGTTGGCAGGAGCTCTTTGATCGCCCAGTCGACTTTTTAGTCAATTGCAGCCAAACTGCACTGGGCATCCAGCAAGCATGGCATGTTAGACTCGTTGCTCTCAGTCTGCAAGCCTTGGCCACTGGCTCCCTAGGCCTGTTCTACCTCGACCTTATCCTGAACTTCTTCATAAGCTATCGGGATGCGACGGTGCGTGGGCTTCTTTCGAGCTGTTTGCTGGTGCACTTGGGTTCAGAGCGGACTTCCTCACTGCACTCCTTACCCGGGCTGCCCAGATGTTTAGACCTTAGTCCGACAATATCTTGATTTGCGCACGAAAGGAGGAATCCGTGAGCCGAAGCTACTCCGGAACGAAGCGTCCCCTGTGCAGGGGGTCGAAGTGGTGGATCTGAGGAAAACCTCCTGGTGCTACTTCAGGACCGCTCTGAGTTTCGTGACAAGACTCAAGAGCACCGTTGGTGTGGCAGGACTTACTTTTGGCCGAATTTGGTGGCTTGCATCCCGCCGCAGCTCATAGAAGCGATGTTCCAATCAGATGTGTGCCACATCTGAATCAGATGTCTAGGCGGCCTCTTGAGTGGAATCAACAGTGTTGGAGTTTACCCACCCCAACCCGGCACCAGTGCACAGCACTGAAAATCACATGCGCTGCCTACCGTAGCTGCGCTCGACAACTCCAGTCGCTGCAGATCCAAGGCGGGGTGACATATTGGAGGCAACGGGCAACAAGCGCGAGCGAGCTGAAAGCCAGTGCAGCTTGCAAAGTAGAGAGCCAAAAGTCTCCGCCTGGAGCTTTCTTTGCAGAAAAACCATGGAAGGCCTCCAAGCCCTGCAGCCCTTTCAGGAATCCTGCCCCAATGCAAGAGCCCGCGAGGTGGCGCGTTTCAGCCGTTTGCAGCGGATCTCCCGCCTCGCACGGCTAGTACGCCTCGTACACCTCTCGAGCCTGGGCTTAACACCGCTTGCCGGTCGATCACCGAGCACGAAATTATCAAGTCATTGAAGCTATGAAACCCGGGCACCCCGCCTCCAATAACTGCGAAAAGCTGTCTCCAGCATCTCGGTCTGAGGAAGCTCCTGAGATTCATGGATGACAGCGACCTGGCCATGCAGGAAATTCAATCGTCCACACATGTCGTTGGGAAGCGTCATGGCTAATTCGGTCGGCAAGCCGCCCCAAGGTCCCGTTATGATGCAGCTGAGAAACCTCCGGGGTGTGCGGCTGCTTGGATGCAAAGCAGCCAGGCCCGGGAGAAAGGACATGAAAGCTTCACAACTGGCCCAGGATTATCAACCTATTTTGTACACTGGCACCTCGGAAGCCTTATGCCTGCCAGCTTGCATCTGCGTGCAGCAGCACACTGCCGTGTTCCGCTGAGTCCTGGGTTGCGCACATGGTTGGCTGTGGCTGGTACCTTTGCGCAGCACTGAACGGCTCCACAGCGACGCTTGGGTGCAAAGTTCCGGACAAGACCAACTGGAAAAGCTGAGGGAAGTGAGGGACGAAGAACATCAAAAGGGTGCTCTCTGTCAGTTCTTGCAGAGACCTCGGCGACAGGCTGGAGGATACCTGGCTCGGCATGCGCGTCATCGACTCCAAGGGTTCCACGCTGCTCTACAAAAGCGATGGATCACGACAAGACCCCGAGGCTCCGAGCCGAGAGATCCTGAGGTACTTGTAGTACAATGGAAAAGTATGGCATGATCTTGAAAGGTTCAGTGGCTCAATGCTTTCTACTTCGTCCTCACCGTCTTCACTACTGTGGGGTTTGGAGCACCATGTCTGTGCAAAAACGTGAGTTTTGCAAACCGGTTCGGTTCAGAAGGTAGAATGAAGATTGTGGACGAAGCCGAGGACATGTCAGCTTATACACAAGCTGAAATGGGATATGTTTGTGGGACAATGCTCTTGGGCGCCATCGTGAACAGTGTGCCTGGGCAAAATCCGGCTGCTTCATGACGCGGGATGATGAATGGTCGTTGAAGACTGATGCATGCCTCCCCTACCTGCCAAGATCATCCTGAACGAAGTCATCGGAACACTGACCCGCCTGGACGAGAGCGCCTCGCGTGTGGTGCAGCAGATTCAGGTGGCATGGCCTGAGTCGCCACACTCCCCTGACCGTCCGGTGCCCATTTAAGTAGTCGAATATGTCGAATATTCACAGCGTCTCTTCACTATCCAGCAACTTCCAGCTCCGTCTAAGCCGGCATCGTGTGCCAAGCAAATCGCACTCGCCCCTCAGGCCTCTTGAAAGCCGGTAGAATCTCGAATCCAAACACTCGTCGGATGTCAGCAATGCATGATTACGTTGGAGTCTGTCTGTTTGTGCTGTGCTACAGAAGAAGAAGGTGTAACATGCACCAGTCTTTCAAATCATTCTGTTCAATGCAAGATCAGCACAGCCCCCCCTTCCATCATCTCTTCCATCCCCGTTCGACAAAGGTTGTTCAGGATTTCTCCGAGCACTGCAATCTCAGCAAGACCCTGCGAAAACAGCCGCTTGGCCTGCACCCGTCCAGCAGAAGCAATGCTGACAGACTGGAGCTGTTCAAATACTCTGACGACAGGGAAGTTCTTGACATCTGAACTTTGAAGTTTGTTGTGCCTCGAGACTGCATGGATCAAATCTTTTGTAGCTTCCATCCGGTCGTGGCGTCCAACAGGGACGATGCTCCTTGGCGTGGTTGGCCAATAGTCATTCAGTCAGTTAGTCCCCAGCCTCCTTGTCATGAGGATGCCCCCCACCTGTGCTGCAAAACTTGAGGTTCAATCAACAGGTCGGGCTCCAGAGTTTGCTGAAAGATGGTGGCAAGCACTTCTCCGGGGTTGATGAGGCCTTGCTGAAGAACATCGAGGCCTGCAAAAACTTGGCACAGATCACCAAGAGTTCCCTCGGGCCATACGGCATGAACAAGTTGATCGTGAACCACCTGGGAAAGCACTTCGTTACCAGTGACACAAACACGATCGTGACGGAGCTCGAGGTCATGCACCCGGCAGCAAAGCTGATTGTCATGGCGGCCAAATCACAGGCTCGGGCTTCAAAAGAAACCGTCTGTGTGCCGAACCTGTCCACATTTGACAGGCCTCTGAAACCGGGAAGGAGCGAGCAAAAGAGTGAGAGAGAGAGAGAGAAAGTTAATTCAGATTAATTCATCCCCTGCTTCATTGCGATTCGAGCAAACGGGGAAGAGAATTCATCCGGCTTTCTTGCACCTTGAGCGGTCATTTTTGCACTATCACACGTCGCACATGCGGGGAATGTGACTTTGTTTGTGGTTTGTTTTGTAACTAAAATGCCTCAACCTGCATGTGCCGATGCATGGGAGCTCTACGGTACTTCCTCATATTGCAAGCCCCTGACGATAGCCATAGGGGCGCGGTGACGAGGCGGGTTGGGGGTCTCTAGTGTTCGGGGACGGGGGCTTGCAACTCAGAGGTTGGGAGCATACCATGTTTTCCCCAAAGCCAACCACTCCATAAAACAGGGGTGTGGTTGGGCGGGCCTAGCGCCTGAGGGTCTTACGCCCGGCAGAAAGAAAGAGAGAAAGAGAAACCGAAGCTGAACAAACATGTCGAGGAGCAGGAATCCGGAGACGGCACCAACCTTTGCGTCAGTTTCGGCGGGGAGCTGCTGCAAAGGGCAGAGGAACTGCTCAAGGAGGGCATCCACGCAAACGACGTCTACAAAGGCTACGAGCTAGCCAGAGACAAGGCAGCTGTGCTGTAGAAAGTTTTGCGTTAGGGCCAGTAGGTGCGGTTGAACTCATGGTGCAGCGCGTTCAACGCAGGCGCTGGAGTTTCTGAACGAGCAGGTGTGCTGGAAATGCACTGACCTGAAGAGTGTCGACCAGCTAACTACCTGCGTGAAGACTGCCATCGCATCCAAGCAGTTGGGCTGCGAAGGCCCCCTTGCGAAGCTAGTGGCTGAGGCTTGTGCCCAGGTCATGCCGCCTGTGGCAAGCAAATTCGATGTGGACAACGTCCGTGTGACGAAAGTGCAAGGAGGCAACTTGAACAGCTCGTTTGTCGTAGAGGGCATGGCCATCGCACGACGGACCAGCGGTGTGGAGCAGTTCAAAGAGAAAGCCAAGGCAGGCAGAGCAGCAACATACCCAAAGCCCAAGGCCCAAAGCCCAAGGCTTGCTCCCATGTAACCTGCCAGGTGGCTGTGTATGCCGAAGCACTCGACCTGGGCTCCACTGAGACGAAGGGCACCGTCTTGTTGGAGAGTGCAGAGCAACTCATGAACTTCAGCAAGGGTGAGGAACAGAAGATGGACGAGCTGATCCGTGGCATCAAGGAGGTTGGAGTGGAGGTGGTCATCGTTGGAGGAGCCATCAACGACATGGCTTTACACTTCTTGAACAAGTACAAGATCATGGCCCTTAAGATCTCCTCCAAGTTCGAGCTGCGCCGGATTTGCCGCACTGTGGGTGCCACTTCCGTCATCCGCACCGGACCACCACTCCCAGAGGAGTGCGGTTATGTGGAGTCAATCAAGGTGGAGGAGATATCCTCTGAAAAGTTCACCATCATGAAAACGAGAGACTCCAAGATCGCGACCGTCGTACTGCGAAGTGCGAGCCCCAACGTTTTAGACGAATTGGAAAGGGCAGTTGACAATGCAGTCAACGTAGTGCGATGCACCTGCCGAGACCCCAGATTCGTGGCAGGTGCAGGCGCAACGGAGATAGAGCTTGCACACCAGCTACAGCAGTTCGGTGCCACTGTGCCAGGCCTAGATCAGTATGCAGTCCTGAAGTTTGCCGAAGCACTTGAAGTGGTCCCAAAGATCTTGGCAGAGAATGCCGGGCACAGCCACGTGGATGCGATCACCGCACTCTATGCGGCCCACCAAAAGGGCGAGAAGACCGCAGGTGTGGACGTCGACTCGGGCACCTTGGTTTGCAACGCCGCCGAGCGGGGCATCCTGGACCACTCTGAAACCAAGAAGTGGGCCATCCGCTTCACCCTTGATGCTGTGCTCACGGTCTTGAAAGTAGACCAAATCATCATGGCCAAGCAGGCAGGAGGTCCCAAGGGTGGCGGCGAGGGCAACCGTGACGACGACTGAGGCAGGAATGCAGTGTAGCTAAAGACTACCTGCATAGCAGCGACTACCATGGTCCAAAGGATCATCGCAGGTTTTGTGCAAGATCTTGCCTCGACACAGACGTAGCCCGAAACGGGGGGAGCTATGAGAGAAAACGGAAGACACGAGCTCATGCTGCACTGCTGGATCACATCCAGCAGAATTTCCACAAGACATGCATCTCAGTTCATACACCTAAGGCTGGTCAAGTGGGCACGCGAGAGCCGTGCCGACAAGCACGACTGGGACAGAGCAAGAAGCTCAGTAATATCAAGCTCGAGCTGGTGAGAAAGAAATTCCGAGTGGCCAATTCTGCCGATGGGGACCCCTCTCTGACCAGGCATGGATGCGCGAGCTACTGACGAACGGGGTGATGCCGAACCACCTCGTGGACGACTCGGCTTAGCCTGTGGTCCTGTACATTCTTCATATCCCGCAAGCACAGGAAATGAATTCAACATGGAAGACTCGTTGGCCTAAGGTGCGGCAGCTGCCTGCTGCGATCTTTGCAGGGAAGCTGCTCAAGAACAGGTCCCTGACATACTGTTGCGAAGGATTCCCTTCACCCACGACTGCTGTTGCGCAGGTTTGTTACGGTTTGCCGACCACACTTCAACGACGTTCTGCCACCGCGGTTTCACATGATTCTGGCATTGAATCTGGACGTCCAGGAACTCTGTCGGCATTTGTGAGTCCCTCCGCGATCGTGCCAGCTCAGACGGGGCTTCGGTCACACCGCTGAGGATTTCGAGCACCACCAGATCGTCTACTACTGTGCCGTGGCTAGCACCGGCCAGCATTTGACCGAACATGCATATCAGGCCTTCCTGTAACTAGATAAAATCTCAACTCGCCTCGGTCGGCTCTTGCGATCGCCCACTACAATGCCAGATCTGAGGCTACGATCAGGCCCGGCTTGCTGCTCCAGTTCATGCGATGTGACTGTCAGTACCACGCAGTGTCTGCGACGTGACGAGGTAGCTTTAGCACGTACATGTTCCGACTCTCCTTTCATCTCAGGCGTTCGGGCTCTTCCTGGTGGCACGAGGCCCTTTTTCAGCAAAGCGCAAGTTGCATTGAAGCGTTGTCAACCGACTCGAAATCCGTGCCTGCCATGCGCGAACTGATTAAAAGCCTTGTCACGCACAAGTCGATCAGCACTTGCCCATGCGATCTGAACATCCTTCGTCCCAAGTCCTCGGCTAGGATGAGCTGATGCAAAGTCCCAGAAGCCCAGTCTTAGAATTGAGAGGCATATTTGCTGCAGTCGCGAAGCCTGGAGCGGCTGGTGGGCACATCGAGAACCATGGCTGCATGCTAATCTCCCGTGCCAGTTCACGTAGATTCCGACAAGCAATCCATCCTTCCAGAGCAAAGCATTATGACAACATTGCGCCACTCGATCTGGGTAACATTCCCCCGATATAGAAGCAATGCCAAGCTCGTATGCACAGTGGTGATACGGAGCCGTAGTGAATTGCCCCGAGTGTTGCATAAAGCCCCGAAAACGTGACATGCATAACTCTGCACTCGAAAAGGGCATCCGAGAATGAATTCGTGGGGCAAGCCCAGGTGAAAGGGTTGTTGTAACATGTCTCGATACAAACACCTGCCGCATTCCAAGAAACATTCGTCTTAGCAAGAACCGCAGAAGTAGATTCCCTTTTAAAACACGGTGGGTCACGCATGTTTGTTTCGCCGAGGAAGTTGGATTGGTTGCGGACCATTGCTGCTCGGCTTTCATGAGCCCGCGGTTTGGAGAAGCATACGCCACAACCACTGAAGTTCTGAAGTAGCCATGTCCGGCTGCTTGTTTTTGAGGACTACAGTATTCATGGATCCTTCCATAGCAGCTGCGCAACCCTGCAGAAAGCCCCAGGAAGATGAGCTCAAGAGGAAGCACCGCGAGCGGCTGAAGGCTCCTACACAGGAGTTCCTGAGCCCCCTGGCCTTTCACAGAATTTTGAGGAAGGCCACAGTTGTGCCCTAGGAGCGAAGCGGTCCGAGAGCCCAATCCAAGCCTTGTCAACTTCTCAGAGATGGGAAAACCAACAAAGGACAACGCATTGAAGAGAAGAACGTGCTCTGGCAGCGGCAACTAGAAAGGCTCGGCATTGTGTGTTCGAGTCTCAGCAATCCAGACAGTCTACCCTCCAGGCTGTCCCCATACCAGCTGTTCGGCGAGGGCACGTATTTTGGTGATACGGAGGCTGTTCTGCGGGTGCTGGGCAGGATGCCAAACGGTTTGACCATGGCACCAGCCTAGTGAGACGGATGATGTGAGAAGGGATATGCCGTTTGCTGCTACACCCGGTATCATGCCTAAATATCTTGGCGAGTCCTGACGCGGTTTGTGAAGAAGTTGCCAGTATCTCCAGTCTGGCTCCATGGTCTGGTCTTTCGTAGGTGCTGTCCAAGTTCAGCACCCACCAGCGGCATGCGACGGTTCGCTGCGAGTCGGAGCACGGTGGGTCCTTGCTCCAGCTCCACAAGGACCGTACAAGTACCTGGTCATAGCAGCACGTAGGCAACACTTTTTGCATTGCGCACGACTGCATCCTGCCAAGCTTGCAGAGAGTTCCTATCTTCAAGAAGTACATAGAATGGAATGTCTCAAGCCGGTGTGAGGACAAGCTTCACCAGCTCATGTCAGATTTCCCTCACTGCACCTCAGGGTGCATTAAACGGGGAGTGCAGCGACGGCCATCAGCCGGGCAAGACGAAGGCCTAAGGTCTTCCACACGAGTTCGCCTGTCAAAAAACAGATCACCAAGAACTCCCCGAACCCAGGTCAGCGAGCCTGGCATCTCGAGGCTACCAGGCATGAAGTTCGCCGGCAAGCGAAGATACAGACTCCAAGCTGCAATTCGCTCGGGCTTCCACTTCGACCCGTTGAGCCACCTCCATCTACCTTCCACCAAACGGTAGGAATGAGGGCTTGCCTCAAGCGAGCTGATCCGCACAGACTCACACGATATGAAGCTTGCTGCATGGAATCCATCATAAAACTTCGAAAGGTACTGGTAATTCAAACCCCGTTCGAAGCTTTGAGAACGGAGTCGGGAAAACCCCTGGCAAGTCCAAGAGTGATGCAAGTTTCCGTGGAGGCCAGGTTCATGCTTAATGGCCAGAGTCCGAGCCAAGCAACCAGGCTTCTCACGAAGTCTTTAGACCTCTACGAGTTGGCTACCCTGGAGATCCAGCGGGCCGTGGTGGCCGTGTGGCAAAGAAAGAGGAAGGGTTCCCTGGCAGAAAGAGCCAACACAAACCCCTGTTGTGGGAATCGTCATTATGACTCATGACAGCACGAGTACTCGCGAAGGCCATCCATCCTCGCAATCATGGCCATGATAATCGCCCACGACTACCAAATTGGCCGTAACAGCTTAAGATCATCACATGCGACCTACGCCACTGCTGTCCTTGAAGTATAGACGGATTCCAGTAGCGGCGGTCTTCGTCGTGGTCCGTCCCGTACATGATCTTGATCGTGTCTTCGATTGACGAACGAGTTCACCTCCTGACGCAACTCACCCGACCCAGCTTCAACCGAAACAGTGGCCCTGTACATCGCGTATCGCCTCTGTTGCAGCTAAAGCCACTTTGAGTGCGCACTTCACATTGTCGCCGGCAGACTGCAGCAATTGGGAGGGTGATCGTGGCTAACGGGAGGTATTGGCAACAGGACAGCAGTAAGGGGTCTAGGAGGTTGACGTTGAGGACAGCCAGGGTGGGATTTCGTTCCATCGAGACGAGATGTGTGAATGAGGCTACCAAAAGCTCCGCAAGAGGAAAGAGCCACAACCCAAGCTTTCGTGAGCGTCCAGCGGAGAGATGCTTTGATTCCAATGCCCAGATCAATTTCAGAACAGTGCTTTGACACATGACTTTAGCGCTTCTAGCTGCAGGGTGGATGGCCTTGCTTGCGAACGCATTGTCACTTTTAGGCCTGCAAATTTTCTGCTCCCATTGGATTTGTTCAGGCAGGAGAGTGAAGTGGTATCTGCCACCTGCGACGTGGAAGAGCTGGGAGGACCCGAAAACGTCTAGCAGCCCCATCTGGGCCTCGAGTTCCCCTGCCTGGCCTCCCCTATTTTCTGGCAAGGAGGAGCTCAGCAAATTGCCGAGCTTGGGGCAGAGGTCTGGCTGGCAGCACCTGTCGTGACCATGCCTTCCTCGCCTTTGCTATGGCAGCATGTCAGGTCCAAGATGTGAAGAGCCAGATGATCACGATGAGTCACCAGGTCAGAGATCTGCAAGTCTCCATGTCTCAGGTGCAGGACGGCAGGGAAAAAGAATCCGCAGTCGTATCATTTTTGCATGTGCTGACGCATGTGTGTGTGTGTGTTCTCCAGCTCTTCGGAGGAATCCTTAGCCACCATCGCCGCCTTTATCCGAGAAAACCCGCCTGAGAAGGCGGGTGGTTTGGAGTGCAATGCAGGTGACATGAGTTGATGTACACAGAGGGGTTGCTTTGCGCGTTCAGGCTGCATGATCAGAGTGTCGCATGGGCCTAGCCGGAGTGGCAACGTCAGTCCTCCGACCCACAGCTCTCTTGTGGATTGGAAGGTCATGAACTGTAGCCCAGGCCCATAGAAACCCCGACTTGGCATCATGTTGTTTTCAAAAATCGTAGATGGCACTCGCGACTGAAAGACTGGACAGGCTTCAAGGCCACCACCTTCAGCTCCTGGCTGGGAAGTCTCGCGCGTGTGAGTGCGACCGTCCAAGACGCGCACTCCAATTTTAACTCGAAGATACTCCTCGGGTACCTCAACCATGGACGCATTTTGTTAATTTGGGGCCGGCCGAAACGGCGTGTTTGCAGATCTTGCACTTTATGGAACGTCATAATTTGCAAGCCTGTGCACAAGTGCCAGGCACGACAGGAGAGCTTCAGAATTGGTGCGTCAAATTGCCTACAGACCAGCGCTCTTCGAATCGTAATTGCTAAGCTTCTGAGAAATGTTGAGAAGCTCAAGAAAGCGGCCAGCAGCACGTCAACGAACTGCCTGAGACCTGCTGCCACAACCTGACAACATCTCTTGTGAGAACTTGGGCAAGCTCATTTCCTAGAGTGGCCATTGTATTTACACTGAAGCAACTACAACGAAATAGACTAGATACTTGACAATGGCGGCAAGTGGCAAGCTCAAGGCGCTATGGTCATTGGCCTCAAAGGCTTTCGACGCATGTGGCCTGGAGTGCATCGTCAGGAACCAAAGTCATATTTCAATTGGGTCTTGTGAATCCTGTCCAGCATTCCCATCCATGGTTACTCTTGCCTGACTACCCGGAATGTGGGTTGTCAAGCTCCCCCGCTTTTTAACAGTTCGTTGAAGTAAGGCGTAGCTGGAGATTCTCAGATTTTCTGAGATATTCTGAGATCTTATGAGATTCTTGAATTAAAGGAGGAGCTTTGAGAAGAGAGCTGGGGGCCAATGACAAGTCTCATGGAGTTGCCGATCCCCCTCTTCAATGGAGCTTTTCCGAACGCGCTGCACGGCTTAGCCGTGCCAGCAAGGATCAAGCATGCTCAAGCTGGCCCGACAAGCAACACTTTCCTTGATGCTGTACATGACGGGCTCTGCCAAGAATTTAGTACAGCCCACAGCCCAGTTAGCGCATGCCAAACCAATAAAGCAAGGGCCTGAACATGCTGCCGTGCATTCTCGATGAATGTTTGCAGTGACCTGCCACAAGCAGTTCGAACCCTGCACCTTTGCACCTGCACCGCGAAGTGTGGGAGTCAACACAGTGGTATCTCTCTGTGTCTCTCCGTGGTGGTTTGCCTAGGCATTTAATGCAAAGGTTCCAACAGACTCCCTAACACGGCAGAGACAAAACGGAGCGAAGAGGACAGAGGCTGCAGCTGCAACACCAAGTGATATGCCCGCACCTAGACTGCGACCTTGAGGACACGCTGCATCCTCGTCGACTTGCGAGCCTCGGTGCTCACTGCAGCCAGGGGGGAGCTCGGCGACTTGGAGTCGTCGAGGGTCAGCTGATCCTGGGGTAATTCTACAATTTCTTTCTCAGGATGATTGACTGAGCTCTTACAGAAGCCAATTGGCTTGGTGAGGAGTTGCTGAGTGGGCCGTGGAGAACCCTTTGAGAGCTGCACTGGAAGTGGAGGTTAGTTGCGAGTGGGTCTCCGCACGGGAGCCATACCTGATCTTACCTGCCTGGCCTGAATGTGCTATGAGCCGAAACTCTACGCAGACAGGCCCTAAGTAAAGGCAATTTAATCCAAAGATATTCAAAGCAATACAGCAGGCCGACATCTCTCCATGGCTGCGGACGTCTGACCCGTGGGAGTAACAGCTTCTGAGGGAGATTTCGATGGAGAAAGGATTCTTATGGTCGGGTGTGGCCCTGGCTCTATTGGCAGCATGAGAGCGGGAATCAAGGAGCACAATCGACTGGAAGCGAGTACTTTTACAAGAGCACTTCATGTGCAATATCAGCATGCGCTGGCTTGGGCTCAATATGTCTCTGGAGCCGATGCTAGGATCATGGCTCTGAACCCCGCCGGGGAAAGCCAGGCTGAGCAAGTAGCAATGGAATTCTCATCGGTGACTTGTGCCTCGGACTTCCCAGCAATCAGAAAATGATTCCGCTCGAAAGGAAGAAATCGATACATGTGCCGAAGCGAAGGCTGCAGGTGTCGACCTCAGGCGTCGAATTTCAGTCAGATAACCTGACATCTTCTGCTGTTGAATGAGGCAATGCTGCTTATGCCGCCCGTGCATGTGCTTAACAGCAAGCTGGGCCAGAGCAGTGGCCAACATCAAAATCTCCATGCTCGCCAGGCAAACGGCGACCTTGAAAGTGCTTGGGAACACTACGTCTGCCCAGCATGCTTGTCTGCTAATACTGTCTGGTGTCAGCAGCGTCTTGAGAGCTTCAGGACCCTCAAGACGTAACTTCGGCTCGAACTGCTGGCCCTTAATTAGGTGATGGCAGTGGGCTGCCATAGGAGAAAAATCAGCAGAAGGACAGACATATGACATCCGTCGGCACCGCTGGTCGACCCACGACCAAAGGCTCCGCAGTAGATGTTTACATGAGAAGACCTTCAGGTTCCAGTGATATTTCCATCCAACCGCGAAGCCAACAGGGCCGGTGGTACGAAAGTACCTAGCGAGGCGGCATCGCTTGGGCTTGCTGCAACGGGGGAGATCCACTGCTGGAGAACCTGCAAAGTTCTCGACGCCAAGACACGATCGGTGAGTTCTGGGGTCGAGGGAGTTCTCCGAAATCCGTTTTCACAACATACATGTGAGACGGAGCTATTAACATGTGGCACCATCTCGGACACTAAGACGAAGGCGTGTGAGATTCGCAGGTCGTGCACATACCACATTTCATCATCTTTGCATCCGCCTGGCACGGTCCGTGTACGGACGATGCATAGTGATGAAGAAGAAGCTGAACTAATGCCCTGCCTATCATTCGGAGGCGGACAAGTGCATGCAGACCAGACAGCTTCCGGAGGGTGTCTGTCGCGGCCATGAGGAAACCTTGTGTGCCTAGTGTTGCCGGCGGGACTTCGGGTGCTTTCTTGAACTTGCGACGTTGTCATCCGGAAGGACAGCCCGTCCAGCATGGTTTCATCATTTCCTGCAAAGTCGTATCAGAAGTTCCGTCGCAATGGCTCATCATGACAAGGCCGTCAGTTTTAACGACTGTGCTGCAAACAACTAAGGTACCGTTCTTCTACAGCAAATGTAGCTGTGACGGTTTCTTTCTGTACAGCGGGGTCTGGCAGTAAGCCGACTAGCAGTAACTGCTAAAACTGCGACAGGTTCGTGCTTGTGGCTAAATCTCCCGTGTTGCAGAAAGTTGGGAGGCTTGCATCAGAGCCGAAAGCTGGTTGCTGCGCTCTAGCGAAACAAGCAGGGGAGCGCATGAAGTGCAGAGGGACTAGATGAGAGCACCACACACGGAACTTTCACGGAGAGCTTCGAATCTTCTTGTATGGAGAGCATACAGTTCAACGCGAATGCAACTTGATGTGATGTGCAGATGAATGCGCTCGACCACTGGGCCGACTGCTCAGTCATTGCGGTCTGGCAAATGCTTGGCTGCTCGAGAGCCAGCTTGGTATCGCTACGCTACACGCACCGACGCTCATGAATCAAAAGCTTGCGATACGAGCATCAAATCAAGCTGGCGTTCCATGGACGAATATGTAGCATTCCAAGAATCTCTCGTTCAGAACTATGTTTCGTGTATTGTTGCGTTCCGGGTTCGATTTGTGTGCGTGTGTGTTTGGCATTTATATGTGTTTTTGTTTTCCGGGTTCGCGTCTTTTGGCATTTGTGTTTGTGTTGTGTTCCCGACTTGCATTTGCTGTTCATTCGGGACGTGGCGCTTCCTCAAAAAATGCATTGTTTTTCTGTATCTGGCGTTTGCTGTGCGTTGTTTCGTTTTTGTGTTATTTTTGCATCCGGTGCTTGCTTTACGTCTTTGCTTTGCATGCTTGCTTGCTTCTCGCAAAGCACAAAAACAACTCAAAACACCAAATGCAAGAAGTTGCAGTGCAAAAAATGCAAGCAGCAAATGAAATAATGCAATGCCAGCATCGCAAACAAAATGCAAGCCATCATACCTTCAGCCGGTTCTGGAAATTCACGCAGACTGACCTGCAAGGATTCTTATACATGTAGCAGCTCTGAGTTCCCCTTGAACAGAGGCTTGTTTTCATCCAAGGATGCTGCCTTGTGTGCCGTCCCCAAGACACATGAAACTGGCACGCCGGCAGCTTGGGAGAAGCCAACGGGCCGTTGCGGCATCCGTGAAGCGACCTAGCAGCTTCACCATTCTTTTGAGGCGTGTTCGCTACAGCAAGCATGGCTTCGGAGTGGCATCGTTCTCAGAGGTCGTTTGCGTTAGGCTTATCCATTGGCGAACTGGCCGATGCGTGCTTCGAGCTTGCGCTAAGGTGATGAGCGCATTTACTATGTTCGATGAGTATTTCTTGAAGGCCAGAGTAGACTGAGTCACTTGCGATCTAGTGAGGGTCCTTTCAGGGCCACTGCGGATCACGAGCTTGCAAAAACAGATGTGGTTTTGAGTCACAAGCCCGGCTCGCCAACGCGATGAGGACCTGGGAACTGATCAGGCAATCTGGGCCGTGGCGTCAGACATGGTGACTTTTCAATATCAGGGCTCGTCTACGTTTTGCCCAGCCTAGGCCGGAGAACCCGGTGGCGAGTTAAAGCGCACTTCGGTTTCAATGGCAGCATGTGTCCACCACGGCGGGCACCGGACCGATCTGTGTCACAGTGATTTTTTTCCGAGCTGAGGCTTCGCAGCTGGCGGCTCAGAAATCGGAAGTCTGGAAGTGAGTTGGGACCTGTCCTTTGTCGGGATCAGGCCAATGAACTGCGACCGGTGGGCCTG
This sequence comes from Symbiodinium sp. CCMP2592, assembly GCA_905221615.1. NCBI lineage: Eukaryota > Dinophyceae > Suessiales > Symbiodiniaceae > Symbiodinium > Symbiodinium sp. CCMP2592. The sequence goes on from CAJNDT010005124.1 coordinate 561,392, forward strand.
GCTCCTAACAGTCCTTTAAAGATCGCCTTGACTTACCCCAACTGCCCTACTCGTAGCCGAGGCGACGAGCTGTTTGATCTTCGTTTCACCATCGCCAGATGCTGAGTGACTCCTGCTGAGGACAACATGAGTCTTGCTGGTCAGAGCATATCAGTGTAGAGGGTGCGTAGCTGGGAAAATCGCTGCAACTGTCGGGTGTTCACCTAGTTGCAAGGTGTTCACCTTGTTGGAAGCGACACTTGTCTCCACTCTTGCCAGGCGCAGAACCTTGCAGCTGTTTGCCTCAGGCGCAGTATGTACAAGGAGGCTGGCGTCAAGCTTCGTGTCTTTATTCTCAAAGGATGGTGTCGTATCCAGGCCATCGAGTGGGCAGATGCCGCACTCTCCATGGATGGGAAGGCACCGAAGGCAAGAAACTTAATGGCTGAAATGCCAAGATGCACCTTCGCTTTGGGCGATAAGGCACCTATGTACTCGAGGCTGCATGACAGAAATGTGATTTCGGTTTACATTTCGCCTGCGCAAAGGCCCTGATGCGTTTGGGCGCGGCTTTGCTACGATCAGGCGAGATGTTGGTCTCTTGAGTTCAGGCTGTAAGCTGGCGGATTTTGGCACACTTGCACCTCTGAGCCGTTGATCTGAGGGCATGAGCAGTCAAATGGCCTAAACTAGCTGCCGGAAGAAATGTTGCACAATCTCAAGTGACAAGTCGAAACCGGAGTTTTCTGCTGGACCGGTGTGGTGATTTTTGGGATGGCATGACGCGGAGATGTTTCAGACACACGTATTGACCGGCGAAATGCTTGTTATTGATATTGACTCTTAGGGCCCTACGGCCTCCAAGAGCAGGTGGTCTGGCCGCCGAGCCGAGTCTAGCCGAGTCTCTCCTTCAGGCAAGCCAGGTCCGGCGTCGGATCGCCTGGCAGCAGCACAGAAAGCCATGCCTCCGTCTTGGATTCTGATGTTCGGTCATGACACGCATTCAGCGGTGGTTTTTTTCGGCGGCCAGTCTTTGCTCCAGTGCCAGTGCAGCACTCACGAAATCTGATCGGCGGTGGGGCCAGGACAAGTGCCATCTTGCAGAATCCTAGAGAGGCGGTTGTAGCAGCTCCGTAGCAACGGAAACGGGAGCTTGCGGATCCTGCGAAGCTTCTTCTCAGCCGAGGCCAAATGACCCCGAGGTGCGGAAACTGCTGCGCGAGGCAGAGCTAAAGCGCTCGCCAACATGGGCTTCGGCTTCAGCATGCTGCAGCACATCACGGATGACAAGCAAAGAGCTAGAGTCCACCGAAACTGCGCCATCTTAGGGCCGAGCTGTTTGCAAAGCATATTTCAGCCATTATTGCAGTTTTGGCGCATTCCAAACATGATAACAAGCAAGGTTTGTGCCAACGGGTGCTGTGGTCCCTGGGGCCTCGTGCCGCAGCCTCGTGATGTCTAACACGTTCGCACCGAAGCCCTAAATCCGATTGTGACAGGTGCGGAGGTTCGATCGCAGAGACCATGCCTGGGGCAGCCGGGGTTTCAGTCGCAGGGATGCACCGTATGATGGAATAGAGCCTGGGTTCAAAAAGGGATGCAGCGTAGTCCGATGCTGTGCACGGGTGCGCCTTAGCAGTTGGCTTCTGCGGGGGCAGCAGGATACACTGAGACTAAGATGTGGCTGTTTGGACTGCAGATGCCTGCGGTGAAGCCTTCGAGGTGCAACCGCGTCTAAAGGAAAATAGCAACCTTGCCGACGCGATGGAGGAGGCTGTGCGCAAGAACTGAATTCATCATTGGACTGTTGGGGTGCGGCGAACGTTGGATGGTTAAGGCTTTCACGGGCAAGCCCCTTCTCTACATTGGACTACAGTTGAAGATAGTTGAAGGAATTTCTATGGGGAGTCTCCAAGGCCAATGTGAAATCTATTTGCATCTCTTTCCTATACCTGCTGATGGATGCTGCTCCAGAGAAGCAGACGGCCAGCATTGCACGTTTCTTCGTCAGGATGAGAAGATGAACGAAACGAACATACCGGATCAAAGCGCAACTCGGACGCAGAAGCAGCTCACAGAACCTACACGCATGCAGTCATGCTGAAAATGCCAAAGCTTTTTCTCAAAGCACAGCTAAGGATGCATGCTCGAGTTGTGCAGACAGCTAGGCCCTCAGGATCCCCTCAGGTGTACATAAACCTGGCTGCGTGAGTGAGCGAAAGTTCGCTAATGATACTGCAGCATGACGAATGCTCTAACATCTGTGCACCAGAGATACCCACACTGAATCGCGAACTAAAGTTCCAGGAATAGGTGGGAGTTTATGATGTAGTAGTGTAGTCTTTGGCAGGCTTCCCGTCCCGGCACGTGGCAAATTCCAGCCAAATACACCATGGGATCCTACAAGTATTGCATGTCTGACATCTCGGATCATCTCGGTGAAACTCCAAACATCCCCGAACCCGAACCAAGTTGTGCATTGTACATGCCTTTAGGTTCTCAGTCGATTCCGATTCAGCTCATGCAGAACTCGGTGATATTGAACACCGCTTCGTTTTTGAACTCTTTAAACTCTTGTAATTTGCTATCGTTGTTGAGTCAGTGTTCTGACCTTTGAATTCGCCTACTGGAATCCGGCTCGATTCACGTGCTCAGCATCTTCCTTATAAATTGCATTCCTGGCCTGCTCATGCTAGTGCGTAGGGCGCCGCACTACATTGCCTCGGTTAGAGTTCTCTAGACCTGCGTTTTTTCCATCATCTCCAATCAGCTCATGCTTTTTTCCAGACGCCCCGGATGAAATACGGACAGAATTTGAGCTCACTGCCATGTACACCAGTGTCAAGTTCACATTGAACTCCTGCCACCTTCCTTGATGCCTCGCTGAGTTGACCTTGAGCTCTCATGGAAGTCCTATGCACATGTAAGGGAATGGTCAACCCTTCTAGTAGCTCCTATCAAACTCTGATCAATGGTGAGCATGTTCACGTTTCTGTGCATGCTTCACATGCCGATTTTGGGAGCGCAGTGTTTGCGCTGTTCGTGCTTCCGACATGAAATATTCCTAGAAATCTGGGGTCTGCGGTCGTTTTTGCGAGGCTCTTCCGAGGAAGTCCCAGGACCACAGGACGGCCAACTTCCTTGACAGTCCGATCTCGCAAGCAAGAGCATGCAAACTTGTCTGCAAGCCTAACTTGGACAGATTCGGACAAGTCGTCACATCTTTGACGGGTGTCCCCTGCAGTAGCAGCACATGATAGGAAGCAGCTGCGCATTGCAAGCTCGGTGCCCCGACCAATCTGCAGGCCGGTTCACAAAGTGACAACATCGGTTATGTCAAGTCGTGAACCTGGTGTGAGCTTCTGAGGACGTAGTTCCGAAGAACGACGGTGCTGAAGAGGCAGCTCGGAGTGGGTCTGCTTTGCAGAATGACATATGCGCTGTCTTCGGACGATGAAGGTGAGGTACCAAACTCCTGGGAAGGAACGGAATTCACCGGTGCAATGCAGACAGCTCGGACCCCAGAAATCCCCAGAACACAAATGGCCCGGCACTCGCAGTATCCACCGGCACGGTATCAAGGTTGGGGGCGGCATTCGCAGCCCTTGCTGCAGCGAGATGCTCAGTCGGCAAATGGATGTCTTGAGCACCCCTGTGCCAACATGCACATCAACCAAAGAAAGAATCCTTGAGAGGTTACTCTCAAGTGCCAGCATGTAAGCTCCCGCCAGGCTGCTTTCGTGGCATGGAGGCATCGCCGCATTTTTGCATGACAGCCGTCTTCTGCTTGTGGTAGAATGCTCCCCGATACGCTTGATGGGGTCAACATACTGCGACTCTCCAGTGGGCCTTGTTGCAGGCATCACGCTGAGTAGCCACGGCGCTGTGTCTTTCAGAAGGCTAGCAACATGGTATGGAGCCCTAAGTTCCGGATCATGCGTTGTTGCTTCCTGGAGTTTCACCCGAAAGACGACTGCTGCGGCCAGCGACGATCGCGCTTCAGCAAAAGTCTCAGGATTGGGCCTAACGGCCTATGGGGCATGTGAGAAATACGGAAGGTTTGGTTGCGGAGGTTCGACCTGTGCGCATACTTTGCTTCTCAAGGCATAGTTTCCAGATGCTTCCAGTGAACTAGTCTTGGCCATGTAGGGCTGGGCTTCTTCGCGCTAGCATAAACCCAATTCCAGTGTGTATTGCAGTCGACAAACCACAACAAGTCTCGATTGCAGCTGGAATTCCTTACATCATGGCGCCCAGCCTTACCTCTGCTGGCGCAGCGGCCTTTGTACTTCTGGGCTTTACTCTCTACCAAAGTTTTCTGAGCCGGATCCTCAGCTTGTTTTGAAAGTAGCTGCAAGTAGCTGTGTGTTGTTTCGGTTTCTGCTCTCAGGCACTGGCATCGTCTACGGGTGGCCATCGCTCCTTTCACTTCTGACCAGCGAGAATGTGTATAGACACCGCTGTGAGAATTATGCAGAGAGTTGTCCCGAGCGCACTGTGGCCTTCAACCTTGTTTTTAGCATCGGTGCGATGGTGAACGTTTCTGGCGGCGTGGCCTGCGGATTCCTTGTCGACTCCATCGGGCCACGCAAGGCCGGGACATCGAACAAGACAGCATTCATGACACTGCGGCCGGTTCGTCGGGCATATTGTGGCGCAGCTATTACACTATGTACGTTTGAATTACTCAGAAAGCCATTATGGGGCGTGGTATGGGAAGTCGGCATGATATACTACACAATACTGCAGCTTATGCACCTACGGACACACAGTGTTACGACAAACTTCTCAGCCCTTCCAGGCATGCAAAACCTGTAGCGAAGCATGATTTGCTGTGTCTGCCGCACAACAAGAGCCGATTGCCTCCTGGACCGAGCATGAAGACAAACAATTCCAGACAACGACTGGGAACAAGAGGTGGAACAGCATGCCAATGCCTCCCATCTGGAAGCAGCTCAAGCTGGTTTAGCCTACTGCGCATGCAGCTAATATCTAGTTATCTAGTTTAGCAGCTTTCTCTGCTTTGCAGATCAGAATGGGCACAGTCTAATTGCTCGTGCCGTTTAATACGCTGTCGACGGAAGGATCGACGGCTGTTTACGCAGCAACAATTTCGACAGACTGCTCAATCTGTTCAGACGCGAAGGGGCTGTTGCACTGTCCAGGTTAAACCGCTTACGCGTTGCAATGTGCTGCCTACCACAGCTGGTCCACAATTCTTATCGGCTCATTGCCGAATGGCGCACCTGAAAAACACCAGCTTTGTTTGCAAACGCAGTTGTGTTCATACACCTTTAGTGGAAAGTCTGTACAGCAAAGCCTCTGGAATGAACAGCGGACGAACAGTGGGATTTTGGGTCTTCGCTCATGGCATGAGTACCACTTCTTTGTTCTTCAGTCGGATTAAGTGTGCATAGATACAAGCCTTCCGCGGGTCATCTGTGGGAGCCGACCAGGATCGGAGGGTTCTCTCCGCGGTTCAGGTACGGCTAGTCACCTTGCCCATGTCGCTCTCTACCGTCCCGTCAGGATGGGCATACATCGATGATAGCTGTAGGATGAAGTAGGCTTGTCGCCCAAGTGGCGCGGCCATTGTCGCCTAAGACCGCCTTCTTTGCACAGTCATGCTGCGGCCGCATCCTTCGCTTTCGAACTTTGCAACTTGGCGTGCCATGCTGCCGCCACAGTCCCACACACATCTTCGCCGTAAAGATTGCTCGAAAGTGCTTCAAGTTGGCCGAAAAGCTTAAAGGGGCAGCAAACCCACGGCATTCGAGGTTCTTCAGCGTGATCTCGAAATCACGCGTCTCCACGCCGTTCTGGCTTTGCTCCTTGGGGCGTGCGTGCCCGCCTCGCGACAACGTGTGCCCTCCACAGAACCGTGAACGTTTTGGCCCTTCTGGCTGTGACTTGTGTTTCTGCCCCCTCAAAATGTCTCTGGTAGGTACTTGTTCACTTTTCGGGGTCTGTGCTGGCACGGAAAATATTTCGATGATCGTTTCTGTGGCAATATACATGCATAAATGCATGTTCGTGCATCTGTGCATGTGTATGAAAATTGCACAGGGCATCCTCACGGGCTTGATCTTGATCATCACGGGCAGCCTCTGTTTGGGCTTGGCAGACGTAGAAAGCGACTGGGCCTGGCCCGCCGCCTACGTCTTCTACGGACTTGGGGGCTGCTGCGTCCATCTCTCGAGCATCTCGGAAAAAGCTAGTGCTCGACAGTGGAAGTATGAAATTGGTGTTCTCCTGAGGCTTCTCTTTGGGCAACGCTTTTGGAAAGGCCAAGGGCCTGGTCATCTCCTTGTTTGTGGCAATGTTTTCGATCTCAGCACTGGCGTTTCAAGGCCGTGGCCATTGGGGTTGAGCCGCAGCCTGACCCATGGAAAGCCTTAAGGAAAGGAGCACCCAACTCGAATCCTACCACCCTGGTGAAAACGTGTGTGCAGGAATAGAGAACAAAGGAGAGGCATCAAAGTCGCAGCCGCAATGCAAGGAAGAGCTCAAACCACTAACATACAACATGCTTCACCGGGGGATGCAGGGGTTCGATCTGCAAATCTAGGCTTTCTTCAAGCTTGTGCGAGCAGTAAGCCAAATGCTGTGGCAGTCTTCGACCTGGCCTACCGGGCTGGCCTGACGCTTCGAGTCGTGTCGTTGATCCATGTTAGCTTGGAGGTGCTCAACATGCGCCTTGGTCCTGTGTCTTTGGAGACGTCAGACTTGGCTGTTCTGAAAGGTCAGAGTCTAGGAAGGCCTGGCTGGCATGCCCAGGCCCTAGCCCAGCCATCCCAGCCCTGCCACCGTCAAGGTGCTTTTCCGGATGGCTGTGGCCAGATTCAGCACTGAAACCAGGCATCTCGCCTTATTGCCTTCTTGCCCGTTGCTTACACGGACACGGCCGACACGGCCGGGACAGCTGTAACTGTATAGTTTATCACCGAAGGCCACCGCAAGGTGTCATGAGCCATGTTGCCAAGCCTCGGTCGAGGTAGAGAGATCCATGGTGACGAGTGGTTTGTTTCCATGTTAAAGCTAGGTTTGATTCTGCAGGCGACAGTAGATCTACTCTTGGCACAAAGCTTCGGCTTCGAGATGTGCATTCTTGTAGCCGGAATCTGCAGAGACACATCTTCCAGCGTACGAAAAACTATGCTTATGGCAGCGTACGTGTGATGCTTCATTCGAAGACCGAACATGGAAGGAATGCGTTTGACCTTTGAGCGATGCCGCATCAAGTCAAGTGGCGGCATGGAGCACCTTGGACTCCAAGAGGTGCTCGTACGTGGTGAAGCAGTGTCTTGAATGGTACCTGTTTGCTGCCAACTTGTATGCTCCAGTGCAGCAAAACAGTTGCTTCAGCAACTGACGCCATCAAAGAGTGTTACAGTGCCAGGAGACACCGGTACACCAGGATGCAGGACCTCAGGAGGTCCCTCAACAGCCATCGTCAGCCAGAACACCTCGTGCCACATCGCAACACGCGCACACACACACTCGCTGACTGTTGGGATTGGAACACTTTTGCAAAGCCATATGCTGACGTAACAAAGGCCTAGGGCCTAACTGACTGGTCTCATGCCCCGCAATAGCAAAGGTGATCAGCTCGAGTTATCTCGTGCCTCGAACCTCCACCTGCCTGGCCAAACAACAACATCCAACCGAATTCCATCGCCAGCGGTCATGCATATGTACGGTAAGAGTCGAAGAGCACATGCTTTGAAAGAGCCGAAGTGGCACAAGCACTGAACGGGGTTCGGGTTCTTTGAATAGGCCCATGCCATCGACAGGGACTCTGGCACAACACAAACGAAAGATAAACGGCTGTGGAATGAACTCCAACTCTGACCCCAGTGTGGCAGAAGGCGACATCACATGCAGCGAAGTTCAGATTGTAGCAACCGTGCTTCACAGACATGTATTCGAAGTATGGCCACCAGCTGGAGTAATTAACACTCCCCAGGTGCATCATGTAGGTACGTTTGCACTGCATGCACAGAAGCGTCTTCGTTGGAGACTTCTGTGATGCCCTTCCGCCACCTGCTGTATATGGAGGAATTAGTGCAGAATGTGAAGCCTCTTGGAAACAGCATGTTCAACCACACACACACACACAGACACAGATAAAACGCGCTGCAATCAAAACCTCAAGCCTCTGCTTCTTCGATCAACCCAAGGCCGGGAATTGCCGGGAAAAGTCTTGCTGCTCGGGAGCGCTGTGTCTCAGCGCTGGGCATTGATTCTTGACTGCAGCTGTTCCACTCCAAGTAGCCCACCTTTCTCAGCTTCACAGAATCCTGAACATGAGGCGAGGACCTACAAGTTTGTGGGGTTCCTCACTTTCCACTTCACCCAGCTCGGTCTGAATCGATGCTTAATGGGGTGGATGGCAGCGGAGCTGCGTTGGAAGCACGAGGAGCTCCTCGGTGCCTCCAGACCGGGGCTCGACATCGAGCATGAGCTGGCCATGTTCAATTTTTTGCAAGCAGCTGCTGGCTTCATTTCCATCCCTGCCTTTGGATGGCTGGTGGCGCGATTCGGGCACCGGCGTGCTCCTTTCTGTGCTACAGCCGGCCTTGCCGTTCTCTTTCTCGCCATCCGGCCCTTTAGCGAGCCGCTGCTAGGAAACAATTCCAAGCAAAATTTTGTACTTAGAAACCGTAGAAGCCCGGCAGTATGCGTCCGTTTTCCACCTGATTGAGAGGGGACGTGAAGTCGAGGTGGCTTTTGCCAGTCCTTTACATCGTGTCGGCTTGCCACCGTCAGCTGTTCTTCTCGACATTCTTCACGTTCATGATTTCCGAGCCGCGGCACGACCTGCGTTCCGGGAGAGGGTTGACCCATAAGTATGCAGTGGCATTTCAACCGACTCAGGAATATCCCGCCGAGTTGTTCGCGACACTGGCTGGAATGGCTTCTATGATGCATCAGTGAGTATAAGTATAGGATGCAAAAGAGATTTCGAGCTGCCGTCAACCCAGGCGAATGTTCTGGCTGGCATAGTGTCGTTCCTGCAGAACCCACTCTTGGACGTTGTCTTGCGCAACATGGATGGCGACTTCTTCCTGCCACTGCTGGCACAGCTAGGACTGCTTGTAACGCCCGTCAGTGGATTGTTCAAGCTGCTGAAAATGCTCCACCCGGACGTTGTTACTCTGCTGTCGTTCAGAGGAACCTCCCTGTGAGGAATCGCTGCCGTTGTGTTCGTCTGTTCCCTGATCGCCTGGTTCTACGACAAGCCCGCGCTTCCGTGCCCGGGCGGACCGTAGCATGTTCTCATGGGGCGATGATCCGCTTCATGTAGACAAAAGCTGAGGCCACCAGCAGCCCTCGACACGGAGACTGAGCCAGGGCAAACTAGCCCACAATCTGCCAAGCTGAGCCCACAACATGCATCGGCTTTAGATGAGGCTGCAGACACAAAGCTGCAACTCTGATTTCCGACGAAGCGTTGTTGTGCGATGGCAAGATGTTCAACTGACCGTCCTTGGCCTCTGCCGAGCTGTTACATTGACTTGCCATTAGTGCCTCCTGTTTGGGGAGACTGGAATTCGAAGCGACTTCCGAAGTGCTGGTCATGCAAAACGAATCAACTGCGAAAGCCGACGGTCTTTTCATTTGAGGTCCGCCCAGTTACCTATTGTATCGGGGATGCTTCTCATTCTGCTAGAGCTGCTGAGCAAAGCTGGCTCACAGTCCAGAAATCGGCCAGGGACACTCACGGACACTGTTACCCAGAGCCCCTGCGACGACCCGTTTTGATATGGAGGCACAGGCCAATATAGCAGTCCTCACACACAAAGACCGGGCGACGCCTACTTAGGTTTGACTGCTGACGATGATCCCAGCACTTGCAAGTAGCTCCTGCCATTGCAGACCCCACCCCCTTAGCCGACGGACAGCCGCGTGCACATGGAACGGTAATGGAGCCAGAGTCGGTCCAGAATCCGACATCGAAGTATCTGAAGCGGCGCCTGCCGACTGCGAATCCGGAGCCCTTGAAAGTCGCTGAACCATTAAATGAAGCGAGACACGAGACTCAAGGAGGTCGGGCCAACAGAGCAACATCGTACGCTGACAGGCGGTTGCCAGCAGTGACCTCTTCTCAATCGGATAGCGGCTTGTCTGGGAGCTCGAGGCCTCACAGCGAAACACCGACAGATCAAGAGAAGGAATGTCCTGCACAACGCAGAGAGCCATACCTTCTGCGCCGGCGTCAGATTGACTTCACTTGGGTCGATCTGGACGGGGTAGCTGGCAATCAGCAGCCTCAAACTTCGGGCACGCGCTTGTCAGTACATGGCCGAGGAAGCCACATTTTTCGAACCGCGGAGGACATGCTACATGTAGGTCCTCTCGCCTTCGGCGACTTAACTGACAAAGGCTATGTGACCTCTTGTGACAGGCAAGGGGGTAGACATGAGCATTTGGAGCCAGTGCTGTTGAATATTTACGACCTGGGAGACAGCAAAGCCATCCAGCGCCTGAATGTACTCCTCAAACCCATTGGTTCTGGTGCATACCACGCGGCCGTACAAGTTTACGGACAGGAGTGGAGCTTCGGAGGCTTGAGCATTGACGATCCTATTGAAGAGGGGTTCGAAACTGGGATATGGAGTTGCATGCCTCAGGGTTGCAGGCAGCACTCTTACCGAGAAAGTGTTGCAATGGGGCACACTAGCCACTCGCATGTGCAGATTCTCGAGATTATTCGTGGCATGATGGATGAATGGCCCATGAATAGCTACCAGATTCTGCGGCGAAACTGCTGCCATTTTTGCGATGCTTTTTGTGAACTGATTGGTGTAGGGCCTTTGCCGGCCTGGGTTCTCAACCTTGCTGGTGTCGGTGCCTCGCTTGAAAGCATGCAGAGCTCCACCTTTCACGCTACCGCTTCTGCAGCAAGTGTGGTGAGGGATTTGGCGTTGCGGATCAAGAAAGAACGAGCCTAGCCTGCCTTAAGCCACATTCAGACTCGTATTTGATGTTGCTTTCTTCACTGGAGTACATCTCTTGAACTTAGACTCGGCGAGCCATCATGTCCATAAGAGAACTCGCCGTGTTCCCTGTCCCTCAGTGACCTCTTGAAACCCTCAAGCTCCTGGTTTGATTGGGAACGGCAATTAATCTCCGCGTGCCCAGTTGCCGAGTGTACGTGGTTGCAAAGGCTCGAGCCATCAGAGGTGCATGTCAACCGCTGCAAGCATGCCTGGCTGCCACTGACAACAGGCCTTTGAATGAAAGAGACACCTAGAGATGCTCATAAGTCACATCGCGTTGCTTCGAGGCTTGTAATCTTACTGCACTGCGCATGCAAATTCGAGTTGGGCTGTCATTCCATTGAATCATGAACGTGTGTTTCGTGTTGCCGCAAACTTGGGCTCGAATGGATGTTTGTGCTGGGCTCATCGCGCACATAAACATGGATTCAGGCGACAGGTTGTCTGGTGGGCTCCCCACAAAAGGCTTGATCAATTTCCTAAGGACAAGTAAGTTTGCCGATCACATGGATGAGGCGGAAAGCATCAAGTCCGTCAAGCAGAAACGGAAGAAAAAGAGCTTCGCCAAGAAAGCTGCGGCCAAGCCAGGTGCAGAAGGATCGGAGGAGATAACAAGCCCACCACCTGACCGGGCTTCAGATGACGCTTGTGCGGATGAAGATTCAGCTTCAGCAGACAGCGAGCGAGTGGCTACTGAGCGCTCGCCTGAAGAACCAGCGCTTGAGGAACGCCGAGACTCGCAAATGTTTACTGATGTCGTTTGCCCTGCAGCTTCGCAAGGTGTGCTTGAGGACGATGGAACAGATCTCATCAGCCCGGTACCCCAGGCAAAGACAAGGCGAATGCAAACAACGTGGCCCCCGGATCTGGATGGCAAGACCGCGTTCTTCCAACTCAAGGACAGGGGTGAACAAGTTTTGTCTTGCAGGAGTTGGGTTTGAGATCTGAGTCCATCGCAATCGCAGGAACATGAGCTGCCTGGCGACGGTATTGCTTCCATGCACTTCAACCGAGGCTTCAATTTCAAGCCTTTCATTTTCTTGCCATCCGTACTGCTGGCGGCCATGTCCGACTCGCCGGTGCTGACGTACGAGACGGCACATATTCCAAACAGTGGAACTGCAGGCGTAACTTGTGCCTTTGGCAAACCCGTGTCAGACATCTTCCAGAAAAAGGAGTACTGTCCCATCATCGCGGGCATGAGCCCCTGGTATTGGGCAGTCGGTTGGTACAGTGCATTCCTCTTGACAGTTGGAATCTGCCACATATGTGGGCGGCGAATCCCGATTCAAGTCGTTCCTGGCGTTCCCAATGCCACCTACGCAAGCCCCATATGCCGTTTCTTGGATGTACAACGTGCTGGCTATGATGACAACCACTTGTTGGGTTTCTTTCTTCTCATTACCGCTTGCTTTGTGCACTCTATGATGGTACGCTTCGTCGCCACGCCGGAGGGGAAGGATTGGGGGCACGCATGCCTACGATACGGAAGCTGGCAGGGTTACGAGGACTACTGCCAGCCAGGCCCACTGATGGAGCCGAGTTGGACAGTGTTCCTGGCTGCTAGGCCCATGTTCAGAAGACATGTTCATCATGAATTTAGACATGCTGCAGGAGTTAGCACGCGAGCGAACCTTCATGAAAGATCCCTAGTCATGAGCTGTGATTATTTATGCAGCCACACTCACTTGCACAACGAATGTCATTATGTGGAAGCATCGTATTCTCTCGCAGGCATACTACCATACCCATAAGAGTGTCATGTTGTTCCCACGCTGTTTCCCGCCTCTGCCTACGTTCTCTTGTTAACCTGACCTGGATATGCGCTCCAATAGGCTTCCATACTCTGATCCAACAGCGGTTCGGCATTTCTTCTTTAAGGCTGCCTGGGCCGTGGAATTTGCACCTGTCCTAGCAACGCGACCCAGTCAGCTAGGTGGGAGGCGGAAGATATTTCCAGATCCAGCCGCCACGCACATAAATCCCGATTCGTGCGGAAGTTGTCCGAGGATTCTCTATATGGGGTCCTGCCTATTCCCGTTCCATACTGGTATTTCGTTCATCAACGTTGCGCAATCTAGGCAGCCTGAGCAGTCTCATTATCACCCTTTCGTGTTGATTTGGTAGAATACTGCAACTACTCGCCTCCTACTGCTACTCTGGAAATGTCCGCCAGCGAAGCCGCAGCTCAGGTTTTAGTGTCGGTGTGCGCCATGTGCGCCCTCTGGGACCAGGGCACCGTCGTCGAAGGCTCAGAAGATCGGAAAGACGAGTCGGGCTATGCAGAGGTGGGAAATACTGCCGTCCTTGGTGTTGTTGTTCTTCCCTTTCGTACAGTGTGGTCGCATTTATGCGTCTTTGTACCTCTTGCTCTTGCTAGTAGCGTTACCAAACAGTGTAGTAACATTGAAGTGACTACATTCAGAGCACACAGTCTCGTGCATTCCGCTTGTCCCGTGCCTTTCCTCCTCCGGAAATCGTGCTCCCGCCACAGCGCCGTGCATGTTCTGAGGTGTGCACACTTGAGCATAGTTAGGCTACGCCTCTAAATCGGGCATGGGGTGTCAAGGGAGCCGTGGTCCCAGCTGCGAACTGCAACATGCTATTGTGCCCTTATCTGGGTCTGCATCGGGCATGTTTTGGATCACTTGTGTTTTAATCGCTTCGCGTCGTCCGCCTCGGCCCGGCCCTCCTTCGACCAGCAGGTGCATTGTTTCAGAAAGCAGCAACCCGAAAGCCTGGGTATAGGCCTTAAATCCAAGACTATACCCCAAACCCTGAAGCTTAAACCCGAAACCCTAGACCCGCAGCATACAGGGAGAGTCGCGTCGCCACCTCCGCCCGACAAAAGTTGCCTTGCCGAACAAGTTTCGAGGCGAGAACCTTCAAGCGCAGAAACCTTGCAGTCTCAGTGTGCAGCGGATGACCTCTGCGCAAGTCTTCTGCATAAAAGCATGGTGAAGGGGGCGAGGGCGGGGGCGGCGCTCTGCCGGAAGGGGGGAAGCAAGCGGAAAAGGTAAGTGAAACTGCCCCACCTACAGCAAGCCCAAATCCATTGGAGGAAACGAAATTAGTGGGACCTTGGCTCATCCAGAGGTTCACACAGAGGAGGGGGGGGTCAGGCAGGGTCGTTTTCAGGGAATCCGTATAGGCACCTCTGACCGCTTCGGTTGGGGCCGAGTTGAATTTTAAGGAGCCCATTGCAGTGTTCATGAAAGGAAATCACATGTCAGGACGTTACAGTCGATCGACTGGACGCAGCAGCGGTAAACCTGAAGGCAATTATCCGCTTCCAAATGTCTGAGACAGAGACTTGGTGTGTTGATCAGTTTACCGTCATGTTTGTCAAGTTTTGAACACATGCAATTCCCAGGTTTCGAAGATTCTGGGTGCATTCATGTGTTTCGATTCTGTCCCAAGAACCTAGTATGAGACTCAAGCCGCCCCAGCCTTTACTCATTCTACAGATCACAGGTGCAACCTACAGTACCGAGGCTAGGCACTCCTCTGCAGCACCTCCAACATCGGATGTTTTCAACGCTTGCCCAAGGCACCAGCCCCCAAAAACAATCACCTGAAACTTCATTTCTGCAGCCGGGCAACAAAAGCAGTGTGAGCAGAGAGGCCGAAAGTGCCGGTGGGGCCGAGGGTTTTGAAGTTTGGGGCTTGTTGCTTCAGGTTGGTAAGGCGAGGAAAGTTGCTGGGAAAAGGGTCTGTGCGCAGGAACCCTTTTGCCGGTCACCCTTATCATCATCGCGATCATCATCGTTATCACTGTGATTATCTTCACCGTTGGTATCATCATCATTATCATCATTGTTGGCATCACCATCCCTGTCATCATCGTTGTTAACACCGTTATTACCATCGCTATCAGGCATTATCATCTTGGTTGGTATCATCACCATCATGCGGTGGATTTTTGGGGGGGGCTGGGACCTTGCCCAAGACTCCGGGTATCGGCTCAGTCGCTGTCCGGGGACTAGTACATACAGATTCGTGATTTCAGTGGCAGTAAGCATACCATGCGCAGCCAAAGAGTACTCATAGCAACCATCGTGTAGCTGCACAAGTCGAAACCATGTTGATCTTGACAGCTCAGGAGAGGCTGCTGGAAGCGGAGCCCACGCGGCTCGCTATGTTCATCGGCTGGAACAAGCTGCAGGCTCAATCTGCACAGTTGATCCTTGTTACAGCCTGTATGGCTCGCAAAGGCGGTTCGAGAGAGCAAACCAGCTCGAAGGCTGCGAGAACAGACAAATGTCATAGTTCTCCCGAGCGCAGCAGTTCAGTTCGGCTCCGAAAACAACTGAATTTGCTTTGATCGCATCGAGAATGCAACGTGCATGACATGTTGAAGTGCTTGAAGTTCAAGCTGCAAAGCCAGGGCTGTGTTGTGAGAGGCGTGGCTGGCCGGCAAGGACCCACCCAAGAAAGCCGTCAGGCGGAGACTGGGCTGCTCTAGGGCGTCGTCGTTGCTTGGGGGCTAGGCATGGGATCCATTCCTCAGCATGTACTTCTTGATGCGATGCGCATTTTTATTTTTTTGTGTTTCCTTGGTCTCATGCCTGTAATTTTCAGATTCAGTCAGAAAATCCTTTCGACATGCTGGACATGCTCAGTGGTGTTGCTACTTGTGAAGTATAACGTCATCGTGTACGCTGTGATTTGTTCATGTCCTTTCATGCCCTGTTTCTGCGTCGTGTGTGAATTTGCATAAATTGCCTCTTCGTCGCGACCGACAGCCCTGAACATTGCTTCTGAATCTCTAAGGACCACCTTTCTGACAGTGAACTTTTTTTCCAAATCCAGCGACGACATGCCAGACAAAGTGGACTTGGATGCCGAAGGTGTTGAAGGGGAGACAGACTTTACAGTCCGCTTCTACTGCAAGAAGACTGGTAAGTGTGTGAGAAGCTTCCTGGCTGAAAGTGCAGCGACCGCCTCTGGAACATGGTACATCACAGACCTGCTTCATTGGGGATTGTAAACTAGAGTGATGCAAAAAGGGCTGGGGGAACATCCGTGGGGCCACAATGTTCCGTGGCAGAGCCAGTTCTTTCAGTCAACGAACGTACTGAGGAGTGTCCTTATTAGCATCCCGATGTGTATTTTGCATAACTACTAGTCTATCCATCACCCAGACAAACCGGAGAGCTGCAATGCCGTTGCCTGACAATTTGCTGCACACAAGGAACCCACGCTTACAACGAGGGTCGAAACCGTCCCAGTCGGTGCAGGTTTTCACGATGCTTTGCTGGAGGTCCTCAGGCTTGCTGGCTCCGAGGATGCCTTGCCTGATGCATTGCAGATGGCCAAGGAGGATCTGGAAGTGCAGATACTAGGCCAGGTCCGAAGAAACACACTGAAAACGATAGAAACTATCTTCATAGCCACAGCCGGGATCGAGTAGTCGAAGAGAGAAATCTTCCAAAAGAAGGCTTGAATGTCTTTGCAGGGCGGTTGGTTGACGCTCCTTAGTTGTTATGCGGGTGTCCACTTCCGGGGCGGGGGGTGTGGATGGGAGGGGACGAATGAGGCCGCTCGTGCAGATCGCTGAACCTTGTGCTTCGTTCGTTTGCTCCGGAACCCTCGAATAACTAAGGCCTCCAATTTCCTAAGCAAGCCCTGAACAGCCATGTTCTGCTTCTGAAGGCTTCCAGAATCCTGCCGAAAAGTCGAACCCGGGAAATGCGTATAAAGGCGTAGTCTAATTATTAAGGCCTCACCTTTTTCGGCTTGCTACCGCCTCTACTTCCTTAGCAAACCTTGCAAGCCCTTGTCTAAAGCCCTAAAGCCCGACAGAATCCTTCGTCCCGTATTCGAACTCGTATGGCCTCGCTTTTGTGAACCGTCCTGAAACACGCATCCTCCGATGTCCTCTTGCAGTATTTTAGGATCCAAGCTTTCGGATTTTTAGACTTCAAGAGTTTCAGCATCCAGATCCGTACTGGACTCAGTCTCGGAGTAGTTGAGCCGGCATCATTTTGTACTGTGACAGTCCTACAAGTGTAGGGGCACAAACCCACCGCTCACGAAGTAGTTGGCTCCACGGTTTCACCTGAATTGCTTTGACATCCCCTGGCCGAAACCCCAAAGGATGCTGCCCGAGCGGAATTGAAAACTCGATTGACCTCGGGGCTGGTTTTTGGCAGTTGCCAGTTGCCGCTGAGGCGCAGGCAGCGAGGACGAGAGGGCTCAGCTGTTGAAGGACTTTTTCAGACGGCGCTTGATGCTCCAAGAAGGCAAGATGGGAAAAGTTCACATCAAGGAGCTCTACAGTTTCTGTGATGACACGATGAGGATTCTAGGGAACACTGTGGAGACCAATTCAGACGGTGCCAGCCGAAGTAGCAAAGCACGCCTCAGCTGTTTGCCAAAAAAACCTTCCGACGACTTGGGCATCATTGACCGCTTTCTCGATCGGTGGCACCTCCAGGACGTGGTTGGACGGCGCACAGATGCATCTTTGGCTGTGTGATAACTTTCATCCAAATCTTTTCTTCTCAGGAGGTTGAGGCTTTCCATTCAAGACATATGTGAGACGCTCAGGCTTACAATGCCGCGGGCTATCTGTTCACTGCCATAGGTTGTATCATCACTTCCATTATCTCCCCACAAGCGGATGCCTGGGCGATCGTCTATTGGTTGGCAAACAAAGATGGGCTTGTGGAAGATCGCTGTGAACAGACATCTTCTGTTGGCTTTGCAAGCCCGTGGTGCAGCACCGCGGCAAGTGTCAGCATGCAGCGACGCACGTTTCGCCCGGAAATTGCATTCTTCACAACCAACCGGAACGTCTGGCTGGCTTCTTGGTTTCAGCAAGGAATACTGTTCTGTTGCAACATTTGCTTCAACTTTACGTTCTTCCGTGACCGGGACACATTGCCAAAAACTCATCCGAGGTTTGTCTCTGCTTCCTTGCCAAATTGGGAATCTTCGGAGTTCTTGGCTACTACTTTGCCGAAACTGTCAGGAGGACTATTCGGGGATTGATGCAAGCTGCACATCCCATGGTCAGCAGGCATGAATTATAGAGCTTATCTCTAAAGCCTCGTGTCATTTCATGTCGGTCACCAACCCCCAGACTGTACTCGACGTACATGAACCGCCCAGGTCATCCTGAACTCGATTCTCCTCCATTGGGCCCAGCTGCGATCCGTGAACACATCCCAACTACATGTCTGGAAGCGAGTCAGAGATTCCATTTTGTTTAACGACGTGAAGTTCATCTTGGATCGCTTCGAGAATATTGTGATTGCCTACCTGGGAGTGGCATTCTGGCTGATTTCCGACTCAACCTATCAAATAGTCCTAAGGAATGAGGCACCCACCTTCTTGGCATTCTATGTTATTGTCTTCTTCACGGCGGCCACAGCTATATGCCTGGGTGCAGCCCTTTCCTGCCATCTTGCCCAGGAGGACCGAGAGCTAGCAGATCTGCACAGGATTTCTCGGTGTAATAGGGGGACATGCTTGCGGAGTGCGGCAAGATCAGTGGAGTTGCCCGCCTTCACTGCAATGCCTTAAACAAAATCTCTTGCTGGCCAAAACCTGCGAGGAAGTTTGCCAAGAAATCGAAATTAAGGGAAGCACCAGCTCGTCAAAAACATCAAGAAAGGGGCTTGTTCCCGGAACCACTACAACAGCGGTAGTGTCACAGAAAGTGAACCTTGCACGAAGAACCTTGCAGGAGCACACGAGGTCGCTTACCAGACTCAGGGAGGCGTCGATGCTCAGGACGGGAAAGCACGTGGAGCACCAACGCGCACTGCTGGACATGATGATCCAGCGCCTCGATTCCGGGGGTGGCTTGGCAGTCATTTTAAGCAGTTGTTCCTGCTTATCTCGCACAACCCATACAGGTACATGAACGATGATGCTTGAAAGGGCTCACCTGAAAAAAAAGGTGACTACCAAACGAAAATGCTCTACATGCCATTGAACCCCAAGCTTCAGAAAGTTCTACTGGGCTATGTGGTCGTGTCCGCAGCTTCCGTTGTCGGCCGCCTTGTGTCCAATGAGCTTCCTGCCTAGCGGTAGGGCGAGAGCGAAGCTCTGCGCCTTTGGAAACAACTCGTAATACTAGTGAGAGTAATGACGATATGGTCAATAGCCGATGACAAACTGTAGTAGTAGTAGTAGTAGTAGTAGTAGCAGTAGCAGTCGCAGTCGCAGTAGCAGTAGCAGTAGCAGTAGCGGTAGTAGTAGTGGTAGAAGTGGTAGTAGTAGTAGTAGTAGTAGTAGTAGTAGTAGTAGTAGTAGTGGTGGTGGTGGTGCTGGTGGTGGTGGTGGTGGTGGTAGTGGTAGTGGTAGTAGTGAGTGTAGTAGTTGTTGTTGCTGTTGTCAGAGTCAGCGGCAAAGTCAGGAAAAGGGGTAGGAAGTGCTAGTAGCAGCAATAGCAGAGGCAGTGGCTCTAGTAGTCGTTGTGGGATAACGACAGCGGTACCTCGTCGGAGTTGAGCAGCAGTAGTAGTCGCATCCTAGACAAATCCACAAGAAGCCAGTACGATTGGTAGCGGAAACCAGTTCTTATCTCTCTACGAACAGCAATTCTTGAAATCGTGGGCAAAGACTGCCTATCTAATTGCTCATCATTCCCTTCTGACACGTTGCACTGTGCCTTGCGAAAAAATTGGCCCGTCTGACAAATATTATATATTTATATATATATCTATGCTTATACATATGTGGAAGGATGCAGCACGAAGCTCCGGAGAGCCGGATTGTATGAAACGATGAAACGATTCACAATAATTTCTCGTCTTATGGGACCAGGGGCAGACGGGGTCGTCCCAACAAACCGTCTCCTGAAAAGCACATTCAAACGCGAACTCCACAGAACGGCGCAAGGCAACACCCCCTAAGAGGGCGCTGCCCAAAAGGTCCACGCACACTGTGGCTTTGACCGTCCATTATACCTAGCCGCGCTAAGCTTGCACTGCGAGCCAGACGAGCAGTCATTTGACGGAGGGCAAACACCAGAAACCTTAACTTATCGTTACTTTTATGTTTTCAGACCATGATCAAATGATGATCTCAGATGTGTTTGGATACAACCTCGCCCCACCACATCTCCAGTTTCTCGGGGGAGAGACTCTCGCTAGAGATTGCCATATGTCAAGACTAATACAGAACTCGAACTTACAGCTGATTATATAAGATTTATCACGAAAGCTAGCGTAGCTAGTCTTTCGTATCTATCTCCGTTGGGAGTGGGGGGTGTGATTGCTCGAAACATTGTAATTCCTTGAAAAGTCACCAAAGAAGCCCCCTCCCTTCCTGATTTCCATGCAATCCACCCCTCCCACCGTAAATAAACTCCACTGCGCCCGCACGAAGCACCGACGCGAAAGGCACCACGAGTGCAGGATGTATTGGAAAAACTGACACAAACGGCATGTCGGTCTTCGCGCGGTAACATCAACATCTAGGATGTGCTATAAAAAGTGATACAAACGGCATGCGCTTGCACGAAATATCGACGCCACTGATGCGAAAGGCACTTCGAGTGTAGGGTATATTGTAAAGACCGATGCAAACGGCATGTCGGTCTTCGCGCGTCTATATCAACATCTAGTATGTGATGTAAAAGACGAATACAAAAAAACTAATACAAACGGCATGTCGGTCTTCGCGCATCTACGTCAACAAAGGTATTCTGGCGGGCCGCGGGGAGGGGGAAATCAAGATTTTTCAAGGATGGCTGCCGGAAAAAGGAGCATTCACTTGCGTGGATTTGTGGGGTCTCTACTAATTTCGGCGTCTCTAATTGTGCTATTTCTTTTCGGCCGCGGGTGGATCTCGGATGGGCACTCATCTGTACATTCGATGATTTCGTGGACTTGCCGGTCTCCAGTACTTTCGGCAGCTGGAGCGAAAAATTCTGGTTTGATTTTCTAGTGCTAAATTCTGCTTGTAAAATATGCCGATTCTACTAGGCCGCGGGGAGATCTCGCGTTTCTCCCTATTTCAGCGGCTCCGATGGCCCAAAACACGGAAAATCAAAATTTTTCAAGGATGCTTGTGGGAGTATTCTCGGGCAAATTCGATGATTTTCGTCGATTTGTGAGTCTTTACCAAGTTCAGCATTTCTAACGGAAAACTGAGGCTCGATTTTCTGTTGTTAACTTCTGCTTAAAACAATGTGCTACTTATATTAGGCCGCGGGTGGATCTCGGGATTCTTCTTCTTGAAGGTGGTGGCGGTGGTGTTATTAGAGGGAAAGAAAGAGAGGGAGACGAGAGAGGAGAGAGAGAGTTATATTCGTCTTTCAGTCTTCATAATACTCACGCAATGTAGTGGGTGAGCTTTGAAGTCCGAGGACGTTGATCCGTCTCTAAGTCCAGGAGGGAGAGAGAGAGAGAGCGAGCGAGAGGGAGGTAGAAGAAAAGAGGGAAGAGAGAAAAGGATTGATCGGCTGAGGTTACTTGTAGTTGTTATTATTGGTATTGTGGCATTACTATTCTTGGTGGCGTGGGCATCTGCTGCTGCATGAGGTAATATGATTTCTTTGCTGGCATATTTTGCCATTCGATTTTTGGTATTCTGTTTTATTCGGAATTGGATGTTGCTATTATTCTTATAGGGACTGTTGTATATTTTCTGACAAAAGATCGATATTCGATAGGCTGCATTATACAATAATATATTGAACTCTCTATCTCGTATTTTTGAATGATTTTTATATATAACGCGTTTCGTATCGGATTTTATATTTATCGGTTCTCGATTTTCTATAGATATTGATTTCGAACTATTTTTCTATTAATTCAGAGAAAATGGGACGCAAGAAAATAATTCATATTAAAAAATTATGATATATATTTCCTTTTTTTTATATTCACTATATTCTGCATCTAAATTTATATTATGCATTTTATAAATTTCTAAATAAAAAAATATTATAAATACCATTAAAAAATTCAATAAAAATTATTCAAAATTTTCAATATATTTTTAATTGAATTATATTTCATATAAATAGAAAATGAATATTATGAGAAATGAATATCAGAAAATGAAAGTCTCGAAAATAATCATAGAATATTCATGATATGATTTGATAATTTCTAAAAAGAATTTTTTAATAATCATTGATATATAGAATACGACGAAAAAAGAATATATTATTTTATAATTCTTCTTATTAATGATAGAT
>CAJNDT010005135.1:0-20000 GCA_905221615.1 Symbiodinium sp. CCMP2592
CGGCTCTGGCCCATGTAGCCAGGTTCCGAAGCCTGGCACGCACCAAGATATCAATGCTAGCAACCGCAGTTGCTAATTCTTGCCGTAGTACGACTCAGCTTCCCAGCCGGTGTTCTTACGACCTCACGGCCGGCGTCCGATGGACGTCTTGCAAGCACGGCGCGACATCCCGGTCGTCGACCCGGCTCGCTCAAATCTTACTCCCCGGGCACGACCTCACAGTCGGCCCATTTACTCCTATAAAAAATACATCATGCTATGGTTTGAAAACGAGGCTCCTGCACGCTCAACCACTGAAGACTTCGCAACTGCACACAACATGCCAGGAACTGAGCGAAACAGACGTGTTTTGTACCGCTGAGGGTCAAGCTGTAGCGCGGACGGATGCCGCGTAACAATATCGCTGCTTCCCATGCTGTCTCCTAACCAAGCCGCTTGCAAGCGGCCACCAAACAAGCCCACCCTTCCGAGACATGCTGCCGACACTCTTGGCCAAGAATTGCTCTCCGCAGACCGAAGTGGTGCTCGCTTACGTGGAATATCTAAGGGCCAAGCCGGTAAAAGCTCGCAGACCGCTCTGGCTCCAAACCGGCACGGCAAAGAGAATCCAGCGTGAATGAATCCAAACTTCGAACGCAAACGGTGCATGTGCACGGAAGGTCAGAGCTTGCTTTATTTATCAGCTCGCTGCGCAAGTTGCGGGCGCTGGACTTCCTGTCAGACTCGTGACTCTTGCTTGGAGGCCGCATGGCAGAGCTGGAACCGGAATAAAATTACAGATTGGGGAACCCATGACTTCATTGATGCGGTATTTTATTTTCTTGTCCGGCCTGCCTATGGCATCATCTTGCCTGAGACTCACAGCCAGATCTTGCCCGGCACGCGGCAAGACTGCTTCATTGAAATCTATCTATGACGGGAAGCCGGGAAGAGACTCTGTCGACGTTCTTGGAAGACACTCAGGTCTCTCGCGGGGGCAAGCGCTGCACGGAGCAATTCACTTAAGAGTTCTTCCTTCAGTCAACTTAACTAACATTCTCCATTACATCATGTCATACAGAACTACAAATCAGCTCGATAAAAACTTCAGCCGCACTCCGTGCAGAAAAGATCTTGCCGCGAGGCCCGTCGCACGGGCTAAAAGATCTTGCAAGTCTGACAGCAGCTAGTACCAGCCGGGACGCCGGACACAGCTCATCATATTGTAACCGAGCGTTTCAAAAGCGTCCTCATGTTCTGGCGGTTCAGCTGGAGTCACTGCCATCGCCTTATTACTAATGGTGCACTTGCTTCATGAGAACGTATGATGCAATACCCACTCGGGCTTCTGGCGGCCCGTCCTGCTGTGGCTCCAGGTCCCTGTCATAATCGAAGACGTCGTCGGGACCGTCTGGCTCGACCTCGTTGTCAGCTGTCTAAGCAACTTACTTACTTAGGCTACAGGCTACAGGGGTCCGGCACCTCGTCGTCGGCCAAGCGAATCTTGCCCTTCTCCGCCATGGCAGTCTCTCGCTCATCAACACCGTAGGAGGCTGCCTCTAACAGCTTCTTCCGCTGATCTTCTGTCGGGTGCCCGTCTCCTCCCTCATGTGGCTCTGGCGGTTGCGTCTTCTGGCTGCGTCTCGCCTTGGCAGCGGCTGCCATGTCATGCAGCTCTTGCGCCCGAATCTGCATGATGTCCTTATCTCACGGAAATAAGGAAAACATGTACCACTTAAAACAAAATTGTCTTGCCATGTCATGTCTGACATGAATTTGTTTGCTGCCGGGTGCCTCTGAGGTGGGTCTCTCATACGCCCTGCGACCAGGTTCCATTACCCACAATTGCCAGGCTTCTTTGATTTCAATTGCAGGTTCGGTCGGTGTCTTGCTGGACATCGGCGACTCTGTGTTGGCCTCATCGCATTCTGCTTCGTTTCTACCTGCATGCACTGCTGCTTGAAACTTCTTATTGGTTGCTGCCGGGATTCTGGTGACCCTCCGTCGCCTCGAGGCTCCTCAAGCAATGGCTAGCCATAAAGAGGTGCACGCTGCTCTCTATCCAAGTAAGTGAGTCAAACGACCACTGCTGCTTTTGGACCAAGACTCATGCTGGGCTTCGTCTTCCTTCTTCTCGGAAGTGCCACCTCCGTGAGCCTTGCCAGTGCCGGACGTCGTGTCCTCGGACTGACAAAAACAGTTAAAGTTATGAACTATTATTTATATATGTTTATATTATGTTATATAATTATATTATATTATGTATATACACATATATATATATATATATATAGATAGATTATATATACATAATATATATATATATATCTTTTATAATATGTATTATATATATATATATGTAAGTACGTATGTATGTATTATTAAATATTATGTATTACATCTGAGAAACTGCAACTGTAAGCAAAGAATCATGCTGGACTTCTCCATCTCCCCCGGAGGAGCCACCTTGCTGACTCTTGCCAGTGCTGGTTTCCGCCTCCTCGGAGTGAAAAAGTTGCAGGCCTAGCCAATGAAATATGCAACTTACAGCAGACAATGCTTGAGGATATAGCATGAGACGGAGCGTCATGCTTTCCTGCTTCGCCCCCTGAGGCTCTCTCCTTGGCGTTACACGGCTAACACTTAAACCCTGGCTCTGGATATCATCATCTTGCGTACCCAGCGTCAGCATGCAGGCCACTCTGTTGGCCTGAATTCCCGTCCTCGGAGATGGGCTGTTGCTTCTTAGGTTTACGTTTTACGTGCCACACCGTTTTGGAGAGCTCTGGAATCCTTTCGAAGATTCGGCTGAGCCCTGACGATCCTAGCTTTCATCCTCGGAGTGACATGCCGAATTGCAATTAAACGTGTTCTGATGCTGTTCTTGTAGCTTCCTGGCGTCCTACCGCAGACTCAGTCATGTGAGCCCTGACCAGACCAGGTTTCTGTCCAAGGTACAAGGGATGCCGAAGTTGAAAGGCTGACTTGTATTTTGGCCAACAACTGCTATTCGGAGCATGTTCTACTGAGCTCTTGAAACAAACGTAAGCAGTATTGTATAGAATATCCTCATGCATCTTCAGGCTACCGAAGAAGATGGAGCTCTAGCTGGCGCAGTTCTTTCGGATTAACTGTCTGGCTCTGTAGCGGAACACTCCTGCCTGCTCTTGGAAACGATTCACGTTGGCCTCCTTTGCCGACTCGTGACGAGCCGTGCTGACGATTTCCGGGCTGGCAACTTACCAATAACGACCTTCCTAACCAGAAACTATCATCGTGACTGAGCCCGTGCGGACGAAGGAAGAATCTGAGAATCAGTAAGTAATAAATAGTAAGTATGATTTCTGCAGTTTTGAAATTTAGTTCCAGGACTGAACCTAATACCTGCTCTTGCGAGCCAAGAATCATCATTTTGGGGCTGCTCCTGCTCAAAGTCGTGCCACTTGCTTTCCTCGGAACATTAATAATTAACAATGATTGATTGTGTTGGTATTAAATATTGTTAAGTAGTTGCTTTCCGAATATTCATGAAACCTTGCCCCTGTGTACCAACCAAGAATCATCATAGCCTGGCCCTTGTCCCCACGAGCTCTGGCTCCAGTCTTGCTGGCTCCAGCCTTGCTGGCTCCAGCCTTGCTGGCTCCAGTCTTGCTGGCTCCAGTCTCGCTGGCTCCAGTCTTGCTGGCTCCAGTCTTGCTGGCTCCAGTTTTGATGCTGCCGGGAGTTGCACCAACCGCTGTCGGCCTGAGAATGAAATCATCTTGAATCAAGACACACTCAGCACTAGTTGATTGCTCATCTTGTGTGTGTGTGGTAGAAGTCAGACAACGTCATTCGTCGTGCTAAATCAATCTGCTCCAGAAGCAGTATCCTGACCCAAGTTTATTGCTTGCACCGGCAACAGGGATATGTGGCAAGCTTACTCCCGTTGACTCTCAATTGTCAATCCTGCAAGTTTGAACCAAGAATCCGCTTCCCAAGATTCATGGTAGCCTGGTAACTAACTAATTAAATTAGAATATACATACTAAGTGTCAATGTTAGCGATTGTAGATGTCCGAGTCATATTCAGGACCAAGAATCCGGGTCCTGCCTTGCCTGTGAGGGAGGGTAGTAGCTCTGAGATCCAGCCTCGCCAATACTTGGCAAGTATATGATATGATGACTGCTACATTAATTATATTGTGCTACATCGTCGAAATGAAGTCTTCCTCTCGCGGCACCCCATGCAAGGAATCAACCACATTTTAAATTTACATCACATCCAATCTAATCTACGAGAACAAACCTGCGACATCTGGCCGGCACCTTTCGAACCCATTCTCACTTGCTCTTGCCGACAAGAATCGTCTTCGTGCGGCTTCTGACGCCCGTCGCCGGTGGTTGCATCCTCGGAAAAATATAATTAACAACAAAATCAAGCTCATCTTGGACGTCTGACATGTGGTGTTCTGACCTGCCCTTGCCGTCAAAGAGTCCTGGTGCCCGTGGCACACATCGTGCGGGGTTTCGTCCTCGGTTTAGACACGGTGCGATTCATTATTAATATATTTATTAACTGGCACTGACTGATGGCGCGGCAAATCTGAGTTTGGACACGCACATGGACCCTATACTTACCTGGTTTTGCTTCCTGGTCTCAAGTGTTAGTTAACTCATTATTAATGTACTCTGTACGTATTACACGCTGAAGCTGCGAGATGTGACGCACACCGGATTCTAGCTGCTCTTGCCGTCAAAGAAACCTGGTGTCCGTGCTCTTGCCCATCCTCATCGCACGGCACTTCGTCCTCAGAAACCGGCAATATAAGGGATTAAGTAGTTTTATATATAATAATGCCGCAGTGTAACTTCTGAAAAAAACTGACTGTCTGTGGACATGCGGCTGTTGCAGACAAAAACTCGTGTTCTTGCTCTGGCTGCTCCTCCTCGTGGTCCTCAAGGCCCACGGCTGTGTCCTCCGAATAGATAATTACTCACAAGGTTGTATATCTGACTTTGGACATAGTAATGGCAGAAACCCTACTAGTCGTACCTGGTTCTGCCTCCTAGCCTTATTAAATTAAGGTTACACGCTAAAGCTGCGAAATGTGGCGTGCACCGTATTCTGACCTGCTCTTCCAAAGAGTCCTGCTGTTCGTGCCCGTCGCCCTGGTGCTCTTGCCCACCGCCCTGGTGTTCCTCCTGCTCATCGACCGGCATTTCGCCCTCGGGTTACGGCAACCGTTGAAGTTAAGGTGCTGAAACAGACCTGGACATGTGGCTCTTGCCGACCAAGACTCTTGGTGTTCTTGAGGGCCGGTTGCTGCGCCCTCGGAATAGCAGTGTCTCAAGTATGGCAAATCTGACCTTGGACATGTGGCGCACCCCCTGTTTTACCCTGCTTTTGCCTGCCAAGACTCGCCAGCCTCTTCTTCATCTGCTGGCCACTCTTCCTCGAGCCAGCGTTCTGAGCTGATGCTACTGTGCCAGCTGTTGACACTGTCATCAGCATCCTGAGTCGATATTTGCTTGGCCTTCCAAAACTAGCTCCGTCGAAATGTCTGTAGACCGGGGCGGGTGTTGTTTGTTCCTCAGAATCTAATCTAAGTCTAAGTTGTTGTCTCTCGCTGGTGTAGCAAGCAAATCTGTTGGTTGCCGGCCAAGACTCGCCGTTGTCTTGATTTTCATCTTGCCAAGGTTTTTCAATATTATGATTTCAACACCAGACCGACTGCTATATCCGGCCGTACACATCTGAGAAACTGCAACGAGTCTCCTCGTCTGGCCCCACGATGTGGTCCTGCAGGTTGATGCGAGGCTGAAACTCTTTGCGAGACAAACAGAATCACTGTCCTCAGTTGGAGGTCGGGCTTTGCCAGGCTGATAGCTGCCCCAGGCATCATAGCTTAGATCGTCCTTATAGCACGGTTGTTCAGAGCATGAGGCTCCAATGGACCATGTGTTTGTTGCCTGAGGAGGGAGCCATGGTCGGGAACTCTTGCTCTGAGGGCGTCTCTGGCTCCTGTACAGAGAGCAAATGGCTTCAGTGTAAACGAAAATTGCTCTGAATCCAGCCCAGCTGCGGTTGGCTCGTCTGGCACGGGTGGAGGACTTGCCTTCGGCTGTGCCGTCTTTTTTGGCGGAGGTTCTTTCATCTGAACCGCCTGATCAGGAATCGCCAACGCACAGCAATTCATCAATCTATGTTTCACAAGTCGCCTTGGCAGGGCCCGGCACCACCGCCGAACACTGCTTTACCTGAGCCGCAAGGGTTACTCGTTCAAATTGGAACTCATGACATTGTCGTGATTCGATTGGATTGTGCATTGCAGCGCAGGTCGCCTTGCTCCTGGATGTGGGCGGCTGTGCCTCGTGGATGGGGGCGGTGGTTGTGGCGACAACTGCGCAGTACCCACAAGTAATTAATGACATTTCTTTCGCGTCTGAAAAATCATTATCTAATGCAAACGAAGTTGAATTCATTGTTGTTTATTACTTACTGCCTCTATTCACATAATAAGTACTGATGGTCAGAAGTATTTATTTACACCATTTATTCAACTAAATAAGTCAAATCAAACCTAATGTAAATTACTTATCTTTGAAAACCACTGTACTGTTGATATTTGCATTATCGTAATATTTTTTGTTAATTGCCATTCTCAGGCAAAACTTACATTGCAACGTAAGGCAGCGGTGAAAATAATAACAATAATAAAGTAAATAAATAAATGAACAAATAAATAAATAAACATATATATATATATATACATATATATATATATGATACTAATAAAATATTAATATATTATATATATATATATATATATATATATTTATTTATATAATATATATATATATATATATATATACATATATTATATATTAAAAAATAATACTAATTTTTAATACTAATACTAATAATTATTAAATTATAATGATAATATACTGATAATAATATTATCATGCCAAGTCACGTCGGCCTTGTCTTGCTGGCCTGGAAAAATGTCCAGCAACGGTGGTGATGCCTGATCAGAGATGAGTTCTTGCAGCCACTGTTCAGTCGCTGCCGTCGCAGCGGCCGGCCAATTAATGCACATGCACTGCAAGGCATTTGCGGTAGTTGTTCGGAACACTACAACACTACAACTAGACAGCATTCAACAAGAATTTTCCTGGATTCATTGACCACCGATCCACAAACTCCCATGCGGTAATTGCATTACAAGTCGCGACGTTGGCGCCAGGAGTGATAGTAGGGGCCTCGTCATCAGCAGCGGCGATCAGTGACTAGTGCTGACTGACTGAATTACCCTCGCAGTGAATAATGAGATTAGAAGCCTCATGAGTGAACGGCGGCGGGGCTTTTATTCTTTGCGCCTGATGCAACAACGGCCAGAATTACACTCGACCAACCCAGCCACTCAAACACTCTCACTCAAATTGCAGTTGTGAGCAGTGCAAGTCGCCTCTGGCTCTGGCGACGTTGTCCCCTGAGCAGCAGCACCGAAGCACGCAGTACTCAAATGAGAAACCGGTTTTCTTGCAAAGCAAGTCGCCGCCTGTTCCTCGGGAGCGGCGGTACGGGCCAGTTGTGGCTGTGACTGTATCACTGCCTGAACAGGTGCCACAGAAGAGCTCACACTCCCTCACGCTGCTGGGTTCTGGATTGCATGTTGTCTCGGCTTTTCCCGTCCCAGGCTGATCTGATGGAGTCTGAGAAGCACTCACCGAATAAGAAACTCTGGTTTCTTGCAGAGCAAGTCGCCTTATTCTTGGGAGCGGCGGCTTTCTTCGCGGCGGGCGGCTGTGACGGCGCCTGAACAAGTGCCGCCATCACAGAAGAGCTCACACAGACACGCCGACACACTATTAATCTTTTAAGTCGTCTCGGCCTTTCCCGTGCCAGGCTGATCTGATGGCGCCTGAGCAGCAACAACGACAAGCACTCACCGAATAAGAAACTCGGGTTTCTTGCGGAGCAAGCAAGTCGCCTTGCCCTTGGGAGTGGCGGCTTTCTGCGCGGCGAGCGGCTGTGATGGCGCCTGAACAAGTGCCGCCGTCACAAAAGAGCTCATCCAGACGACGTGCTACAAAATAATTGTTGCCGCACAAGTCGTCTCGGCCTTTCCCGTGCCAGGCTGATCTGACGGCCCCTGAGCAGCAACGATGATCAATAGCAGGCACTCACCAAGCAAAATCTTGCAATGCAAGTCACCTTGTCATTGTCCTTAGGAGTGGTGGGCTGCTTTGGTCTTGCCTTTGCAGCGACAAGATTGTCATTGTCAGAATCGAGGAACACCAATAATTAATACTGTACTTGCAGACCAAGTGGCTGCGTCTTGCTCTGACGACGCCTGAGCAGCGGCACTGGAGAAGTTTGGCTGCTGGGACACCACGTGAACAGTGAAGTGAACAGTGGGGGCAATTTCCACAAATTGCATTGCAAGTTGCCTTGGCCTTCGCTTCCGCAGCCTGGTCTTGCGGCACCTGAATGGGGGGATGCTATAAATTGTTGCCAATGAGTCATTCTCTGACACACCAACACTGAAGAATATTGCCGCAGCCAGCTAGCTTCAATCACTGCCCTCAGGCGCCTGTGCATTCGAACCGTAACCCCAGGGGGGACGACCCGCAGGCGGAGGTGGCTTCTTGCGGTACGGGTTTTCTTGCAAATAGCTCGGTTCCAGATCCGTCTGGACCGGCTTGTCCTCCTTCGGGACCCTGTACCACTCTGACTTGTCGTAGTTCCACTGCTGCGGGTGCCCCGCCACTTGGATCGCACAGGGTCAAAGCAAATCTGCAACGTTATGCGCATACACACACAGAGATCGGACTGACTGACGTGACTGTCTGACTGGCTGACTGGACACCACTACCATGTCTCTCTTGCGAAGAAGCTGCTGAGGAGGTAGTTTTTCTCATGCGCCCAGGCCACGCAAAATCTGAACACGTCTGGATAGACGTGTGCCTTGTTGAAGGCGAGCCAGTGGCCTCGCAGCAATCAGTCAAGTCTGACTCTCACACTGCAGCCTGAAAAAACCTTACTGGCTAGATGAATCACGCTAAGTCTCGGAGCAACTTGTGCGTGAGCTCCTTGGCGAACGCCTTCGCGCGCTTCTGGCAAGGGTGGGATCTTACCGCCAAGACCGCCTGGGATTGCGCAAGAAACATTCTCGCTTGAATTGCAATACAACTTTTTCAGCTCTTGCAGCCAAGGAACGGCCCACGCCGGCATATCTATCTGGAGTTGAAGCATCACCCATGCCAGATCCGGACTCAAAAACAGCAGCTCTTGCGTCACGAACAGATCGCACTCTTGCGCCGATTTGTAGTCTGGCAGTGGCCAACTGCTTGTCGGCCGGGTCGTTCGTGGGAGCTCATCCCAGTCTCAGTACGCAGGGAGAGAA
Source organism: Symbiodinium sp. CCMP2592 (assembly GCA_905221615.1). NCBI lineage: Eukaryota > Dinophyceae > Suessiales > Symbiodiniaceae > Symbiodinium > Symbiodinium sp. CCMP2592. The sequence continues at coordinate 9,372 of CAJNDT010005135.1, forward strand.
CGGTCGAGTCTTACAAATGTAGCAATCTGATATGTTGCAGTCGAGTTGCAGACCTCTAGCGCCTTCAAGAGCAGCCGGCCTTGTTCTCCATAAGGCGGCTTGAGGCCACCCAGGCAGTTGGCCAGTGTCTTGCGCCAGCGCCAGACCACGTCTGGCACCTTCTTCTTGGGCTCTGGCTCTTCGGCCATGGCAGCGCGGGCGACTCTTCTTGCCCGCGGCTTCTGACACCCATTCACTTTCTTGCTTGAGATCAAAAATTCAAGGCCCACATGTCGCTCAAGACTCATGCATGCATCCAGAAACTCAAAGCTGACTGACTACTGCTTCTATGTGCAGGGCTGGCCTCCAAGTCGTCTCTTGCCGAGGATGTCTGTCACCTTGGGACAGTGACCGAAGAGCGGGGCTAATAAATGATTTGAAGCTGTCCCGCACCCTGCAGCCTGCGGCCTTGCCCGGTTCTGGCCTGCATGTCGGTGCCGAGCCAGCAGCGGCCCGAAGTGAAGAAGCTCCTGGAGTGGGTCGCTTGGCTTATTGGGCATGCTGCTTATGCTTCTTCGCTCTTGCTGATTGGGCCAACCAGAAAGACTCTAGCTCATGGACGTTTAACAGCCTGGCAAGTGGCTTCTTTTTCCAGCTGCTGTCTGGAGATGTCTGGCGATCAGCAAAGCAGAGAAAATGAAAAGGACACCGGATGGAACCAAGGCGATGTCGTCACACGCGCCATAATTTTTAAACAAAACCATGTAGCATGAACCTTGGCTTGTCTTACTAACTATCTCAGCTAGCCTCGATTCTTGCGGTGTCCTTCTTGAATTGAATCTTACTTCTTGCGACTCGACCCATCTCGTAGTCTCCGCATGTGCGTGCTGATGCTGCTCGAGGTCAGGGAAGGACTGGGAGTTCTTCTTGAGGACTTGCTCTTCTTCTCCTTCTTCTCCTTCTTCTCCTTCTTCTCCTTCTTCGTCTTCCTGTCCGAGCGCTGCTTCTTGCCCCTTTTCTTGCCGCCCTTCATCTCCTCCGTCTCCGTCTCTAGCTCCGCCGGCTTCTCCTTCTTCTCTGGCGCCGGTGATGGGGCTCGTTTTCTTATTATCGGATCGAACGGACTCGTCTGGCTGACTGGCCTCTTCTGGCCAGCAGCGTTAAATGCAGCCTCCAGCATTGTCTTCGCCTTCGCCAGCTCTTCCCGGGCTCTGTCCTCTTGCAGACTCACCTGATCAGGGAACTGTGCTCAAACTCGAGGACGACCACAAGTAAGTACTAGTACTAGTACGACTACTAATACTACTACGACGACGACGACGACTACTACTACTGCTACTTCGTGCGGCTGCTGGCATTTACTCGGAGGTTTTTCTTTGACATGTCCAGGCCTGCTGAGCCCGAATTTCGTTCTTGGCACCGCGTTTTGCCTCTTCCATCCTGCACTGCTCGGCATTGAAATAGTTCTTTTGCGAGTCAGACCTTGGGCGGAGTTGGGCAACGACAACTGTTGCTTTTTATCAGCTTCTTACAGCAGAAACGATTGCTAGCTGTAGCGCAACTGTGTGTATAAAACAAATATGTGTAGAGTTGTAGTACTAGTACTAGTACTAGAAGGAGTACTTCGTACTACTACTACTACTACTACTACTACTACTACTACTACTACCACCACTACTGCTGCTACTACCCCTGCTGCTGCTGCTACTACTACTACTACTACTACTACTACTACTACTGCTACTTCGACTACTACTACTACTACTACTACTACTACTACTACTACTACTACTACTACTACTACTACTACTACTACTACTACTACTACTACTACTACTACTACTACTACTACTACTACTACTACTACTACTACTACTACTACTACTACTACTACTACTACTACTACTACTACTTACTACTACTACTACTACTACTACTACTACTACTACTACTACTACTACTACTACTACTACTACTACTACTACTACTACTACTACTACTACTACTACTACTACTACTACTACTACTACTACTACTACTACTACTACTACTACTACTACTACTACTACTACTACTACTACTACTATAATACTAATACTACTACTACTACTACTACTACTACTACTACTACTACTACTACTACTACTACTACTACTACTACTACTACTACTACTACTGCTACTTAAAGCTACTACTGCTACTGCTACTGCTACTTTAACTACAACTACAACAAAAACTAACTAAATCTACTACTAGTGCTAGTACTAGTACTAGTCCTACTACTACCACTCCATGATGCTACTGATTGAAATTACACATACCGAACCATCACACACATGCAACTTGCGGTTGAGTAGCAGCATTGCTGTCGTAACCTTGAGCAGCGAAGCCATCTGCTCAACCACTTCTTGCCCTTGAACAACCGGCAACGGCAGCGGTGGCGGCGGCAGCAACGGATTCGCCAGCGGCGGCATCGGAGAGCCGAATGGCACGTTCAACGGGTTCAGAGGCTGGCTCACGGGCGCTGGCTCTTGCTGCGGTCTTGCTCTGTGCTGCAGCGGCTGTTGCCGAGGGTTGAGCGGCTGCTGCTGTTGCTGCGGCGGGGCTCTCTGCTGCAGCGGCTCTTGGCGAGGGTTGAGCGGCTGGTTCACGCGTGCGGGCTCTTGCTGCGATGTTCTCTGCTGTTCTTGCTGCAGGGCTCTCTGCTGCAGTGGCTGTTGCTGAGGGTTGAGCGGCTGCTGCTCTTGCTGCGGCGGGGCTCTCTGCTGCAGCGGCTCTTGGCGAGGGTTGAGCGGCTGGTTCACGGGCGCGGGCTGCTCTTGCTGTGATGTTCTCTGCTGTAGCGGCTGTTGCTGCCGGTTGAGTGGCGGCTGGCTCACGGGTGCCGGCTGCTCTTGCTGCGGCGGGGCTCCCTGCTGCAGCTGCTGTCGCAACGGCTGCCACCGCGGTGGCGGCATTTCTGGGACCTGCGGCGGTGCTGCTAGAAGTCCTTGCTGAGTTTGTGCAGCTGAAGTTTGTGGGGCTGGTTGCTGTTGCCGTGGCTGTGCCACTTGCTGGGGCCGCTGCGAGGAGGGGGGGGGAGTCTGAGGAGTTGGCGGGGCTTGTTGGACCTGCTGCTCTTGCTGTTGCTGTGCTGGCTCAGTTATTTGCATTGGCCGTCCTTTTGGCCGCGGAGTTAGCGGGGCTTGGGCTTGGTGCTGCAGCCCTGCTGGTGGTGGGCTTGCTGCGGCTGTGGCTGGACTTGCTCGTGGCATTGGCATTTCTGGTCTTGCTGAATGCCTTGGGTTTAAACGGCTCTCAGGTGGTCTCCTTGGACTTGCTGCGGCTGTGGCTTGACTTGCTTGTGGCTTCAGTGCTTGTTCTGGCTGCGGCCTTGCTGGGGGGCCAAAGCTGACGGGTGGTCCAATTGGCTGGCGGGGCAATGCCGCAGGCTCTGGCTCAGGCAGAGGCTGGGAAGGCATGTTCACCTGTGCTGGCGAAGTTGATTGTGGCTCCACGGGCTCTGGTCTGTCCTCTGGTCTGCTTGGCTCTGCTTTACATCTGGCCACGAGTGGTCTGCTTGGCTCTGCTTTACATCTGGCCACGACCACTTGAGGAGCCTTGGCTTTGTTGAGGACCTCTTGCCGTGCAGCTCGTTGCCTGCAATATAACTCTTGCGTGCCAACTACCTGAGTCCAGCCATGGATGTGACGACTGAATAATATAATACTAATCTTTAACAAGTAAGTCTTAAAGGTTAGTTTTATTATCAAGATGCCAAGTCACGCCAAACCGTTTAAGCGTGTGTCGGAGTACGGCGCCTTCCCCCTTTTTTTTCTTCTTCTTCTTCTTGCTCCGGTCCTCGTCGCCCCCCTGCTGCTCGGGCCAGTGCCGGTGTTCATTCCACTGCGTGGCACGGTCATTCCACTGCTGATCTTGCCACTGCTCATCTTGCCACTCATTCCACCGCCACTGGTCATCTTGCCACTCATTCCACCGCGTGGCACGGTCATTCCACTGCTGATCTTGCCACTGGTCAGCCATGGAAGCGGAGCTACTACGTGTCAGTGTCTACTCGTCTTCACTCACTCTACGTTGTAAAAAATATAATTAATTAATTATGCTTCTGAGTCTGACTGAGACAACCTGGTCAACTGCGGACGCACTGTTCTTGCTGACTCAATTCAACCTTGACGTGAAGCCAAATCTGACAAATGGTCAACAACCGCTGATTCGATTATTGATCTGATCAAAAGCCCACTGCAGAAAACCAAACCACCCGGGTCTCCTCCTGCTAGAAATCTGGCACGACGAGGCATGCGGAGGTCTGGCCTCGGTAGTCAATCTGGCAATTCACTTAGCATGAATTTTGTATATTATTATTAATTGATTTGAATTTTGTATATTGATTGATTGCCTTGGGCAAGTCTCTAACTAATGTCTAACATTTTTTACAAATGTTCTTGCCTGTTTGGAGATTGGTCCCGGTTTAGGGCTCGGAGTTGGGTCTGAGGTCAGGCAGAGTTCAAGTCTGATGGCTTCGGGCAGCTAGCAAATCGGAATCTTGCGCGGGAGAGGGTGGTTCGGTTTACACTTACGACTTACATTCAAAGCTTGCGGAAGCTCCGTATTTATCAGGGGGCGTTCGTCATCGGTTCTTACGCTCTCGGCAGGGTTAGGTCTTGCCCTGAAATTCCCACATCAAGAAACACATCACAGTCTTATTATACACTGTAACACTGACTACTCAACCCAACAACCATCAACCAATGGCCAATAATATCAGTTCAATACGACGTAACTAGTTGCTTGCTGGAAGAATAATCTTACTCTGCATTGACCCTCCTTTCTAATCTTGCGACCGCCCGGTCGGCATCCTATGGACGTCTGTTGATCTTACACCTTACTCCCTACCGTCTCTCCATATAGTGACTTTGCTATCTCTTACTCGTACGACCTCACGGCCGGCGTCCAAATGGACGTCTTGCTAATTCTTGCCGTATTACGACTCGGCTTCCCAGCCGCTGTTCTTACGACCTCACGGCCGGCGTCCGATGGACGTCTTGCAAAAACGGGCGCGACCTCCCGGTCGACCCGGCTAGCGTAAATCTTACTCCTAGACCCGGGCACGACCTCACGGTCGGCCCATTAACTCCTAACCCGAATCCTTAGGCGCTCACCCGGAAACCCTCACTGAGTACTTTGCCCGGGCTCCCAGCATCACCATGATCTTGTCCAAGACGTGAATGCTCTCTTGCTTGGGCTGGGCTTGCGGCTTCAGGAGGGCTGCATGGTGGGGTTGGTTTCTTTTCTTTCGGGTCTTTGGGAATAGGGTTCTTACAATGGACTCGGGCCAAACCCTGCAAGACTCGCAAACCCCAAACCCTCCCAACTGCAGCGAAGCCGAAGTCTTGCCCTGACTGAACCTTCCCCCCTTCCCAAAACAAAAAGACACAGCAGCACGCATGATTATGATGACGATGATGATGGTGAGTATCTATATGTGTTCATATTTGTTGTTGCTATTAACTACATTCTTTATGCTGCTAACAGTTAGTAACAATGTAATTGCCTAAGCCTCTGGCTACACTATTGTCAAGTTTGTTCTTTCGACTCAACTGTTGTTTATTCTTTCTGGTTACAAGCAGAGGGATGATCGTGATATTATTGTACTCAATCTTGCTGAAACCTGCTGATTATAAAATAGTACTATTGTTCTTGTTAGCCAGTATTCAGTGTTACAACAGGCAAAACCACGAATAATCTAGCTAAGTCAAAGTGTGTATTTAATTATTCATCACTTATACGGCAGTATGTTTTGATTAGTGTTGACATCATATCATACACAAGTTCATAAAGCTGCTTAATTATTATACAGAACCACTCAAAGAAAATAGATGCATATCCAGGACACACATGTTCTGCGTCCAAATTAAGCAATCAGGAAACTGAGTTTTTTTATTATTGATACTATTAGAATATGAATTGGGATCGTACCGGTGATAGGCAGGCCCCTGTGAGAAATAGTGTGCTGATGATGAGTTATTTAAAAATTATTGTTTAAATTGTTACCACTAGCGATAGTATCACAAATTGAATAATAAGAAATAGCTAACAAACAATATACTTTATTGACAATGGCCTGTATGGACATTGATTATCAATTAGTAACTCTGAACAGCACACTAACAAGTATTCTGCAAGTTAATTGTTCATGACAGGGTTCCCATATTATTCATCTATGACTAAGAATACAAGCCATTCAGGCTTCGAATGCAAATCTATTATACTATGAGCCATTCGTGATAAGGTTAAAGTATGCACATTATTGCTAATACTTTTTAGTTTATTAGTTTTTCACATTCATTGTAATTTCACCTTTGTATTTTTTGAATATAAATATTACTAAAATTATTAATATGAGACTTAATAAATATTTGTATTTAATACATCATTAATAATACTAGTATTAGTAATATTTAATTACTAATTTAATTAGTGTATTAGTATTATTAGTTCTGTTGTTACAAATTATATTGAAATATCAGTATCATAAGTACTAGTATTTAAATAAATTTAAGTATAATAATAATTTATGTAACATTAGTATTAGGATTTAATTAGTATTAATATTAAACAAATTAGTATTAGCATTAATATTAGTATTAGTAGTTATTATTAGTAGTATTATTATATTAGTATTAGTATTATTAGTATTATATTAGTATTCGTATTATTGATATTCATATTAATATTAATTATAATTAAATGAATATTAATTAGTTATTATTAGTATTATTAGTATTAATTAATATTAATAATATTAGAATTTAATAATAAAGGTTCGAAGGAGGGGAGGTGTTCGGCGAGGGTTCGGCGAACGCCGGCGGGGTTCGACGAACTTCGGGCGAAGGGTCGGGTCTTGCCTTTCCAAAGTGTTGCCCCCTTCTGTGTTGCCCTGAACTTTGGAGCTTTAGGGTAAGGGCCTTAAACGTCAGAAATGGGCTGCGTATGCTATCATGCGGCCATGCAGAAACACAAATTATCACACGCATATGTGAAACACAAACGAAAAACATCTCTTCGCCTGCCTGCCTACGTATCCACCTACATGCATGCAAACATACATGCATGCATGCATCCATACACTCTTGCACGCATGCGCGCATACAAGAAGATCTCGGGCTTGATTGTGTAATCAAGTATGTCTGAGAAGACTGCAGCATGCCTCTTTGTCTAGCTTTGCTGCAGCACTGCGGTATGGGAGATGTCAACTACTAGCTACTCAGGAAGCCAAGATTCAAACTTTGCTTTGCGCGGGGCATGCATATTGCGCATCCCTCGTCCCGAAACCTCTGCGTACACCCGAGGGGAAAGCCTCAAGCCCCTGCAAGCTTGAAGTAGCTTTGGGTGCAGTCCCTGAACAGCAGCTATAGCACAGTATGCATGTCACCACCGCTCGTCCTGTTGCTCATGAGTTCACACTTTCGCTTGCAGGTCGTTTGATTCAGTGAGAAAACCATCGGACATTACTATAGATGGCTTACCATATAATCTTTGGAATAGGGCTTGGGGCCCATCATACGATAGTCTTACAGGGACTCTACTTAAGGGAGACTAGCATACTTGTAATATTTCAGACCCCCAGATTACCTGAGGGACAACTCGATTCGCAAGCCAGCGGTGTTTGCAGGAATGAGCAGAGTCTTTGCTTCAGCATGTTATACATAATCATACACATGTGTATACACATAGCTACACACTTTTTGTTGGCTTCATCATTTATTTCATGTGTACGTGCGAGCATTCGCGTTGAGCACAGGGAGGTTTACCAGGCGCAAGAAAGTTTCCGAAGCGTCGGGTTTGCCTCTCCCTGGCATCAGAATCCCACCATCCCCCCGGACTATTGGAATCGGAGGCCAGCTGAACAGACTTTTTCCGGGGTATATTTCGTGCACTCACATCGAGGTTTAAAGGTATTCAGGCTTCTGTACTATCAAGGTTTTGATGAGGGTTTGGACTTTGCAGCTAGGAGATAGGGGGCCTTAGTAGATAGAACAGGGTCTCGGGACAGGAGACATAGGGAAGAGTGTTGGTAGCTAAATGTTAGGCTATTAGGGCTTCTGCATTACATGCTAGAGTTGCCGCTGTAGTAAGAACTTTACGCCCTACTGTAACTATCCTATCTCTGAACCCTGACCCCGAAATGGCAACCGCCCCAAGCCCTTGACATTCTTTGAGAGCAGCGTCGTAACAGGCAATGATTCGATCGACGCATCAGAATGCGGATTGGAGCTCACTCTATCTGCCATGTCTTCCTTCAGGGTCGGTGTCAGGTAGAGGCGGTTGTGCCGACAACTGACTGTTTCGGGGGATACATGCTAGATCCTTGATCCCGATGTGAGACCAACAAATGCCTAAACTTCTGAAACTTGCAGGGTCCTTCTACTTGTAGATCTTAGTGCATCTTTGTACAAGGAATCCTCATAGGCTTGGACGGCTCGTCTTGCAAATTCCGATATAGAGGTCTAGAGTCTGGTTTGGGGCTGGGCTTGTTGCGGCTTGTTCGTTGAATGGCGTGACTTTGAACCTCACAAGGACCCTGACAAGAAACCGTCGCAACAAATTCATGAGACGCAGATGGTGTCAACCCCTTGGCGCTAAAAAAAAGAAACAGGATGGCAAAGAGCTATCCCGAACCTCAGGCCATGTGTAAGGATCGCGCAAATCCCGAATCTCAAGCCATGTGTGAGGATCGCGCAAGCTCATACGCAAGCTTCCCCAAACCCTACAAGACGCCGAACCCGAGCCGTCTTAAGCTCTAAACTCCAAACCTGAACCCAAGGCGTCCTATGTGCTTTAATGGGGGATACTTTGACGAACCGTAATACTTACTAAATCCTACTTTAAAGCCCGTCATTCTACTGTACATATATATATATATGTATACATATAGATAGATAGCTTAGGGCCTTTGAAAAACAGACATGCCGAGCCTGTGCCAGGCAATCTACCCCGGATGCAAGCGAAGAGGTCGCATCCGCCATGGCATGCAGGGTTTAAAAAAGCAGAAATCCGGGTCTGAGTTCAAGGATTACTCTGCGTACTTGGGTCAAGTTAGCCGATGCTCGTTTCATTTTTCCTGAGGCTATCTGCAGACATCTAATCTATCTGCCGTTGTCGGCAACATACGTGCATGCCTGCATACATACATTCTAAACACATACCTGCAGACATATATGTTGCACGTAAACATCAATATGCATGCACTACAAGCCTACCTACCTATAGTCCTACTTGTGTGTATATATTCACGGATGCATGCCTACACGCATGAACACAGACGCAAGTGCCCCCACATCGTATACGCATGGCACGAGGGGGGTATCTACATATTAGCATGGACATGCATGAGTGCATCTGTGAGTGTAGATGGGGAATAATGCAAACCCCATTTCTCTGCATTCGTCCAAGCACTCATCTCTACCCGGGATGCGCACAACTCGAGCCCCAGGAGCAGGTGAAGGGCTTGCACACTCCGGCCCGGTAACAAGCTGGACTTGTCGTGTACTCGCGGTGCTGACTCTTGCAGATCCGGTGGCAGTAAATAGAGCAGTCGCAAGACACGTTCGTGTACTTTCACTGGAGGTACTAGCGGTAGTAGTGGTAGTAGTAGTAGTAGTAGTAGTAGTAGTAGCAGTTGTAGTAGTAGTAGTAGTAGTAGTAGTAGTAGTAGTAGTAGTAGCAGTAGTAGTAGCAGGAGTAGTAGTAGTGGTAGTAGTAGTAGCAGTAGTAGTAGAAGAAGCAGAACAAGAAGTAGAAGTGGAAGAAGAGGTAGTAGTAGTCGTCGTAGTAGTACGGTAGCAGCAGAACTAGAAGGCTAAGAGGCATGGGGTTAGATGCAAGGGCAGCGTCGTACCGGTCCCCACCCTAATATGCATTCAAACCTGATGTCACTGATGTCTGTTCGGGAGCATGTGCGGTCACGCCCAGAAAAAAACAAAACGAACCTGTACTTTGTTCAAGGAGCTCCACAACAAACGTTTATCCATTCTGGCTCGTCTAAACCAACAAAGCATCTGCTGGGCCACCAAAGATGGCAGGCTTGCCCCCACATCGAATGCACCTGCAAGTTTTCCGCACTTGCTTGTTTTTGTGTGCAGACACGTTTCGTTGGGTATGCTATGCTATGCAGAACCTTGACTGAGCATCTGACCCCTACAGCACACGTGGGAGTTTCCGGGAATTATAGGGGTACCTTATTTTGGGGTCCTTATAATTACAGTCCAAATTACTATTTAGGGCACCCCCTATTTCGGAAACTCCCGCGTGGCTCCCACGTAGCAGGGTAGGAGGAAGGTCCCACGCAACGCGTCTCGGGTGTTACCTGCAGCTGCTCGTGTCCCTGCAAACCCTGCAAAGCCAAACTGCATCTGTTTTCTTCTGACCGGCAGACCCTAACCCTAAACCATAAACCCTGAACCCGGCTTCTTGGCAGGATGCAGGCGCATTTTCGGCGTGAAGATTCAGGTCTCGGGGCGTTTGAGGTTCGGCGAATGTCCAGATGCCTCAAGGCATGGTACCCTAAACATAGAAATCCCACAGAACGGTGTGACTAATTGGAACAAGTCTTAAGAAGCATGTTCTGGCAGAAGTATACAGGGACTACAC
>CAJNDT010005135.1:25000-30000 GCA_905221615.1 Symbiodinium sp. CCMP2592
AGGCTTCTTAGGGTTCTGGTTTAACTAACACGGGTTTAGTATTGAAGCTTCGGGTTTCTTAAACCAAATTTAAAACATACGTAACCATCAAGCACACTTTGGGTGTCTACTATCGGGATTGAAGATGATTCTTAAGGGCAACCCAGTAAGGTGGTCCTACTTCTCCATGTCAGACATGTGCCTTACCAGCCCCAACTGCTGCAGACTTAGTTTTGGCAAGCTGTTGATTGGGTTCGAGACTTAACGCAAACGATAGTTCAAATATGGTTAAGGGAGTGTGGCTTCGCATCTTAACGGAGCACTAAGCTGGGGTTCGGCTGGCTTAAACTAGCGCCCTAGAGGGATGCTACAGGCATTTTGCCTTTGTTGCGATCCAGGCCGCTTAGTGAGCGAACTTGCCCTGATTTTTTGATCAGCCTTAGCTGCAGCGAGGAACGTGGCATGATAATGTAGGGCCTTAATAATTGGAACAGGGCATGGGGTATATATATATATAATATATATTCTACCATAATTATAATAAGCATCCCCAAAGAACCCTAGCTAATTCTCAAACCGCTACATGAGAGCTCGGGCCCAGGGTTTTGGGTTCCGGGTCGTGTGTTCGGGACAGATGACCAGGTAAGGCCCTCGAACTGTGCACTGCAAGCAAGCTCATAGGGTTTAGGTTTAGTGTTCCATAGTGTAGATAGCCAAACACACTTGACAAGCGAGCTTCTTTGATTGCCCAGCCGTGATTGACCCCGAAGTCTTTTTTTTCAACGGCTTGGATGCTTTTTTCAATCTAGGCAGCTGCGTCCAGAGTCTGCTTCTGCTAGACTCTAGTAAAAAGTGGGTCTTAACGCTTGATCTGTGTTCAGCTAGGCTTGCCAGCTGTAGGCGTCCAGACAGGTCCCCCTGCGAGACAAAAAGCCCCCTTTAGGGACATACATTAAATATATATATATCTACATGTATATTAATGTAAATTAATATGCAGGTAAAACCATCATAAGAACCCTGAAAAGGTAGGCTTTATTCGGCCCCTGCTTGCAAAGCTATGGCATTGAACGGGTTCTTGTTAATCAAAGGGTTTACGGTCCATGCGCCCAAAAAAAACTTCGGCCCCAAAGTACCTATGTAAGGACGGACTACTTTGAGGCCAAAGTAACACCACGTGGGTCCATGTACACTGCTATGAATTATATGGAATTAGGTCCCCCCAAGCCCGCCAAAAAAAAACGTGATTAGAAGGGTCTCTGGAGGACCTAATTCCACAACGGTAGTACTTTGGGCTCTCTGGCAAGGAAGTTCGTGAAGTTGCCACAATTCAAGGTTCCTGCTTTAAGGGTTCCAGAAGTGTTTCTGGTAAAGTAAACGACATAAAACTGGCTACCAGGATAGAGAGCTTTGGAAACAATAGGGTTTCCTTGTTGTCAGAACTTAAACCCTAAACCTAAACCCTAACAAACCCTTAGCAAGTGCCCAGCTAAGAATTCGGATGCCCGGCTTTGAGTCTAGGCTCGGGGTTCAGGGTTTCTAGGCTTAGGGTGCCTGGACCCCAAAGAATGTAGAATAATAGCCTTTTCAAGGTTTTGGGCCCTTGTTTTTTACCTACTTTTGAGGGTCTAGGTATAGGCTTTATATAGGTCAGGGGTCTAAGTTTTAGGCTGTGCTACGGATTCTGATATGATTGTTGCAACCGGGCCCTGAAGTTCGGTGCAGCGGCCAAGTCTGATCGTGGATGAGCTTGCCCACGTCGATGCCCTGACGAGGTTTGCATTGTGTGCATGAAGAGGAATCCAGGAAGCTCAATTTTCCATCTCAAGCCCACACCCAACCTCAAGCCATCGGTTGCCCCATATGAAGGCCACGTTGTCTAATTATGTGTTTCTCTAACTTGCTTTGCATACATCAGATCCAACTACTTCGCGCTCTCAAGTCGGGTCCGCACAAAATGGTCCACTTGCCTTCTATGTGCCTTTCGTCTGAGTGTTTCTGAGTAGGGAATGGGGGGAATGGTTTATTGGGACTACTATTGGGGAGTTCTTTCGGGGCTACTATAGGGATCCATTCCCTACTTGAGGTTTCATGGGTTAGTTAGAAGTGGGGTTTATAAGTAGGGTACTATACTTATAACTCATATTGGGGGCTATAACGCTACTTATAACTACCCATGATCCCTAATTAAACCCTCTAACTACCGTTATAGAATCCCCATAGATCCCTTTAAAGGGACCCTTAAAGAATCTCCAAGTACTCAGAACCCGGGAGTCGTCTACCCATCAACACTGAACCCGCCACACGGTAGACCCCAGCTGCATACACACCGTAACACCCCCTCCGGAAGACTTTATAGGCATGCATTTAGGGTTTAGAGTTGAGGGTTTAGGATTTATAGGTTTAAGGGTTTGGGCTTTAGGGAACTCTCTTCTAGCTTCTAAATCCAGAAGAGCCCACGGACCAACTAATGGAGCATCAGTCGCCGGGGTCCCCTCACTCCGAAGATCCTCAGGTAACCGACTCTTGTTCGAGCAAGAAAAATTCTGGGCTAGCAAGTTCCGGTCTCCGTTTCTGAGTTGTGGTTTAGGGTTTAGGGTCAGGGTAATTCTACTACTTCCGAACAGCATCGAGACAATTACAAAGGAATGTCAAGGAACAAACTGAAAGTTACCGTAAACATCCCCCACCCGAATTCGCTGCCTTTGCAGAACCGCGTGTGCGCAGGCATCCCATTAAAAACTCTGTCCAATTGGGTGCACATGGGTGCTGTAATAGGAAGGGTTCTGAACCATTCAATAAGTTGTATAGGGTGCACAATGCTGTCGTCAACTGGTTGCGTTCGGCACATCAGCAACACCAGTACACAGCTCCAAGCGCGAATCCCTTGTACCGAAGGATTTTTTCTGTGTCAGATTCTAGCATTATGCTCAGCACCTTCGAGGGAAACCTCACGTTACAAAAGAAAGACGCCGGACTATTACGTATGCAATACTGCGATTACCGCGACGATATGAATGACGGCAGCGACGACGACGACCATCACTGGCGATGACACTGAGGCCACAACAAAACACATGAAAGAAAATTCCGTGCTCGTGGTTGTATTCACCTGCTTCTTCTGATCAGTGCTATTGGATTGCAGTTGGAAGTGTAACCCGAGCCATGACAGTCGCCCGACCACATAACAATCGTTATTGTTCTCCTTTGTCGCCTTACAGTTGTGAGTTGTAGAACACCGGCTGGTATCAGAAAGGCAGCAGTGCCGGCATGCTTCCGAATTCAAAATCAGATCAGTTGAAGTACATGCGATAAGGAGCCACAGCTTAACGTGAGGAATCGGGCTTTGGGGTGCGCTTAGGGCAGGGGGATTTGCTGTGTATCTTTGTTCTGTACGGTTGAAAAGGGTTAGGAAGGGCTCAGATGACCTGCAGTGCGGCTTGGGAACGGCTTGGGTAGGCTTGGGATAGGGCTGTAGTCGGTCAGGCTCAACGCTTTAAACCAGAATTCCGAAATGCCGAATACTAAGCCAAACAGACAGGCCAGACTTGACTTGCATGCGATCTTGTTCATGTTCAGGCTCTTCGACATAGAACCGTAAAGAACACGTGTCAAACCCTCCCTCCAATCCGACAGAAACGAGATCTATGGCCCTGTGGATGTGCAAACGGCTCTATATATGCAAAATCTTGATTCTGTAGCAGCGTTCAATCGGGATAGGGAAGACACATAAATGGCATGAGTGCAGCGACGGTTGAGGGGGAAACCTGCTGTCTCAGACCTTGCTTAGGGATTTGTGTCGCGAAGGCGCCGAATGTCGAGCCTCTACTTCCACTCACCGCTGTCGTCCATGTCAAGCATCTTGAAGAAGGACCTGCCTTCGATGAACTCTCTTCTCTGAACGGTCGCGAATCTTGTAACAGCAGGTCTTAAGGCAATCTGTGTTCGTGTGCCCAAGCATGACGATGAGTCCCGTTCAGGAGGACCCTGCCAATCAGGAGAATCACCTAACAAAGGGACGCTAACAGTTAGAAAATTGCTTCGGGGCAATTATAAGCACACCATAAACATCATGAGAACCCCTGAATGATACTGCAATTTTCTTTTGCGACCCGTATAGTACTCCCTCTAAAACTTAAGCCATGCATGCGTAGACCCACGTGCACGTCCTCCACCTACACTCGCACACGTGCACATGAAGGCCTTAACATTGTGGTGCTGGGGCCTAGTAATTGCTTTTCATCGTTGCACATGTACACACACACACACATATGACAGAGTCTATTGCATAATCTATATATATATATATATATATATAATATAATGTGATATTGATAATACAGTTGAAATGTGTATAGTTTCGGCTGTCTACTGATAGGACTAACCCTGCATTTATAACATCGCACATGGGCACATTGGGTGATGGTGCCGGGGTTTTTCAATTGTTTTGCAGGACGTACAAACAATAACTAAACCTTAAGAGCATTCAGCCTTCATAGTGTTCTTCTTAATTCCTGGGAGCTATTTAAATTATTCTTCTACAGACTGTCTATTGACACTGAAGGCTAGAGGCTAAAACCTTAAGGCCTGAACCTCAAAGCCTACAGCGGAAACCCTAAACCCGAGGCCCTAAACCTAAACTCTCTTCTCTGCTAAGTGACGTCCCAAACATCCAAGCCCAAAAGCTCGAAGTAGCCCGCACGCCAGGGTATTGATCTTCCTGTTCAAGGCTCTGCTTTAGAGCTCAGGCTATATAAACGTTTAGGGGTGTAGTCGTTGGTCCTCATTCTTCGACTTTGGTGCACAAAATGTACCTCTGGATTGATTCCCGTTTGCCTCTTGTTATCATTGCGATCGTGCTTGCTTTTGGAAACTACGAACAACGCAGGTATACCTACATGTTTGATGAAGCCAACGACCGTTACACTGTCAGTACTGGGCGGTCTTCTTATTGGGGTGCGTACGGAAGGAGGCTTCGGGATTTATCGCAACATGTTTAGGACGTAATTGTTCTGGGGTGT
>CAJNDT010005135.1:35000-236365 GCA_905221615.1 Symbiodinium sp. CCMP2592
CCAACATGTGAACAAAAACAACGAAAACACAACCACCGCTCGGACACGTTGAAGGCGGACCCCATGCTACAACTGCTGCAGCGCTACACGAAACAAACACCCCAGACCTTCCAACACCCATTACTTGATGAATATACCTCAAATCACATTTGGGATCCTACCAATTTTAAGCGGGATTCCCTAATTATCCGCTACTTAACGAACATACCTCGCATCATATGTGGGATCCTACTAAGTTTAAGGTCGAGTCCTTCATTTAAATGAGGGCTTTGGGAAAGTCCGGGACCAGCCCGGCCTGTCACCACGTTCAACACCGCGAACTGGGTAAAACTTATGTAGAAGATAAACCTGGGCGAGAGATGCTTCAGATCCGGGAGTCTCCGAAAATGAGGGGTACCTTACTTAAAGGATCATGGGACTCAGTAACTAGGGTTATGAATAGGGTAACTGTACTTATAACTACTTATAACCCCAAATACGGTACTTATAACCTTACTTACTAAGTCCCATGAGCCTCCAAGTACTTTGGGGTGCTTAGAATAAGGATCCTACTATTTAGGGTACTATATTAGGGTCCCCTATTTCGGAAACTCATTCAGGAATCATAGAAGCAGGGGCTCTTCGAACTTTGCATGGGCCTGCAGTGTTGGGGTGAAAGTATTTAATTGAACTCTGATTGCCCCAACAATGTCGCTAAACAAGGCAGGCATTCATGACGACCAGCAGCAAAACGAATACATCTTCGGCCATGCACTGCGCTCGCTAATCAAACGACATGTGCATCGGACTCTTCGTTCGATTCACCGGAATGACTCCTAAAGCAACCGAATGCTCACGAAAAGCAACAAATGAAGGCCGTCCAGACGTGGACATTCTGAAGCACGGCCGTAGCTGTGAGAAAACTCTCGCCACGTCACCGCCTTGTATATTCTGACTTTGGAACGACTCGAAGTACAGAATAAAAAACAGACCAGCGAGTGTCGTCGGGTGAGAACGCAGGCATGTGCAAGACAACGAACGGGCAAAATTCCTGAAAAAGTCTCATATGCATCTCAAACATGAGCTCTGCAACATCAGCATGCGAAATCGATTGCATCCTCCCAGCACTCGCAACACAGAACATGGTTGCATGTTGGACCGCGTGTCCACCAAAAGAGAACCATAATTCCAAACGCATTTGCGCAGGACCTCTGAAAACTTTGATACATGCTTGACGTTTAATAGCAGATTCCATGCTTCGGACTCAAACACTGGTCTACATGCCGATGTGCCTGCATGTTTCTGAGGTATGCTCGGTTACATGACGGACTGAGAAGCCACATCGCCTATGGAGGCGGCAGCTAGCACTCGTCGGAAGCCCAACAACCGGTCGTCAAGACTCGCCGGCATCCATTCTTCACGATCGGTGATCCTATGACTTCGCGACTTCGCGGCACGTTTCCGGCGAGATCCACATCGGGTAGCTCGCCTTTGCTATGGCAGCGATCCTCTGCTAACCCCTGCTGCCGGTATTTATAACATCTTGGCGCAGATATGCTTCGACGTACAACGGTCTGGTTCGCGTCGAGAAGAGTATCACAAACCCAGCAGATGGATTGCCACATTGGCACATGGCCGGCCTACGCACACATGACGTATGTGGCTTGAGTCTAGACTGACATGCACAGGCATACGAAAACAGCAAGGATACTGCAACTCAAGCCGAAATCGGCTGAACGCCCAAAACACTGCGGGCCTTCCATGCCAAAGAGCAGAAGTGTCCATGCAGGTAATCCCTAAATCCTAAACCCTGAACCTTAAACCTTAAGGGGCGCCGAGGAGCAGAAGTGTCCATGCCGGTGAGATGACCTTAAGGGGCGCCACGACATTCTCCCAGTTCACCTCAAATTCATAGAGTCGGCCGGGAGCGAAAAACCCTCCACACTCGCACCCTAAATCCTATAATACATATATATATATATATATATACATATACACAATTAAATATGTAACAAAATATACACGGAAATACATATAAACCTACATATAAGCGTACAAACATATAGAAAACCTAACCCTACTTCACCAATGGAAGTACTTCTATACTTCCTAAACCGTAGCCGTAGCCGTCGCCCCAAGCCCTCGACTTAGAAGTCTTTTGGTCTGCCGAACACCCACAGGATCCTGCATCGGAGCTCTTCCCCAAAGGGTACCTTTAAAGGGACATTTAAAGGGCTCTCTAGAGGCATCCGTAATGGTGTTCTATTCCGGCGTTAGCCGGTGGCTTAGGCGAACCGATGTGGATCAGACAATACAGGGTCGTGTGTATCCTCAGTGATGTCTTGCAGTCCCTACAGCAATGTAATGTAATACTCGAAAACCCTATTCTTAAGATTAAGGGCTGTATTAAGTTATCCGGGATGCAACGGCTCGGGTCAGGGCTTCGGTGACAGTTTGGGGTGTAAGGCTTAAGGTTTAGCAAACATTTTCGACATTTTCGGAAGCTTCGCTTCCGCTGCAATTCCGTATCACAAAGACCTGGCAAATCCTGGATCCAAATCTTCATTACAAGGCCGCCACCTTCCCTTAAGAAGCCCCTGGCCTGCACACCTATGAAGACCCACGGGCTTTCGACATGAAGCCCTCCTGACTCTGCTCATGAGGGGCTGTAGAGTACCTGCTATTCGGGTCTGTACCTCGGCCTTGTCCTGACTTGGCCAGCATATAATCGTGGCCACACACTCTAAACCCTAGACCCCAAACCCATGGGCCCCCAAAAAGCCTCAACCCTATAGAAACCTACAAACCCCAAACCCTATAAGCTCTAAACCCTCAACCCTATACACCGCAAGCCCAGACCGTACCCAGGCAAGAACCACCGCCCAAGGCTCGGCTTTCGAGAGATCAAGCACACTATTAGACATAAAACCAATGATATCCATAATGACAATGGCCATGATCATGATGGTAATAAACATCACAATTATAATGCTAATAATACTAGAACCATAATGGTAATAAGATTATACTATAGATAGGAGATCACGTCTAATATAAGACATCGTACTAAAGATAATCATAATGATAATGATATGATCATGATAGCAATATGAACAATAAAGATAATGACACTAGTTTCAATACGGTTGATAATATAAATCTGCATTACCATAAGGACTCTAAACTATGGAAATTATGGTATATTCCTTATTCCAAGTAATAAAGGATCTACATCATCAACCGTAGGAGATTACATCCCTCCGAGTCGCCCCGTTTGCAATGCACATGAACAAGCTGATCATGGTGTCCACAAGAGATGAAAAGTACCTCAGCTTTGAGGGACAAGTTCCAACCTAAGGGGTTGGGGTTCTGGTCTAGGTTTCATAGGGTTCTATAATAATATAGATTCCCTAGGGGGTTCATCATTGCGGGACGTTCAAACCTAAGGGATGGGTTTAGGATTCATACGCGGTTTCTATAAAGGTCTAGGGTTTAGGGCTTGAGGGATGTTCATGTCCAACGGGTCGGTCTAGGCTTCATGGTGGTTCTGTAAAGGTTTTCTAGTTCTTCTACATGAGTTCTATGAGGATCAGTGGTCAGTTTTTTTGGGATTGAAGGGGGCTCGAAGGGTCTTCGGTGTCACCCGTATAAGCCCTAAAACCCTAAACTTTTATAAGCCCTGAACCCCGCAACTCTAAAGCCTATATAAAGCCTTGTTTAACCCTACTCTCAGTCACGAGGCTGCTGGCTTTTCGCGAACTCATCCGGAGGCAACTCCGGGTTGGCCGGGTCAGCGACGTAGTCGTTGACCTTGGATTCTGATGATTGTGGCTTAAGGGTTAGGGGACTCGGGCTAAATTACCTTAGATTCTGATGATTGCGACTTAAGGGCTTGGGAGTTTAGTAGGGGGTTGAGGATATAATTCCCAGGACCCTCCAAGGGCCCTTTAATAGAACCGAATAGTGGGTATTCATAAGGTTCAGTAAACGGTACTTGGGGGGGGTCTAGGTCGATTCTGATGGTTATGGCTTAAGGCTCAAGGCTAGGCTTGGGGTTGTGCTGTGTTCGAGCTGAGGATGCAGGGGAAGTGCCTCTGCGTGATCTTCACAGGCAAGAGAACTTGCTCAGGGAGTCAGGGAGCGCTGGCTTAAGCTGCAAATTCAATGCCCTGGATCCTAAATGCAATCACAAACCTATAGGATTCCGACTGTATTTCCCTAACACCTACCCATAGGCCCCAAAGTAGTTCCTTTTTGGGAGAAAAATAGGATTCTAAAACTGAACCCCCAAAAGGAACTACCTTGGGGCCTTCGGGTATAATCCTCTACCCTGTCCCACTGCCTCAGAGCTTCGGGGTGGTTCGATGTCACAGAACGCTATCATCGGTCAACTCTCACTGAAACTCTGGCTTGAAGTGAACCGAAGAAATCCACATGTTTGAAAGGCAACCTTAGATGAAGCTTCAGCCTTCAGCCCACAAGCTTCAACCCGAAACCCACACCATCATTACTATTATTATTATTATTATTATTATTAGTAGTAGGATTATTATTGTTAGCATTACTATTTCTACTGTTATTATTTTTATGATTATTTTCATTCTTGTTGCAGGATCTTTATGTGGGGGCCTAGGGGTTTGTAGGACTGTGGCTCTTGACTGAAGCAGCCGTGTGGCCACTTGAGCAAAAAGTACAGCAAAAACATAGACCTGGAGGGATTGCAGACCGTTACAAGGGTTCCTTGAAGGGTCCCTTTACAGGGATCTTTAGGGATTCTACAAGGGTTTAGGGTTTAGGCTTTACTTGTAGGTTCATGGGTAGTGATAAGTAGGGTTATAAGTCCCCTAATATGAGTTATAAGTATAGTTACCCTACCTATAACCCCGCGTATAACTACCCATGAACTTCCAAGTATATGTGCCTCAATACTTGAAACAGCGTGTTGCTTGATTCATCTTCTACCATACTTATCTCGGGACTAGAACCCTATTCCGCCGAACCTGGGTGTGGGAAAAGAGTGTTTGGCCCAAGAGGCTAACGATGGATAGAGGCATGCATGAACGGAATGCGCTTATGGGTCCGCATTCACGCATAACATCAGCGGCCCTGGCAAATATTCGGTGCAGTTCACACCAGATCGATCCAGGATCCAGTACTCTGAGTTCAGGATTTACGGGGTTGAGGGTGTAGGCTTACGACGGTTCTGAAACAAGGCTGACAGCTGGAAGTTGAGGATGACGTCGTTAAGGGTTCAAGTTCGGAGGTTGACATGTCCAGGATTAAAATCTTAAACCCCGAGCCCAAGACAGTCTAAATCCTAAATCCTAAGCCCTGAATCCTAAGTCAAGACTCAACAACTAAAGAAACGAGGGGGTCATGTCTCTTGAACCCACGGTTCTGGCACTCGGACCGGGTAGTATTTTGCAGCATTCTGTACACGCTTCAAGGGCTTGTATATCCTATATAGTCTTAAATGAAGCCGATCTGATCACAAAGACGACCTCACAGGCCTTTGACTAGTTCCACTGCATTTTCCGATATCTGGTGAACATGAGATATTCTGCGGGTCCAGGTACCCTTATAGCCTACACGTTGGCATTAAAGCACCTCCATCGAGAGACTGCTGTAAGGCCAAGGTATATACTGTATGAAAACATGGACCCCTAGGGATAAGAGGGGTCCAAATGACTTCCTAGAACTCACGGCGCAGCACACGTTCCCCTGCTACATATACGTGTATATGTACATAACTATAGACAAATGGAGACGGATAGATGATAGGTAGATAGGTCCTCCTGAGCTCACCGAGGACACAAGCACAAAGCCACACATTTCGAGACACAGTAGCTAGTTACAGCCTAGACTGAAACGCTATCCAATCCCTGAGCACGTGACCCCTTGTGAACCTGCTTTTCAGCTGAGGCTCTATGACGAAGAGCAGCATCAATGCCCAGAACAGCGATTTGAGCGTGAATGCAATCGACCTGAGGCACTATAAAGCCTTAAACGTATCTGCGAGGGTCCTTCTGACAGTGTCTGGTCGGGCACAGGCTTGCACATAAAAGCCCCGATCTAAACCCAATGTCCTCAGTGCACAGCGAGGCCGTAAAGTACCCATTCGCCGTGCTACAACCCGCTTGCCAGCGTAAGAGGCGTGACGACACGTTCGCCACCACAGGTGTGAGAAGGACAACATCATTCTTTGCGTTTCGAGGCTTCGTTGATGCTGTTGTGGGCACCCCTCTTTGGATGTTCGGCCTCACGATTAGGAGATGAAGTCCTTTGCATAACCGTCACGATCCCACTGCAGGGATACTCAATTCGATAACGCGGGCTGCAGTGTGCCTTGGTACCGGAACCGAACATGTGTCTTGGTGAAAAGTCACCACGTGCCGCATGCGATACGAACAGTAGTATAACTCTCCGAGGCCTACGCTGCCTACTGCCATATTACACGGATAGCAGACTTTTACCTGATCGTCTCGCAAAGGTTAGTCCATGTCAGATAATCATAAACAGGACGCCAGCAATGCAAAGGCCAGCGTCCGTCACAGTCCCGTGATGCTACAGTTGAATAACTGCTATCCCAAAAAACCCTCTCTGGCCCCCTTTGTTCAAGGAGCGTGATGAGCGTGCGGAACGCCATCACGAAGCGGAAAACCCGCATCAAGCGGGCAACCTCAATGAATCCCAAAGGTTCTGGGAATACTTCGCCAAATCATACTAGTAATTCCGATCATAGAATCCTGCATTCTACTGTATAGGTACCTATAGCACCCTTTGGGGAATGGTACAGAACCACTCTTCGATGCGAGCTCTTCAAGGTTATGCTGTTGCCCCCTATATACGAGACAGGACGTTCCTCATGGTATGCCTAGCCCTCACCAAACCATGTGAGTTGATTTGTGTATTGTGAGTTTTCTGAACATGATGGCATCCTTCATCCGTGTCGTTGCCGTCACTCGTAACATGGTTCCCGAAATATCTTGGCGATGACGAACGGGACCAAGGGCGAGAGGGAACGGATGACGATGCTAATGATGACGATGCTGGTGATTACGGTCCGTCGATTGGAAGACGACTGTGAGCATGACGATGATGAGGTAGTAGTGCCGGTCGCGGCAAGGGTGATGGTTCCGTGTATCGAAGCTCCCAGTACCCCAAACCCTGAAGCCCTAAAACCCTGAAACCGTGGAAACCTGACACCCTTAACCCTAAAGCCTTGAAAGCCTAAACCCTAAGATCCTCAGTCCCTAAACCCCCCAAAAAACCCGACATCTTCAGAACCTCCGCCTTGATAACCACGCAGAATCTTAGCCTTGAGCTCAGAAGCCTCCCAGTGCAAATCCCTGAATTCTGGGAACTTGGGAACTGCCCGCACCTTCGAACAGTCCATACTTGAGGTCATATTAAGCGCCATATATAAAACTATATTTCTGGATTACAGAGTGGGGGCAGTTCCCAACCTGAGTAGCAGTAGAGCTTGCGGGGCGAATATAGCATTTTTCGTCATATTGGATCATGACAATATGTTTTCTGACTACAGTAAACTCCAAAAGGATAGAAACCGGGTTAAGGACAATTAGTGCTGGGATTTCTTGTTCTTGACTCTTAAAGGATTGAGGCTATTGACTTTCCAACTTTTGGGCTTCTACTATATGTGTCGTTACGGGTAGTTCTCTACGCTAGGGTCCCTGCTGGGGTCCTTTTTTATAAGGGTGCCGTACTATTTGTGGGACCTAGAAAGGGACCCTAGTTTAGAGAATCAGCCATGTACCTTTCTCACCCTAAACCCTACCAGATTACAAACTATAGTAGGGTGAGCCCGGCCATCAGCCGGAGCTCCCCACGATCTCCCGAAGCCTCATTTCAAGTCACCCAGGGCTCAGTACCCTAGCCCAAAACAGGTTCAGGACCTAAGTTTAGGGTTTAGGGTTTCGATTATGGCAGGGGTTTAGGGTTTAGGCTTTAGGGCTTCGACTATTGTAGGATCACATAAACCCCAAAAGGTTGAAGGTTACCTACTCAGCTACTGCATTCCTGTGCAGGACTTCCTGACAGTGCTCGCCAGAAAACTCGGATGATGCGCGTGATGCGGACCTTTAGCATTCGGCTCTTTCAGGGCTACCAGAAGGGATGCATAAGTGTTCTATAAGGGTTCGTTGATACAGGGCCCTTCATGTTTCATGATTGGAATGGGGCTCTGAGGTGCATAGTTGTAGTAGATCTGCAACCAGGAACCTTACAACGAACCATGTTCGCAATGCTGATTACCGGTTTGCATCGGTTATGGAGGGTTGCATTCACCCTTGTGCCCTGATGGAGCCCTGTCGAGATATTCCCAGGAAATACGACCATAACTCAAATGTAATCGTAAATCACACGGGAAGGTAACCTCTTCCTGCGGAGTAGAGAGAGAGAGCGAGAGAGAGAGAGACCCATTGCAGCATCAAGTGCCCTCACCACTGCAGGGCTCGAGACAGCAATGCCCGCGGAAGCTGGCTAGATTGGAGCAGCTACATCTTTATCTCAAGCCTACAAAGTTTTATTCCGGCGCAGGGAATAACCTGCATTTAGTCGCAATCCCTCAACCCAAGAAGAATCTGCATGTTGTATAGAAACACTTTAGAGCTTGATAATAACAACGCCCTACAAAACCCAATAAAGCCCGGTAGCCTACTTGTCCAGTGGCCTGGGTAGCGGGTAACTATTAAAGGCTACCCTTTAAGAGTACAATACTTGCGAATACCTAGGGGCTATAGTATCCCAAAATGGTCAAAGGTTACCTATTCTACTACTAGGGCAGAACAGTGGAGAACACTTTCCTGCAAACATGTGGCGATGCGGAGTGCACGGAGGGAGCTCACGCCCTCGACACTTGTGTTTTGGCCGCTGGCGTTGCCTTTGCCACTTAGGCAGACAATCAAAACTCACTCTAGGGCTTAGGGTAGGAAACAGCACCCTCCAACCCAATTTTGACTATTAGGAACCACAAGGCCTGTATTAAAGGGTACGGGGCGGGTGCTGGAAAAGAATGGCTCAGGCTGTGGCGCTTCAGGATGCCGATTAGAAGCCTTAAACCCCAAACCCGTCCTTCAGAAGTATTTTGCTCACACGAAGTGATTCCTTATTGGACAAGGTGGACAGCACAAGTCCGTGCGTAAGGCAGTTCCAGGTACCGAAAACTAGTTCATGGTCGGGAGAGATTTGGAAGTTCTATTCCTTGTTGGGTTTAAGTACCCATAAAATGCAACAGTGTTACCCTATGAGAAAGACAAGAGTTGTGAGGTTCCTCCACCTGGAACCCGATCAAACCGATGCTAGACGGTTTAGGGCTTCGTTCCAGGCAGACTTACACTGCCATGTTTGCCGCCGTGAGTAGGATTCTCACCTACCCTGCCACTCCGCCAGAGGCTCTGGTTGAAACATCGCCCCGGCGGGGTAGCAGTTCGTAGCTCATAAGTCGGGATCCTTTCGGAACTCGGTAGCTTGCCCTCCTTAACCTACCAAAACCTACTTTTTTGTAGGGTCCCTATAAATCCCATATTAGGGTTTATAATAAGAACCTACAAACAAGTAGGGTTTGGTAGGTTAAGGCTGATCAACACCAACCAGCCGTCCGAGACATGTAGAAACCCGCCAAGCCTCACAAGAACCTTAACCCAACCAGGACCCTGAAACCTAAACCCTTTTGGAAGTCTCGGCTTCCACGTGGCAAAGCCAATTCCAGGTCCCGCAGCCCGAAGAGCTCAGATTGTTGAATGGGCTGAGGGCTTTACGGATTTTGGTCTAAGGTTTAGGGTTGTCAAGCTTTCAGCTGGTAGCAGTCCTGCTCTATCATCCCTGTACAAACATGGTGTAAGTGTGTGGCACCCCCTGGCCTTCCAGGACAACCATCACATCTGCTACGACCTGGAGCTGGACAGAAAGCGTTCAGCGCCCGAACTTCGGATGAAGGCTTCGAGGCCGTGGGGTTTCCTATACGACCCTGTAAGGCCTCAATTCATGGGTTCTAAGGTGACGGTATTCGAACCCTCGTTCCACACAGGGCACTGTCATCCTGGATGTTTCAACCCTACACCCGACCTGAACCCTGAATAACACACCTTTTGAGTTCCTTTTGTCATGATTTCCGTTTCCAAGTCCTTCAAAAGAGATGTCTTACTAGGTCATAGCTAAAACTAAACCCTCGAATCCCGCACAAAAGACAAGTCGCAGAAAGGCTTTGAATCCCGCACAAAAGACAAGTCGCAGAAAGGCTTTGAGCCGAACCTTGCCCCTAGCAAAACACGATGTGATGCAATCTAGGAATCTAGGCGGCTAAATATTTGCTAACTATTCCTGAGAATTCCTGATTAAATAATGACTCTCGAGATGACATATTTTATATTGCATACATACGTGAAGCCATGCATGCATACATACATACGTACATACATGCACACATACACACATGCATGCATCAATAAATCCGACCGCTTTATGAAACCCAAAACCCTAAAGCTTGTTTGCCGGCACGAAGTCCCCTGTAGTTCAGGTGATTTATCTGGAGTCTGTCGGACTTATGTCTCCTACACCGAAAATGTAGAAGAACCTCACCCCTCAACTAAACACAACATCCTGCGAATCGTTGCCTCCCAAATGGAAATGGTCACGACGAAGAAGTCCAGCCAACCCCACATCCTAGTTCAGCTCGGAGCGCTTGGAGTTTCGGGATTTGGTCTTAGGCTTTAGCTATACGCCCTTTAGAACCAGAATAAACATAGTACTGTGAATATTCTCTTGGGTTTTATATGAACGAAAATAAACAAATAGTTCCTAAGGAGACTATAGTTAGGATTAGTTTTGAACGGCAGGGTTCTGGATTGGACTACAAGGGAAGGCAAACGACGGTGATCAGTTCTGAAGCTGTACTTCTTGGGGTCGGAGAAATTGGGACCAAGCTCTTGGGGATCTATCTTCGGTAGGAAGCAATGTCACTGTGACGAAAAAGCTCGTGATATGTAGCCAAAAACCTTAGACCCTGCACCGAGGTTTTCGTAGCGGTCGGCCTGATCTGGAAGGCTTTAGAGACCTACGTCCTCCCTCCGCCGGCACAAGCTCGCAGAATTGCGATCTGCTTCCCACTTTTTCTAAGTGAGTACCTAGGTTGATCGGCCTTGGGATATCAACTGGCACTGCAACCCTTCCTTGAGGCATGCTGCCAAGCTCGCACCTTGTGCGTGTTTACACCCTCAGCACATGCACCGATTTTCAAATCACTATACAGCTGTCACGCATCTGAAGTGCGGGCGGCGTGCCACCCAAATTTGCTGCCTAAGCATACGTCCATTCTGCATCCCCGGGTGGAAAGTCTTTAAATCACAGGGCCCTGACTGCAATGCAAAGCTGCTGCCACTGCTGCAATTACTACTACTACTGCTACTACTACTACTACTACTTCTACCACTGCTACTGCTACTGCTACTGCTACCACTACCACTACTACTACTACTACTACTACTACTACTACTACTACTACTACTACTACTACTACTACTACTACTACTACTACTACTACTAATACTGCTACTACTACTACTACTACTACTACTACTACTACTACTCCTACTCCTACTCCTACTCCTACTCCTACTCCTACTGCTACTGCTGCTACTGCTACTGCTGCTACTGCTACTGCTACTGCTACTGCAGTTCCCTTCTTGCAAACTCACTACAGCAACCATGTTCAAGACTACGGGACTCCCTGATAGGGTTGCGAAGTTCAGAGAACCGCCGAAATTGCAACAGCTCGGACCAGGCACACTGAGCCTACTTGGAGGATCATGGGACTTAGTAAGTAAGGCTATAGTTATGAGTACCTTAATTGGGGTTATAAGTAGCTATACGTACAGTTACCCTAATTATAACCCTAGTTACTAAGTCCCATGAACCTTTAAGTAAAGACATGCCCCGTACAATGAAGGCCCTGGCTAACATTTTTACAACCCAGGCTCCTAGAATGCCAAGTTCTTGGGTCGTGGGTCTATAGAGTTTGAGGTGTTTAGAGTGTGCTCGTTTCAGGTCTTCTAGATCCCTATGTGGCTTATTTCAGGGCTAGCATGGCTCATACAGGATTATACGGTGCTTCTAGGCTTCGATCATGTGGATTCCGGATGTCCTTTATAGCCTAGTTCTCAGCACGGGGCTCACCTAAGTCGCAACATACCAGCCCTGCGAGTCTTTGCAATTAGGGTTCATGCCTAAAGGTTCGCAGTTTGGGCTTCGGCTTGGTTTGGGGGTTTTAGGCTTCGGGGTTGAGATTGTCACATAATTGTAACATATAGAGAAGCAACCACCAATTTAGCATGATACTTCAACCCTCTGCCCTATTTTGCGGCCTTGTAGGCCTTGAAAGAGCTCCCCCTCTCTCGGTTTTATAGAGCCGAAACGCGTTTTCCCAGAAGAGCCGGTGATCCTTTTGCGAACACTGTTCTGAACAACCTTGAGCTACACAACTTACTGGTTCGTAGGATACTTAAGACCCTAAACCCTAAACCCTCACAAAATCTGTAAAGAAAGTCTGCTGCCACAACTTAAGTGTAGGGTAAATAGAACCCTAAACCAAAATCCATAAAGAAAGTCTGCTACCCCCTAAACCCTGAACCCTAAGCCCTCCATCCTAAATCCTGTATGGACCCTTTATGGTACCTTAAACTAAATCCTTTAAACAAGAACCCAGAAGTCTGCCAGCGAGGTTCCAGTCGTCGTTGCAGAAAATCTGCAGCCCGTCGGCCATAACTCGCAGGAGGAGCTCAAGGAGGAAGAACCCGGCGTAGGACTTTCCAGGGCTTTGGATTTGGGGTTTAGGGCTTAGGAATTAAAATTTAGGGTTTAGGGTTTGGGTCTTGGGTTGAGGATTTCGGGTTTAGGGGTTTAGGATTTAAAGGGTTTAGAGATTTGGGGTGGCTTAGGGGCTTAGGGGGTTGAGGCTTAGGGTTTGTGCTTTTAGGTTCGCGGCTTTAGGGTTTAGGGGTCTGTGGTTCCAGGTTTCTGGGTTTACATGCATAGCCCTCACTGAGCGTGCCTTGGGGCTTGAGTGTAAGAGATCACTAAACCCCAAACCCCATACCCGGGAGCTGGAGTTTTCAGAAGTGAGTGCTGAGCCGGGTCGACAGAGATAAAAACCGAAGCCAAAAGCTGCAAACAGAGGCCCAGGAAGCCCTGAGACTCCGAAACCCCCTTAGTGAAGGAATATATTTTTAACTCTGAATTGTCAATTAGGCTCCCTCTATTAATTCAGAGTATCGTCCATCAAGAGGTTTTGGAGTCTCTGGTTGCTGGAGACTTCGACACTCTAAACGAGAAGAACAACACCACAATTATCACATGGGAAACACCGATCCGACACATCTTCTAGGGCGTGAAAATGAACGGGCCCTAAGTACCTAATATAGTAGACTGTAAGGGTTGTATAATAGGAATTACTATGCCGGTTGGGGGAAGCATCCCCACGTAATTACCGTGGACCCTTTGGGAAGGAAGGGATCGCGACAACAGATGTGGAGCTGGAGATGTTTGCCTAGTGTGAAAGCTCACAAGAGTGCAGATGCAGAAACCCACCTAAACCCTAAACCCTACATGAAGACTGCGAAACCTACCTAGTGTTCGGGATCCTTACTATGAATTCCATACACAGGTCCTGGGAACGGCAGGCTGTTTTCCTTTTTAAGTAAACCCAGAAAACCCAAATCCGACACCCTACAACCGCGAGGTTAGCAGATTTTTATGAAGAAGTCACTAATCATGCAGGTGCCATGGCTCCCAGATCAGAAAAGGATTCTACTCGGAGCTTTGCGCTTTACCATGGGGTGCGATCTTTGCAAGCAGTCTTAGAACCCTACACCATGAACCCTAAACCCTTTTGAGAGCCCACGGCCCGAAAGCCTCACCAGCGACACCCAAAGCTTTAAGCTTCAATCTGAAATACTCTTCGGCCGGAAACCCCAAACCTTATGAACCATAACCCCTACTTGTGGCCCCCTAAAAGGCGACTTTTTAAGATAGAAGCCATCATCATAATCAGCCGTAGCCCTAAAACGGTATATTTTAGCCCGGCCAATACACCCGAAACCAAATTCCAGCCATGCCACGAATGTTACAATCTGCATGTATTGCGGAAGCTCGCCAGGGTTCTGAATGCTCAACCTCGGATGCTCGGCCATCCTGCACTCAAACCCAAGATGCGTACCACCCTAAACCCTAAACACTAGACCCCTAAACCCTAACTAAACCCCAAACCCCTAAACCCTAAACCGTGGCCCGTGGCTCTGCTTCTACAACTCCTTCAGGAAGGGGTAGGTTTTACTATAGGGTCCACGCAACCCCGGAACCCGACCTAAGCCCAACAGCTCCTCCAGCGCGCAGCCACAAAAGCTATACTTCCAAAGCTCAGGAGTTCCTCCCTTCATCCTATGTTCGATGTTCAAGATTCAGGGCTTAGGGCTCAAGGGTTTAGGCATTATGGCTCATAGTGTTGAGGGCTTAGGGCTCATAGGGTTTAGGCCTCGTAGGGTTTAGGGTTCAGAGCTTAGAGCTTAGAGACTTGGACGGCTAGAAGCTACCGTAACCCTCCAAAACCTACTTTTTTTGTAGGGTCCTATACAATCTATAGTAGAGTTTAGAATAAGAGCCTACAAAATCAAGTATGTTTTGGTAGGTTACGCTGGTACAACAAGCCAGCAAAGCCTGAAGATGGGATCCGAGATCCTGCCTTCCTCCCCAAAAGCGGGGCCCCTTGATTCTTAGGAACCTTTACTACGGTTGATGATATAAATCCTGCACTACCCATAATCAGGAATATACCATTATTCCCATGGTTTAGTGTCCTCAAGGTCATGCAAGATTCATATCATCAACCGCAAAACCTAAATCAAGAAGGCACCGTTGGGGCACAGGCACATGCAAGTCTATGCCTAGGGGCCTTACCAATTAGAATAGGGCTTTAGGGCCCATTATACCTATAATACGGAGCTCCAATATTATTGGTAGCTCCTTATTGTAGTATAATGGGCTCTAAGGCCCTATTCTAATTGGTATAATATAGTATAGGAAAATATTAAGGCGTCTGTAATAGAGCGCTTTGTGCTGGGGGGTCTGCCTCAACCATAAAAATCCACTAGCATCAAGTCTTCTCACTGCACAGGCAGCCAAGCGACTGCACTTCCTCAGTGGCGTCAACGAGGTATAGGGTATAGATCTTACTCTATGTCGTCTTGCGCTTACGATTCAACAATGTTCGGGTTTTGCAGGGATCCGTCTAACCACCGACATATAGTCTTCGGCCCAGGAACACTGTTGCTCCTGTCAAAATACAGAAGAGTCCTATGCAGATGGCAAGCGATCGCTTGACCACTTGGGGGCACTGTAGGTCTGAGAAACACAGAGTTGACGATGATGGGGTCTGACTATACTTATGATTCCGACCCGGCGGATCAGCACCTCGCAGAATGAGGCGACGGATCCGCCGACGACGAGCACTGAACGGAGGAAGGGGGCGCACCATCGGACAACCAAGCTGAGAAAAAAAAGCATCCCATTGCAGACCACCTTTCTTGGCTTCAACATGCCCTAATTAGAGTCTCTTTCATAGTCACCCCTCTTCTGCATTTGGGCAGTCAGCATTCGTGAAGCCGGATCTGTTCAAGAAGCGCTAGGGCTCCAGTCACCCAGCTGGTAGGTTACCGGGGTGTGTAATACGTGGTGAGTAACCTGCGATTTAGCAACTGAACGAAACCCAAGGGGAGAAAGAAAATGCAAGGGTTTAGGGATTAGGGTTTAGGGAGGGTTTGGGGTTCAGCCCTAGATAGGTGTCTCCGCTGCCATGCAAGAAATCGCAGAAACTCAAACAAGTTCAGGGTCGCGGCCTTCGGCGTTAAGCAAACCCGGAAACACTGAACCTGCCCCTGAAAGCCAAGTGTCCTAGCATGTCCGAAACCCACTTGATACAGGAATGTATCGCCTAATTATCATGTTAAGGAAACCCTCTTAGGATATAACTCTGGGGGCGCGATAAAGCCACGACGGCGTGCTCCAACCCCGACACTAAAACGGCCAAGCGGCAATCCCGAGGAAGACCCTGGCGTGACGTTCGTGCTGAGAAGCTCTTAGGGGTTTAGGGTTTAAGGTCTTGGGTTCAGGGTTTTGGTTCTAGGGAGTTGGGAATTTCACCCGCTACATTCTGAAGGAGCAGTAGAAAGGAGTACGCATCACCACCGCGAGCAGTGAGAAGCACGGGCTTCACAGTAATCATAGTGACAGTCATGTTAGCTGCAAAAGTTTCGTAGACTTATCCCCTAAGCCTGAAAAGTCTTAAGCCTTAGCGGGATGTAATTGTAGCCTGCGAACTTAGTTTGAGTGTCAGAAGAACGACCTGGGCTCCAAACCGTAAGAAGCTCACCACGAATCGGCATCTTCCTACAAATTTAACTCCTGTGGCTGCCAGGGCGCGAATTGCTCATCACGACCTTAGTTGTTGTCGAAGCAGGTTCATGACTTGCAGGCCTTTCTGGGAAGGCCAGGCTTCTCCCAAAATTTTGGGCTCGTCGGTTTTGGCTTTTGGCTTAGGTGGGCGGGTGTTTGGGGGATCGGTGGCTTCAGATGCTGTGCCGGTGAATCGGGCTGTAGGACCTGGACAGGATCAGGTACCGCCATGTCTCAATTTGCTGGTGGTCTGGGTAGTACGTTCCCTAAACCCTGAAACTTAAACTCTTGCTCGCTGGTCAGGGTTTGAAGCCTGGGTCGTGGGTCATTACTGCATACTCTAGGGGCCTCAATAATTAGAATAGGATTCGGGGGCCCAGTATACTATAATTATAGTAAGGACCCCCCCCCAAAAAAAATAGTATTGGAAATTATTTAGGCCCCGATAATACGCGACTGTTTCCCGGGCGACTTCAAAGGCATCAGAGCTCACCGGCAGCCTGTTCTCTGCCGAGAAAAAAGTTCAAATCTTCACAGATCCAGAACAGACAGGGAAGATGGCGCCTGCGATCTCAAGTCATAAGGGTTTAAGGGTTTAGGGGTTCAGGGCTTAAGGTTTTAGGGGTTAGGATTTAGGGGTTTAGGGTTTTAGGGGTTAGGGTTTCAGGGTTTAGGGTTGACCGGATCATGGCGCGAATCCGTACCCACCACCCTGGGCCTCTGCCAAACCACAGCTTCAACTATCTCGGCTTCGGACCAGCAACGCAGTATCCTCGTTTTACACAGACTACTCAAATCGTTAGTATACATGACTAGGATAGCACTTATAAGGTACAAAAGAAGGAACTATAATGGAGACTTTAGGCAGGACCTAGGTACTGTTCCGGGGGATACTTCCCTTAGTCATAATGGTAGTTCCTAGTTAATATCGAAACCCTATGCTTCGGCGAGGGCACCAGCGCACAAAAGAGGTCAAAGGCGTGGGTGTGCACGATCTTTTGCGCGAGCGGCACCTGCTTCAAGGCCAAAAGCTCTCTTCAACTCCGAAGAGGCCTGAAGTACCAATTATAGCAGAATGTTGGGTTTCTGTATTGCGCACTATCTCGGTTTGAGCAAGTATCCCCCTCTTTTGGGTAGCTAGGACCCTATGGGGCTGTATGACTCTATGGGAGGTGGGGGCCTCGCTTCAGCCCTGCAGGCCCTCACGCCTTCTTCGACCAAGCTCATAGGAGCTGGGCTCGCCCTCTCAACAAAAGAACCCTCAAGTCCCAACTCCAAACCCCGAAAACCCCGGAACCCCAACAAAGACCCTTCTGTGTCCAACAATGCGCCAGGTCCCTACAAATTCGGATGTGGCTTGCCTCAGTTCTGACGTCACGATCGGCACCTATGCCGAAAACCTACATCCATGACTGGTGAGAGTTTCGGCCACCGCCAACATGAACCAAGCGCAATCCTTCGACCGAGTCGAATCTCATTCGGGGGGAAAAGCACTACAAGCATTCGCACTGACGAGCTGGCCCGTGTGCATCGACAGCCCAGCCAACTGCGCTAAACCCATAACCCAAACCCTAAACCAGCAGCCGTTGAGCTGGGCGGACAAAAAGATTTGTACTCTACATTTATGTAGCTTAGGGCCGATGTAGATGGAGTAGTCAAGGAACTGTAGATCAGCACCACCGAAAATTGCCAGCCGACCAAAGGAGCTCAAAACGCATTCGGTTGGGCGCGGCTCAGTCACGATCTGGGGACCCAGCAAAGGATCTCAA
The DNA here is from genome assembly GCA_905221615.1 of Symbiodinium sp. CCMP2592. Classification (NCBI taxonomy): domain Eukaryota; class Dinophyceae; order Suessiales; family Symbiodiniaceae; genus Symbiodinium; species Symbiodinium sp. CCMP2592. The sequence continues at coordinate 53,210 of CAJNDT010005135.1, forward strand.
ACCAAACCCCGAATCGAATTTACAATTGTGAATCTTAAACCCTGGACGCTAAAGCCTAAACCTTAACCGGTTTAGGAGTTGGGCGTTTAGGGTTGAGGGTTTAGGTTTTAGGAAATCCTTTAGCCCCAACCCTGTATGTAACACCGTATAAACCTTAAAACCTAATCTCCTATACTCTTGGTCGTCAGCTTCGGCAAAGTCTCGGATGCCTTCTGCGAGGTAAGGCTGAAGCCGCTGGATTCGCCGAAGGTAAGCCGGTTGCGAACTCCTCTCATGGGTTGCATGAAGCTTAGGGTGTTGTTTAGGGTTTAGGGTCTAAGGTTCAGGGCTTGCTGGTTGTGGCTGAACTACACAAGACCTGCATCTTCCCAAGCGCCCGCGTACTTACATAGTACATGCCGAAGCCACAGGGAATCTTTCCCAAAGGGTCCATGTACCCAAATAGTATATACTTTGGGCCCAACGTACCCACATAGGGAATAATTACTTTAAGGCCAATGCATATACTATTTAGGTACATGGACCCTTAGGGTTTATGCAATACCTTTAGAGCCAGAGTGTATCCGATGTAGGCGCAAGAACCCCCCAAGGCCCTCAAGGGTTTCGAAGTTAAAGGTAGCCGCCCTCAACCAGGAAGTCAGAAGCCTCAAGCCCTGGACCATAAACCTCCAAATCTCTGATACACTTTGAACCCTAAAGCTTAGTCCAAAAATATTCGAGCCAAAACCTGAACCCCAATCACTGAACCCTGAACTGGAATGAACTGCCAGTCTTGCCTACTAGTCCAGATAATGCAACCGTCGCCCCGGATCCCCAGACCAACGCTTTCCCGGGTTTAGGGTTTAGGGGTTGCTTAAGGGCTTTGGGATTGGGTGCAGGCTTTGGGAGTTAGAGCTTTGGGGGAATTGCGGTTCAGGGGATAGGGTTGATGTCAATTCCACACCCGCAACCGCAAGCCGTAAGTGCCCTGCAGTCGCCAGGACTTGTGGACATATCGGAAATTACCAGCTGCATGCTTGGAAACCTGAAAACTAGCCGTAGGCCTGAGCGGCAAGTCTTCAGCTGGAAACCCTTCTGAACCATTCGCTTGAGAATCTTATCGAATATATAGCGTCAGTGACGCAAAAGGGGCACTCGAGCTAATGGATCGAGCCGTCCCGAGCGTTGTTGAATCCTATGCTCGAGGAGGCATCGGGCTCGCCAGGGTCTGCAGCTCGTGGTCTAGATGCTTTTGGGTTAAGGGTTTATGACTAGAGAGTTTTGGGATCAGAGGTTGTAAGGCGTATCTGTACCATCTCCTGATCTTGGAGTTTCTGAAACCAAAATCCCTTCAGCGCGAGTACTTTCGCCTACAGCCCTACTGTTTGGAGCCCTTCTGTTTGGAGCCCTTGACCTTGTGGTGCTTCAGAGGGAGTGGTGGCGTGGATTCCTGCAATAGTCCTTATATACTCCCTGATGGTGCTCCCTTTATTCCCGTCTCCACTCTCCCGTAAGCACCAGTAGGTTTAGCTTCGCGGGACATTGGGAGCCTTCCACACGCTCGGCCACGTCTTGCAAGGCCAGATCATAGTGTGAGAAGGTACCTGAGGTGAGCACGCTTGCGTTCGTAATATAACTGAGGCTTGATCCGTTAGCATTGATTTGTCATTGTGCGGTATATGTCACCAAAGGCCACGCCATACGATTTCATGTCTCTCTTAAGAGCTTCAGCTCCTCAAACAACGGAAGATGGTCAATACAAGCGACTTGTTGGTCGATGTCGTGGTGCTTGAACTAAAGCTTGTACAACATAACCAAGTTCAGGTCTCTACCTTCGTACCAATCTCCTGTGCAGGTGATATGTCTAGGCTGCGCTTGGTGGCGGCCCAACCTCACAGAATCCCTACACCCTAAACGCCTCGTACGCAAACCCTACGCCATACACCCTGAAGCCTCAAGCCGTAAGTGCCAAACTCATGTCTGCCTTCTCCTGCAATCCGAATGTACGCAAGCTTTGCAGCCAAAGGCATGGCTTTCGGTTCCGAGTTTCGGGTGTAGATATTGCGGGGCTTGGGATGTGGGATTCAATTATTAACTAATATTAACTAGTACTAACTACAAAAGTAACTTGTAAAATAGCCCTACTAATTAGCAATAAGACCCCAAGTTAGCAGGTCGCGCCGGTTATCATCCTGCAGTCAGGCATGTCGGTCATCAACCGTGTTCTGTCTGTTCTAGAACCCTGTAGAGACACCCGTGAGGAAACCCTTGTTATTACTCTCTCCTTCAATAGCCGGGCCCAAAAAAGTTTGAACTTTCTAAGATAGACCAAATATATAAGGCCAAAAAGTTCAAAGTTCCCCCATTGGATATCTAAGATAAGCAGCTCCTAAAGTGGTCCGGTCTCAAACTTTCGAGTCATGGAGCTGAAGAGTCGGCCCGCGGCGTTTCGGCCGCTGTTTCGCCGGGACCTCCTTTTGGTCTATGGATAATAGGGTTTAGGGATTCAATTTTCATAATTGGAAGCCAGGGTTAAGGGGGTTGCTTTATTAAGGATCATGTTCGAGAGTTAGGATTTAGTTTAAGGGCTTTCAGGCTAATGCTGAGGAATGAGGGCTTACAAGTGTTTAGGGCTTCGGGGTTTAGGGTTTTAAGTTGGCAAGCATTTGGCTTCGAGTTTGATTAATGTTACTTGTGCCCCGACAAGCAAACGGATATGCATGGCCTGTCCTGTCTCCGTTTTCCGGTCCGGTCACCTGGGCAAGCTCTCTACCAAAATCGACTGAGGCTTCAATAGTAAGTTACGGTGCAATAATGAAACTACACCCCAAACCCTAAACCCCTAAACCATCAACCTGCAGATTCACACTGATGCTACCACATGATGAGGGCTCTTGTGACCCAAGCAGCTCCCGAAGCCGGTTAAGAAGGCTCCTACCCCCACCCACCTTGCTTTTAGGGTTTAGGGTTTAGGGAACACCAAAGAGTGCGATGCTCGTCATAGGGAACATCTTTGCGCCTAGAACCTGAGATGCGGGCTGCTTGAAGCATTCAGAATGCTTTTCAGTGTCCCTTCATAAGCCTGCCTCGAAACTCAAAAAGCGAGCCCTCAACGTGGCACAACTCGAAGGCGAAGCAGACTGAGCCTGCGGCTGATGTGATGGACTTCCTGTTCTCGGACCCACTCCCCTTCTTTCCCATAGCGTCACTGGACTTCTTCGCCACAGCTTCACACTCCTGTCAGAGCCGGCGGATAGCAGGTCATCATGCGTACAATTTTACACTCGTCGGACGCAGCACTTGGGCACTTTAGGTTATGCAGGGACTCAGGGCAGAGACATCTACGCCTTCTACGCACCTCGCGCTTGCTGACACTTGCTGGACATGCATCCATCGGACTGATGCAACAATGTTCCCAAAAATCACACTGACAAGCCTAGGAAACCAAAAGCAACGACAATGATCCTATACTAGAGCCCAAGAAAACCTATAAACTGAAAACACAAACCCTCGACCATAATTGTAGCTAAAACCTTAAAACCTAAACCACCAACCCCTAAACAAACCTAAACCCTTAAAACCCTAAACCCCTAACAAACCTACACCCTACACAAACCTAAACCCCTACACACCAAACCCTAAACCAACCTTAACCTTCAACCCAATCGACCATGTGCTTACCTTTGGTTAGTAGGGCATGGAAGAACGGTAGTAATAGTAGTTATAATTGTACCCCATTCCTCCATTCCCTACTAACCAAAGGTAAAGATCCCTTTAAAGGAACCCTAAACCCCTATAGATCCCTTTCAAGGAGCCCTATTCCCTACTAGCCAAAGGTAAGTGTGGGGCTATCCTTGGGAGACGACGGTGGCGAAGAGGACGGAGACTTAGGAGAGGCCACTTTGCCCTCCTGCAAAAAAAGGAACCATCGTGGGTGTGTATACATATACCTATAATCATATGGGTGTACAGGCTTCATATATATATATATATATATATATACAGATGTGTGCGTATCTAGACACATGTGTGTGTCATGTATGTATGAACTATATATATATATATATATATATATAGGGGTACAACTAACTAACATAACTAACACGGTAACGCAGAAAGGCTTTGCTTCAATCCCAGCTAGTAGAGCATGATGGCTGTCATTATCAAAACCATGGAAAGACATGCTGGATGTCAAGCTTCAACAGGAAGTTATAAACAAATCAAGGAACATATTGACTACTTATATGTCCAGGCTTTAAGGAAAGATAAAGGATGGCAAACCGAACACTCTGTAGAAACCGAAATACCAGAAATAACTAATGCACACATGTTTTTATCAACCACCACTCCATATACTAATTCAGATAAACTTAATGAAGATCGTGTCATCATCTTGGAAAATTGTGGCATGAGGTAAGACGCTATTCCATAAAATCGTACAGACCTATGTTAAAACCGCTTGTTTTACTCGAAAAACACTTGCCTGTATTGCGACGCACCCTCTATCCATATACAAATATATATATATATATATATATATATATATGTATATATATATGCATGCTTATGTATGTATATTACAATACAGACGTACGCAAAGGCTTCACTGAAGGGTTTCATCAGGTTTTTTAGGCTTCTTACTGTGATCGAAGACAGGCTCACATGCCTTGGGGATTGGGCAGCCCAGACTCTGAAGGAATTAAATGTGGTTTAGCCTCAGAAGCTGGCACACTCTCTTCTTCAAGACTTGGAGGTTCATAGGTTAGGGCCTCAAAAAAGCACATAAGCAAAAATTAGGATACCGATATCCCATATAAATCCCCTTATAATGAAGCCCAATAATACTGTTGATGATATAAATCGTGCATGACTGTGGGTCAGCCCATCATGTATCGTCAAAGCAGTTGCATCCCCGCGCCCCTAAATTTCAATGTTGATGTCAGAGGGGAGGTCATGCAGGATTTATATCATTCGCACGGTCCTATCAGAGCACGTCCGCCTGCGACAATGCTAAAATTCAGGGGTTCAAGGGGAGCGGCCTGTGTCTTACAAACTCATGCAGGATTTATATCATCCACCGTAGGTAGGGATATCTCCATAAAATGCTCATGTTCATGTGCTTTTGGGGTCCCTAATAGGTAGTTATAAATAGGTTATAAGTCTATACTTACCCTACTTATAACCCCAATTAGAGCTACCCATGAACCTCCAAGTAACCCGGCCCAAAGATGTTCAATGTTTCTCAGATGGACTGTACATACGTAATGCCAAAAAAGTTTAAAGTTCCCCATTGGCTGAAGAAGCTCTTCATCAAAAACCACAGGCTACCTATCTACGCAGGATGCAACTAAGCATAATCGATACAGAGCATGAGACGGTTGCGAAGTTTTAGTGCTGACCGGATCAACTTCAAGCGACTTGAAAGTGTTCGGTGATGCGCTGCACCGAACCCTAAACCCTAAACCGAACAAACAACAAACCATATCCATCTAGTCTAATCTGCATCGCAAGACTCATGCTCCGGATTGCAGGTGTGTACGCGAAGCAGCAGTATCTTCTGCTTCAATAATATACGTTTCCTGTAGGTGGCTTTACCGGGGAACGCAAAATCAAATTATAAACCCCAATACCCGAAATACCAAAACCCATAGACTTGCCCAAAGGGTCCTAAGCACCTATATGATAGAATCACTATCGTGATTTGGGCATGTATCCCCCATAGCAACACCTAGGAACCCTTCGGGACTCCAAACCCTAAACTCCTGAACCCGAAACCCAAGAACCCTAAGCCCTCAACCCTAGTACATCCTTATAAGACCCCTTGAAAGAAACCCTATTCCAATAGTATTGGTAATTATTTAAGCCCCCGAGCCCCTAAATCCTATTCAGGCCCCTAAACAACAAAACCCCCGAACCCGAAACCCTCAAGCCCTACACACTCAACCCCCAAACCCCTGAATCCTAAAGTAAGACCACATAGAGACCCTGCAATACCGTTGGAAAAGCCCCCATGGTAAACCCGAAACTCTAAACAATCCCTAAACCCTTTCTCTTATGCAACCCATAAAATCAAGCCTTAAGCCCCAAACTCTAAACTTTTCCAAGGAGCCTAGGTGTGAATACATTCCCAAATCATCATGGTGAATTCTTCTTTAGAATCCCTACAGCTACCAAAGAGGTGCTTAGGACCCGTTGGCTAAAGTTTGAAGGAACCCTGGGCCCTCGATCCTATTCAAAACCCTGAACCCTTGAAGGATTCCCTAAAGGAGCCCTGAAAACGATCCCTACTTGGAGGATCGTGGGACTTAGTAATTAAGGTTATAAGTACCTTAATTGCGGGTATAAGCAGCTATAAGTATAGTTACCCTAATTATAACCCTATAGTTACCAAGTCGCATGACCCTTTAAGTAGAAGGCAACCTTTAGGGGACCCCGGCGCCTCGATCATCATCCGGCCAAGACTCCCGTAACCCTAAACCCCTAAACACCCAAATCTCCGAACCCGACACCCTCAGCCCTATTGGCTAAAGGAACCCTGATAGTAACTCTATTAGGGTGGTTGTCAAGATCAGGGTCCCTTTTTTGGGGTACCTGAAATATTAGGTGCCGCATTATATCGAGGACCCTTTATAAAGGGACATTATCTTTGACAACCACCCCTATAGATCCCATATAGAACCCCTATCTGGGTCCCTACTGGTACCCCCCCTATATGTATCCCCGGCGCCTCGATCATCTGCAGGCCTTTCAGCACGTGACCCTGCACAGGGCGGAAAGCCTTCGCCGGCGCCGACGCCGCGCCGGAGCCCGAAAAGGCCGTCTTCGGTGTGAGCCTTGTAAGGATAGGGATCTACGTAGGGGTACCTTTAAGGGATCTTTATAGGGGATCTATAGGGATACTATAAAGGATCTATAAAGGTATTGTAATATTGTAAAGGACTTATGGTGGTATGATAAAGGATCTATGGGGCAACGGACTATGGTAACGTTACTATGGGGGATACATTTCCGAACCATCATAGCAACTTCCACTATAGAAGCCCTACATTCTACCTTATACCTTAACCTACGAGAACCTACCCTTTTTGAAGGTTCCTATAAATTCCATATTAGGGTTTGTAATAAGAGCCTACATAAAAGTAGGGTTTGGTAGGTTGAGGTAGGGCCTTAGGGTTCCATAGGGGTTCGCAAGGGTTCCGTTAAAGGCTTCTTTAGTTCCATAAGAGGTGCGCCTGGCAACTTATGAAACGAAATAACAAGAACAAGGAGTTTGAGGGAATAGTGATGCCGATCATTCCGACTCCGATATGAAAGCTTGTTGCTGAAGGGTATGTGGCATAAGGCTTAAGGTTTGCGTTTGCAAGTTTGTGTGAGGGGGTGGCTTGGGGTTTGGGGTGTCCCTAATCCGGTACACCCTTATAAGCATTGGGCCCTCAGCCGTTGACCTTTGAGCTTTACAGCGGCCTAATGATTAATGAAGACCAGGAGGATTCCACGGCCGTCGCTGCCTGGACAGAATCTCGTTGACAACCTGCCGGGGAATCACTCTGCAGATGTCAGGCACCATGGATGTTGCATCTGTACTGCCGCATCAGGCTCATCGCCCTGCTATCTTGCAAAGCACTTTCTAAACCCTCCCGAACATCAGTTCACAGGCTGGACTTCCAGTTGCCGAAGAGATCTTGAATGCATGATCTCTGGATGCATATATATATATATATACACAATCATAATAACAATAATGTTAATAATGACAATAATAGTAGTATACTAATAATAATCACAATAACCATAATACTAGTAGTAATAATATTACTAAATATATATATATATATATATATATTAATAGTAATAATAAGAAAAATAAAAATGATAATTTTCATGACTTTTCAGTTAGACAGTTAGACGTTGAACACTGCATCAATCATGCTGTCGCCTCGTGCTGCCCTTTGAGCTCCAGTAGCACCTGCAGAGAACCCGATTGCGATTGCAAATGGGAGGTGGGCAGGAACTTTAGCAGCCGGCGCTTTCATGCCTAGTCTTCCGGGCTGCCGAGGAGCGGCATTGAGATGTGTTCAGGCTTCCATGCTGGTGTTCTCAGTGGTTGCAATCGTAGAGGGTTGAGGCTTAGAGGTCTCCCAGCGAACCGTAAACCCGCGTTAAACCGGTTGTGGTGGAAGGCTTAGAAGCCCTGAAGCTTCCAATATGGTCGGAGAAGCTTTCCAGCACTGTGATCTAACGTTGGTGACGGGAGCATTTCCTTGGGAGCTGGTCGTCAAAGTTATGCTGAGAACTAAACCCTGCTCCTTCAAAGAACCTTCGTCTTGTTCTGAACCCTAAACCCTAAACCCGAACCCAAAGCCCTTAGCCTTGCAGTCTTCAAGCTCGATCTAGGCTTCAGCTTGAGTGCTTCAAGGGGCCTGAAGGGTGATGCAGCTAACCATGCTATATAGGGTTCCTTTAAACTGGTCCATCATGAAGGTTAGTCCATGGGGAGGGGTGCTCTAAAACTGCTTTCCTTGCAGTGCAACGGGCTCACATGAACAAAATAGTATATATCAGTTAGATGAAGCCTGCAATAAGAGTAGCAAAATAGTCTGAGAGTAATTTCCGCCGCTATCACACTGTGCCGGCACCTCGCGGCGGACTTCGTGAAGCATGGCGTAGATTGCTTCCACGCTTCCGGTCATGCCTTTCGCAATGCAAGAATCATGTGCATACACTCTGGCAGCATTGAGGAAGACGGAGAGACAAGAAGCGAAGCCTTGAGGAATACTGCAAGAACTAGGATGGCCCAGTGCAAGAATCAAGAGTCCAAATATAGAAGCCTGAACGTGGTAGTTTAAATCTATGCTCCCTGATCGACCCTGACCCTATCCTACACCATTGTTGTGGCCTATGTACCGGGAGAACCAAACTCCCTAGGCATGTCGACGATCAGATACTTTGGTAGACGAGGATACCCCTTGTTCAAACGCAGAAACGTGGAATAGGGTTCGGGATCGAGGATTTAGGAAGTCGAGTCTAGAGGCCTCGGTTTACGGGATCCCGAAGCCCTGAACGCTGGACTTCGTGTTTGCCTTGTGTTGACGCTCGCATCACATCCAAAGCCTACAGTAAATCCTAAAGCCTGAAACCCTAAACCCCAAAGCCCTATAAGGCCATGAACAGCTTCCTGCAGCTGACTCCGACAACAATTCAGCCCTTGCCCCCCCAAAAACGTTCATTTATGGCACGGGCTGAAAGTTGTTATTATTGACGTCAGATTCAGAATTTAGATTTGATAGGGTTTTCAAGGTACCAGAAGTTGTGTAGTGTAGAGTTTGGAGTCTAGGATTTCAGGTTGCTTCTGATGTTTCTCGTGTTCATTCTCATGCTACTTCTCCCTCTGTGTGCTTGCAACATCCATACAGATGGTTGTCAAAATTATGGTCCCTTTTTGGGTCCCTATTTTAGTACGGCACCTAATATTTAGGGTACCCAACAAGGGACCATAATTTTGACAGCCACCCATGTGTTGACACGCAGGCTACACGCGCCAGGGGAAGCTTCGCGGATCATTCCCAAAGAGTCCATGTGGGATTGGCTATCTCACGAATTCGCAGTCGTCTTCGCATGTGCTGTTGGTATTGCTTCTTACTTACACTACGCAATCCTAAACTCTAAAACTTCCCAAATCACGGCCCTCAGCCTGAATTTCTTAAGCTAAACCCTAAATCTTCCTAAGTTCACAGCACTATACCCTAAACCACATCTACTGTATTCCTGAAGCCATAGCCTTGAACCCTAAACAAAACACTCCTAAATTTATAGCCCCAAATTACCCTTTACATGCGTGGTTGTCAAAATTATGGTCCCTTTTTGGGTACCCTAAGCATGAGGTGCCGTATTATAATAAGGACCCAAAAAGGGACCCTAATTTTGACAACCACCGACATAAAGTTCTGTCGCCAAGAACAGCAATCAGGCCTCCCTCACCCGGAGTGCACGGGCCCAGATCCTCGCGCAAAGCAGCATCTCATGAGGGGGGGATCTCATGGTGAGGTACTGTAGGGTTTCGGGCTGTTTGGGAAAAGGGTTTGGGGTTGTTTAGGTTTAGGGTTGCTTCGAAATCTGCGAAATCGTGCAAAGTCCGTAAAGTTATCGATTGAAGTAAAGCATGACCTTCGCAAAGGCTTGTGCTAAACCCTCCACTCTGTACCTCCACGCCCAACCCGAAACGAAGATAATTCTGTGGTGCGGTCGCTTGGCATTTCATTTAGGGCTTCGGGGGTAAAGCTGTTCGGGTATGAGGGCCTGTGCAGATGTACTGGCGAACGGTGAACCCCAAACGCTAGCCCCTAAACCTGAAGCTTCTAATATAGGGGTCTTAATAAGTAGAGTGGGGTTTTGGGGCCCATTATACTTTAACTATAGACTATAACTATAAAAAGGCAGCCTCCAAAATAGTACAGGTGTTCGTTTAGGCCCCTACAGTAGAGTTCGGGCGTAAAGACAGGACAGTGGAAGTCCATGGCCAGCAAACACGCCACACCCCTGCTTGAAGAGATCCCCTGAGCTTCTATCCTAGACAAACCCACAGAACATGCACAAAGCACACCCCTTGGAAGCCCAGTCACGTATGTACTGGGTTACTCGGCTATGGTGGTGAAGGGACAAGTTCCTGATGCAAGCTCGAGTGTCTTTGTATTTATTCGAAACGTGCTTTCTTTGCAAAACTGTGTCTAGACTGGGCTTCTAAGCAAAAGCACGTCTCTTGCCCGCAGGCCTGATTCGGCCAAACGTGGCCTGGCCTGGGCGTGATCTCTGCTGTCTCAGAATGATCTATCGATGGGGATGTGCATGGTATGAGACAGCTTTTTTCTGCATTATACCTCATCATCATCATCATCGAGAAATACGAGAGAACTATAGGTACTGTCGTCTTTAACATTATCAGAATCTCTGTTAATGGCTGCGGGTCGAGAACTAGCTAGCACGGGTACTTTCGATGGAGTGGCAGGAAGCTACACCGTTCGCTAAACCCGCAAACCCTAAACCCTAAAAACCCAAACCTTGAAATCCTAAAACCATAGAAACCACAAACCCGAGACTCTGTGGCAGTACTGCGCATATAGGTGTAGCTCCGGAGGTTCAGAGCTGGATTTCTGGAGACTCAGGGACTGTTACGGTTTAGGATTTAGGGCTCAAGGAGTTTGGGGGTTTCAGGGTTGAGGTCGTTGCGGCTCAGGATTTTGTGCCTCTTTGTTTCGTCTGTTGAGGGTTTAGAGGACTCCATGGTGCATGCAAGCAACAAGCCCAAAATTTCAAGCCCAAGAAATTGAAAATTGACTTTCGCCCCTCCATCCGGGTGACCCCGGAACCACCAGAAACAGGGTTATTCGGGGTTTAGAGTTTAAGGTTTAGGATTTAGGGTTTAGGGCTTAGGATTTAAGGTTTAGGATTTAGGGTTTAGAGGCACCGGATCCCAAACTACAATTGACGAAAGGATGCAGAAAGCACGACTTTCTCGCGCCTCGGTAGCACAGGATTCGTTGTGGGTGGTGGTTCCACCGGCTCCTTGATTAGCATGCTTGGGTTCATTGCGCAAAGTTTGGGATGTAGAGCTGAAGACTTCAGGCTATAGAATTGAAATGCAATCATGAGTCTAAGAACAGCAGCTAGGACCTAGGAGATTGGAGGGAATCGGTGCAAGCGTTCCGGGATTGAGCAGGTCATTGTGACCTTTTGTTCGGGTTGGTCGGCGGGCTCGAAATCACACTTGTTCCAGCGCGTGGCCTCGATGGACGCCCTTGATCTTGTCATTTCGCAGATCAAATGCAGTGTAATTGCCACGACTATGGTTCCGAAGATGCAATGTAGCAATTTGGGTCCCTAAACCCTAAACCGTGGCTCTGTACGTCTTTATCCTTGTAGGAAGAGCATTTTTGTAGCAAACGCTGCCGCGAGCTCGCGACGCCGCCTGAACCCTGAAGTCTTCATCCTACTCCAAACCTGAACATCACATGTGATTTTTTTCGGAAGGGCCTAGCTACTGTTGTGGGGGATACCTTCCCAAATTATAAGTAGCTTACCTCCTCCCATAGTACCCTACATTCAATCTACATACTGTATAGGTACTTGGGACTCTTTGGAATTCGACGCCAGCCACCAGAGCCCAAAAACCCTAAAGCCCCAACCCCGCGGCAGCAAGACACGCCTCCTCCGACTGAGATAACCATTCTCGAGGAGAGTTTGATTCCGCCATGGCGCTTGAGGCTGTGGGTTGAGGACCAGGACCCCCCAAGGGGTTTTCTAGCTCCATCTACTGGAGGTATTCCACCCATAATACGGACAATTGCGGGATTGGGGTGTGGGGCTTATATAGGGGTGTGGGGTTCGGGGTCCAGGTCTATCTTGGGTATCGGATTTGGGATATGGGGCGTTTGGGTTCCAGGACTGGTCAGGATGGGACGAACATCTTCAAGGGGCCAACACCCCGAACAGCTTAAGACCTGGAGCCCCGATTCAGCGCTGTGCCTGAGAGCTCAAAACCGCACCAGATGCGACCCAAACTTCAGAAGAACGTCCGAGAGCACTCTTCCAAGAGCCGTCCAAATGCTCTTAGCATTCTTAACAACCATGAGGTTCTCTACATTAGGGTCCCCTTTCCCGAGGTGAGCATTATGAGAAACCCAGCATGAATCTGAATCTAGACAACGTGACATGGGTCGACCCTAGTCCCAGCTCCGAAGAGACTAATATTACATAATTTGGTATTGTAGTAAAATAAGATATGCAGGATCTCTATATTTGTGCCTCTTAGGATTCACGCTACGCTGTATTTTGGACTTGCGTTGAAGGCGTGGCTAGGGATGGGATTGAAGTATTATATGCCTTTCTCTATTGCTCCCACAGGGTTTGGGGCTTCTAGAGTTCAGGGCCGTAGCGTTAAGGCCTTGGGCTTTCAGGATTTATGGTTCGGCTGGTCGTGGTACTGTGGCTCCGTTCAACTTCGTTTACTTGAAAGACTTTGGGGTGTCTCATGCGACAGTTTAAGCCCTGGGTCACAAGACTACCGGCAGATGCCAGTTCAGTGCGGGAGAGCCCTCGGACGTTCAAAACTGGTCAGTTTCTTCCAGCTTTTTGACTGGCAAGAAACGATCTGCGAGCTATCTGCCCTCCTGTGAGATCGGCGACAAGCTTCGGCAGAGAAGCCATCAAACCTGGCAAACGGAGAGAGGAATATCCTCGAACATCTCGGAACCACGAACTCATGCGAACAGCGGGATACATAAAAGCCGTATTTGTGACACTGAGTTCGGCCTTCTCCCCGAGACAAAGGAGACAGAAAAGACATCACCGGGTCAGGAATTGAACCAAACCACACCCATAATATGCACCCTTGGTTGCAAAGCCGAAGCTACTAGGAGGATCATGGGACTTAGTAAGGATATGAGTACCTCAATTGGGGTCTTAAGTAGTGATATGTATAGTTACCCTAATTATAACCCTAGTTACTAAGTCCCACGATCCTTTAAGAGCTCTTGGGCTCTAGGGCTTGCGGCTCAGAGCCTGAATCCTGAAGGATGGTACGAAAAAGGCGAGGGACAAGCTGAGGGTCTCAGTGCTATAAAGTTGGTTTGGAGTTGTGGTCACGGTGGAAGGATCAAACGATCCTTCGTGGCTTCGTTGTGCTGTCTCCGTCAGGGTATCGTGCGGCTTAAGCCTCTTGCATATATACTCAGATGAGGTATGCCTCCCCGCCACCGTCACGGCGAAATAAACTCTGCTTAAAGGATCATGGGACTTAGTACCTGGGGTTATAACTAGGGAAACTATACTTATAACTACTTATAAGCCCAATTCAGGTACTTATAACCTTACTTACTAAGTCCCCCATGATCCTCCAAGTACGCGTTCCCTGCAGCCCGGAGCCCCGCCGGGCGGAATCCGTGGGCCAAAAGAGCTGTCGCGCCCAGAAACCTTCAAGCCCCTAAGCATGTGCACAAGTGTAACAGTGTACGAAAGCTTACAGAAATAATATGTAGCGGCCGTAATAATCAGAATAATTAGGATTTTTTGCGGGGCCCATTATGCTGTAATTAGAATACGGAAACCCCAAAATTGTATTGGAAAGCCTGATCCCCAGAAACATCGTTGGCGCTGTCGCTTCTTTCACGGTGCGCGCGCTCCTGTGCGAGGCCGGCGCCCGAGGTTGGCGGCCTTGGTGGAAGCTTCCTTGGTTTGGAGTTAACTAGTTCATGGTTGGGATAGAATGAAACATGTAGTTTTATTCCTTATTGGGTGTAAGTACCCTTACATACGTAAAATGTTACCCAACTATGACAAAGATAAGGGCTTGCGAGGGTTCGCAACATGGTATTTAGGGCTTTAGGGTTGGGTTTTCACCAAGTAAACCGCGCAATTGTGGATCCTGTTTGAACAAGGGCTTGGCAGAAAACGCTGCTATTTTAAACTGTAGAGGGATTGGAAGGGCTTAGTATTGCGAATTGCTAAATATTCAGAACCCTTTGTAGCATACACTCTGAACGATTGGGTAGATTGGGATCCTAGGTGTGTGACTGTAGAGTTCCGAAAGTCAAAGCGAACCGTTGGATATGGGAGTTTCCGAGCATAGGGGACCCTATTATAGTACCCTAAATAGTAGGATCCGTATAAAAAGGACTACAAAATAAGGTACCCCTAATTTTCGGAAACTCCCATTTCAAAGTCTCCAAGGCGTCTCGCATAATTCAGGATACACGTCTTCCTGCTACCCCGCCCCACCCCGATTCGGGGCTCCAAACTCAAACGGCATTAGGGGCGAACTGGGGGACATAGGCTGATCATGCCTGAAGAGCACTTCTGTCGCCAACTTTTGATGCTGTGCAAACCCCCAACACTGGAACAAAAACCTCAACGCCAAACCCTGAATCGGAAACGCAAGCCGTGGCCCCAGAAAAGTCGTCAAGAGACCCCTGAGGGTCGCACACAGGTTACGTAAGATCTCCATATGATGCTACCATAATAGTAGACCCCCTCAAAGCCCTATTCCAAAAGAACCGGTTTGGGTGTTCTAGTCGGGGCCCCTGCACGCCGCTTCTGCCGCTCAAGGGCGCGTCGCGCGGCCTGTACTGTAGAGTGGGGACGCATGAGCCCAGTTCTTCAGGCTTTTAGGATCCATAATTTCGGGTTTACCCTATCATAACGGGCCCTATAACGCAAAGCCTGACAACACAAACCTTTGCAAACTAACACATTCTGCCGCAATCGGACATTTCGGACGTCCTAAAGACCCAAGAACCACGAAGTCTCGGCTGAAGGCTTTTATATCTTTTCGTAGGATGTCCAATAAGTTTCTGTTGGGCTTCGAGAAGAACGCTGGAAGATTTCAATTGGGTTTCTTAGGATCTTCAAAGGAATTTTATTAAATAGATGTTCAAATAACAAATAACGTTTTATAGCTTAGCGCCCGGGAGTTGGAGGTTATAGAATTTATCACTGAAGCTTCTAAGTAGTGAGTTTCGGGATGAGGCTTGCTTTCCCAACCAGGACCCCGCAAGCACCGTTTCATCTAGGGCTGTCCAGGGATTGTATGCCGTTTAAGGGTTCAGGGTATTCCAGCAAGTCAATTTGCGGTAGAGTTTAAGGGCTGAGGGTTCAAGTTCAAGGTTGGGGGACTGGGGTTGAGATGCTTAGCGGGTTTAGGGTTTGGGGGAGCTATCCCTGAACCTTGGATGCCGCCGCAGACAAACTACGCAAAATCCGGAGGAGGAACCAGGAACCTATAGAGAACTTAACCTGTGACTAAATACCAAAGTGAATATTATATGGTCTGGGTTTAGGGATTAGAAATTAGAGGTTTAGGGCATACATCTTAAATCCCCAAAACCTATACATCATAAACTCCAAGAGCCCACCCAAACGCCAAAATCTAGCACTTTACGGCTCGCAAGCCTCCTTAGCTGCTGCTTGCTGACGCCGCTGCAAGTCCGCTAACACCTGCCTGAGGTGGCGAAGCTCTCGAGAATGGCTATGGTTCTGCTAAGTGAAGTGCTTCCTTTTGCAAAGGCTCGGCGCAATGCTGATCGCTGTTCCAAAGACTGCTCTTCTCGTTGGCTTAGAGTTCCTTTGAGCTGTAAGGGTCTTAACCTGCATGTAGCCCCAAACCGTACAAAACGCTAAAATAATTACCCCTTAGTTGTACGAGTAGGGTATAGCCTGTAGGTTTGCTTCGGATCCCCGGGAAAGTCTTCGTGGTAGATTTCTGTAGATCCGGGTCCAGGGTTCCGCATTTAGAGTTGTAGAGGGATCAACAGAACCGAGACGCCTGATTCCCACAAGCCCTGTCTTGAAGGCCCGAGGGAATTTGGGTTGTTACCTTAATACCGCATCTCCGAGCTCTACCAGGATATTCATTTAGAGACATGGGTCTCGTCTTCAGTATACAGAGTGGCCCCAAGGGGATACCACCTTCAAGGCTTCGGGCTGCCGTCACGTAAAGGTGCTAGACTCCAGTCACTACAGACTTTACCCGCTCGAAGTTTCAACCCTGGGCGGATCACAGTCTCTTCATACTCGTACCATGTGCAGACTGTCATCTTTCTTTCAATTCACCCTAAGCCTTGAATTAAAGCCTTCTCCGGCCCACACACAAAATGAAGGCAACACCCAGTCCCAAAATCACCAAACAGCCCTAAGCCCGAGACACTAAGCCCTCAACCATAAAAGCCAGAACAACATTAAGGTTTATGTAGGGCCTGTAGGGTTTATGTAGGGCCTGTAGGGTTTGGGTTTAGGTTTTCGGGTAAGGCTCCCAAACCCAGAAGCAGAGCCTTCAAGGCGCAAAGGCTTCAACTGTGATTCGGAGCTGACGCCCAAGCCACCCCAA
The DNA here is from genome assembly GCA_905221615.1 of Symbiodinium sp. CCMP2592. NCBI lineage: Eukaryota > Dinophyceae > Suessiales > Symbiodiniaceae > Symbiodinium > Symbiodinium sp. CCMP2592. Next base: position 70,062 of record CAJNDT010005135.1, read on the forward strand.
ACATATGGAATCCAGGATCCGAACATCTTAACATACCAGAACAACGTCGTTGAAACTCGCACATTTTGTCGCGAGCTGTGTTCACCGTAAACCCTGAAACCCGCATACCCTAAACCCGTAGATTACCAAACTCGACACTAAACACTCGCAACCCTCAAACCCCCAAGCCAAGACCCCCGAATGCCAAGGACTCTGCCCTCCCCGAGCCCTAAACCCATAATATCGTACCCTTGTAGCACCCTTGGCCCTGCAACCATAAACCCTAAATCAAGAAGCCCTTATGCAGTCCCTCACCAACACCCTAAACTGGCCCTAAACCCATATGGTACCCTTATTAGATATAGAACCCTTCAAGGAATCCTAAAGGAGTCCCTTCACCAAAAGCTCAAAATTCTCGGGCCTTCGGTACTCCTCAAAGCTCGCAGCTTTTGCGAGCCTTCTGCGACGCTTCATGTCCAAACTCAGGGTCTTGGGATAAGGTGTTGCTTCAGGTTTACACGGCTTAGGGAATAAGGTTTAGAGCACGTAGCTCGCAACTTGAAGCCTGGCCACGGTTCCAAGCAAGGCTCCCTGGTTTATTGCTTATCGGTATAGGGTCCTCCTGCTGCTGCTGCTGCTGCTACTACTGCTACTACTTACTACTACTACTACTACTACTACTACTACTACTACTACTACTACTACTACTACTACTACTACTACTACTACTACTACTACTACTACTACGACTGCTACTACTACTACTACTACTACTGCTGCTACTACTACTACTACTACTACTACTACTACTACTACTACTACTACTACTACTGCTACTGCTACTGCTACTACTACTACTACTACTACTAATAATAATAATAACAATAATAATAATAATAATACTGTTCCTGTCAGCTCAGAGGTGTACTCGCACCGAACACGCTGACTGTTTCAGCTAATGAAACCTAACGTTTTGCCATGACTTCCGTCGCCTCTCGCTGTGTAGGTGCATCTTCATGATTCTAACCTCAACTCTAGAAGCTAAAGCCTAAACTCTGAACCTGAAACCCTTGACTCTAAGTCTAAACCCTAAGCCCTAAACCCTCGCAGTGGCGAAGCCAGGTCCCCCAGCGACTCGCCGCCGCCGCGGCAGACCCAAAGCTCGCACTCCGCAGCCTCTGAAGTTCGGGTTTTATGGAGGTCCAGGGCGCAGCTTCCTAATTATATACGCGAGGTGCATCCTGTTTCATATGTATGCGATTGCACCATGCGGAAGCCCAAGAACCCTTTCCCTATTTATTACGGCCTCTAGATCAGCGACGCGGTTAATAGGCACACATGCTAGCGGGTTGCACTATCTCGGTGCTGTGCCGAAAGCTCCGTAACTGCAACCCTAAACTATCCTAACTCTAAAACCCACAAACCCCAAAACCCCAAACCCGAAACCCTGGAAGACAGAACCGTAAAGCCCTGGAGCCCGAGAAATTTTCAGCTCTACGACCCTTGAACACTAAAGCCTCGACACATAAAACCCATACTGCAAACCCTAAGCCCTGAACCCTAAACCTTTAAACTCTAAGCCCTGAACCGTAAAAGCCCAATCCCAAAGCCCTAACTCGAGACAGAGCCCTGATCGGCCTGTATCAGGCGTGCATCGTGGGAGACGAGCATGAAGCCACCATGGTACCTGAACCCTAAACCCTGAACCCCTAAACTCTAAACCTGCATTGGAGTTTGGGGTTTGGGGTTTACGGCTGAAGATTTACTTTACGTGGGTGGGTTCGGTTAGGGTCGAAGGGTAGGGCTTTAGGGTTTACGGTTCGGGGTATTGGTTCACCCTAAGGCCCTAAGGGTCCATGTACCCAAATAGTACATACTTTGGGCCCAATGTACCCATATAGGGAGTACTGTAAGGCCAACGTATATTATTTAGGTACATGGACCCTTAGGGTTATACCCAGACACCTGGGAGGATCTAGAAAGTAGATCCCCTAATTATTATTTATAAGGTACATGGACCCTTAGGTTTTTTTGGTTTGGGGTCCATGGTTTCCCAGGTTATCGAGACTGAGACTGAAGGCTTCGGACGCCCGGGAACTGCAAGCAGCCCGGACCAGGAACAACGAAGCGGTTTTGGGGTAAATTTTAGTACAATGTGATGAGTACGTGGGATTACGAGCAGTACGTCATGAAATATTCCCATGAGAGTAAAACTGCGAATATCTCTATGCACCGACCTTGGCACTAGAACTCAAAGTTCGACTCTACGTACTGACTTTCGGTTCTTGAGAACATCATTCCAAACACGGCTCCGGTCTGAGTTGCCCGGCTAGCATTCAGGGCAAGTTCGACCCATGACAGCCAAGCCTTGCATAGCACTACTGCTCAGCAGCTTAGAGCCCCTAAACCCTAAACCCCAAACCATAAGATAGCGTGGGCCTCTTGAGAGCATCGATGAGTGCCTCTACGCTCTCGATGTCAAGATGGTTGGTCCTGGGGATCGCCGTTCTCCGAGAGATGCGGTGAGGTGGATCTTGAGGATACTACGTACCGCAGGGTTTCGAATATCTCTGCGTAGAAGCCGCTTTCGGGCTCTTCGTTCATCGCTTGGGTTTAGAGCTCAGAGCTTTGGGTGACAGACAGAGCGGCAGGGCTAGGGAGGGTTATCACCACCGCCCATATCATATCGCTGCGAACCCCCTAGCCGCCGGCTCCGTGACGTTGGCGAAGCAAACAAGTCTTCCAAAATGCCAAGACATGCCCACATGTACTTCTTCCGATATCAAAACCCGAAACCCGACCCATCTGCCCAAATCCACAAACGACATCACCAATCACTCAACCCACCGATGGCAGACCTTACTCTCTAGAATGTCCTTGTTCCTTATCCTGTACCTTACGCCGGAATACTGGAAGACAGCTGCCATTCTGCATATGCTAGCCGCTGCTAGACCCTGCAATCACGTCGAACCGAACGGTCTCTCCTTCAAAGCAAGCAGGCATACTGACCTTTCTCTTTCCCGAAGACTCCCAGTAGGTCTAAAGACTAGAAGAAGTACAGTGAAGTACTGCATATTTTGGGCTCTCATGTTTGAAGACTGTATTCTGTTCTATTCTGTTACAATGTAATATAAGGCTGGTCGAGACCTACAATCCGGGGCCTTGGCGTAGCTAATGAAGCTAATGTTGCTCGATGTAGTTTAATTCAGCTTACCCCCTGCGAGGGGGTCCTGATGCAGGACTAGACAGCATGCCCCATAGACTACCTACCCTAAACCCGAAACTCGGCAGACTCCGCACAAACAAACCTAAAACCTAAACCCATTTGGGCCCCCGGCGGCTCATCGAGAATAAGAATCTCAGGCTTCCTCGCACCGGCGGCTCTCAATTCAAGCTCTTGCTTGGGCTTCGCGGCTTGGGAGCAGGCCTTGTCGTCTAGCGCTATGATTCGGCTGTTGGCGGTGCAGGTAACCGGCAACAACCGGAGCCCTCTAAAAGAACTGGCTCAAAGAGGGCTTGGAACATACAGTGAGTTCTGAAAGAGAACGAGTCCTAGCCAAGGCCCTTCCAAATTGATCCTCTAGCAAAGGAGCTACGGACATGGTACCACGCTACACTGAGGAATCTGCGATTCAGGTGTCCGCACGGTTTGTCTGTCTCCCGACCAACAACCTTTTGAAAAGGAAAACCTAAACCCGAATTCCTAAACCTTCCATCCTAAAACACCCAGTTCTGGCGGCTCTTGCAGGTGTCCCCTGCATCTCGGAAAAAAAGCACTGATATCACTGATATCCCTACATTCCTAAACATTCCTACAGTCAAACCCACACATCCTCGAACCCCGTGCGGCAAACCTATATGCATTTCAAAGCAGTTGCACTCCCGTGAACCCTAAACCCTAAGCTCCAAACCCTATACAAACCCTAAATCCCACACCCACTTGAATGAAGGATCTCCTGCAGGTGATGCTCGCGAAGCACACGCGCGCCTCTCGTAAGGGGGAGAGCTGGCAGAGTGCTCGAAGCCGAAACCCACGGCCCAAGGCTCTCAACTCCAAGTCTCTCATATATTAGCTTGGAAGAGGGCTCTACGGTACATGACTCTGTCTCTCTCTGTACACATATGTACATACATGTGTATATATATATATATACACAGCCAGAAAATTGTCTATGTATGTGTATGTGCACATGTGTATATATATATATATATATATACACATAATAAATCAACAAAAATACTTAAATGTAATATAGGTAGATCGGGACTAATTGTTGAGACCTCTGTGTCACACCCCGGGTCCGGGAAGAATAACATCGCAAGAAGGCAAGCCTAGAGGGCGTGTGAAATCCAAACATCCTACAGCCTGTTTCATTCTTGAGGAAGCCGAAAACCCCAAAACAAGGCTCTTGTTCACATGTGTTCTCCGGACGGGACGACAAGCAAGCCTCTTGTCCGAAAGCAAACGGCCAGTTTGAGATTTGGGTTTCAATTTTTGTTGCTCTGACAGAAGCTGAATACTCTTCTTACTAACTGTGAAAATAGTCTTCGTGGTTCAGGGACTCCGGCAGTAACGGTCGCAAGGCTATCGCACGCTTTCGTGAATCCTGAATCGCATATCGATAATGCAGCTTTGATGCTAAAGCCTGCTTCACATATCCTTCCATAGAAACACGGGCCAAAGAACCCTCACTCTCAGCTGCTCTGGGTGAACTCGTTGGCACCAACAGAATAGGGCATCTCTCGATAAGAATTCTGCATGTCTTTCGATCACAACGACTGAAACCGAGCATCCTTCCTCTCCTACTCTACCCGAGTGGTGCTAAACTTACACCCAACTCGACCAAAACAGCGTCACCAGGTCCCCAAACAACCCCGAGATGCACGGGTCTTGGTTTAGGGGTCTAGGGTATAGGGTTTAAGGGTTTAGGGGTTTAGGGTTCTTAGGGTCCTTAGGGGTTTACGGCTTTAGGGATTTAGGGTTTTGTGTTTTAAGGGCTTTATGACCGACCTTCTGGCCCCCAGAGAGCTTATCCATGGGCCGCGTGTGGGCGTGTGATGGCCTCGGGATGCTGTTGGGTTCATAAATAAGCGTTTAGGGCTTTCAAGGGTTTGGGTTTTTTGAGGGTTTTTGGTTGAAAGGGTTTAGAGTCTATAGGGTTTATAACGGTTTAGGGTTTTTAAGGGTTTAGAGTCTATAGGGTTTATAACGGTTTAGGGTTTTTAAGGGTTTAGAGTCTATAGGGTTTATAAGGGTTTAGGGTGTTTAAGGGTTTAGGGTTGATAAGGGTTTAGAGTCTATAGGGTTTATAAGGGTTTAGGGTGTTTAAGGGTTTTACGGTTGATAAGGGTTTAGAGTCTATGGGATTTATAAGGGTGTAATAAGGTCTAGGGTTTATCAGGTTTAGGGTTCAGGGTTGTAATTATAAGGGTTCAGGGTTTAGGGTTTCTGAACTACGGGCTCCATCTAAGGATTAATGATTAAGCACCTGTGCCCTCCTTCTTTGGCCCATCGGCCTTCCCACACCCCACACTACAGGCCCTGAAACGCAAAGGCAGTAAACCCGAAACCCGATGACCCGCGTTGTCTCTCCAGTCAACCCAGGCCAAGGAGGTTTTTTTTGGCAAGGTCTTTTAAAAAAATGGAGCCTCGGGAGCGAATTCTACTAGGATACCCAGTAACCTAAGAATAAAAAGGCCTCTCTTTTTGGTATTGAGTAACTTTATTAGGAACCTGGGACTACAAAAAGGGAATAAGGGTACTACTGGGCATCCTAGTCTAAAACAACCACCACAAAATCAACAGCAGAAGTCTCAACAGCCTAGCAACAGCAATAGAATACAGTCTCGGATGAATATCTACAAAGCCCGTCCTGTAACGGCAACCGAACTGTCAATCTGCACGAATGCATGTTGCCATGAGAGCCGCGGTTAGTGTGCAAAATCAATATCGAATGTTCGGGGTAATGAAGTGGTCAGGGTTTCAACCAAACTCAGCGAACCCGAAAGCAAAGTGAGCTCCCAGCAAGCCGAACTGGCCCAGGCACTTGTGAGCTAACCTCGGTACTCCGAAGAATCTTCGCCCAGGGGCTGCCGAACCCAACTCTTAGCTCTAAATGCGCATTCCGAGATTGGGCTACCGAGCCCCCTGTTCCACAAACCCGCCTGGCTTACGAACTCGAATAATTACTTCGGACTTCGGCATCACGAGGTAGTCTCACTTCCACTTCACAACCCAGCAAAACAATGTTCAGATCAGAGCCTAAGCTTGCGCTGATAGAATCCTACACTGTGAACGTGCTAACACACTGAACCCTCAAACTTGGGTTTAGGGCATGGGGTCTGAAGGTTTGAGCGCTAACCACGGACCTCAAGAACAATGGTCTTGACAATACGACTGCTGTAGGCTCGTCTCTGCTTTTGGACATGGTGTCTTGACTTTGCCGTTGACAGCTGTCAAACTGTCAGATCAAAGCCTGATCTGCGCCTTTAGGTAACCAGGGAGAAAAAGTACAAACTGTTATTTCACAATGGTTCCTTTAAGAAAAAGTATTAAGATATGGTACTCCAAAGCCCCGGGAACTTGCGCTGATACGATGCAACTGCTGGCGCAATGAACCCTCAGAGTCAGGGGTTTAGGGCGTGGGGCCCAAACATTCGAACCCGAATCACGGACCACAAGAACGATAGCTTTGACAATCCCACTGCTGTAGGGTCGTCCAGCTGTCTGGACGGCTTTGCCGCTGAAACCTTGAGTTCAAGTTCCCAAAACCTGCATTCCCTAGAACCCCTTGTAGCACCTGAAAATATATCAAACATGAAGTTCGAAGTCCCTGAAAGCCTAAAGCTCAAAATCATAAAGGGCTAGAATGCCGTACTTAAAGCATCATGGGACTTAGTAACTAGGGTTATAATTATGGTAACTATACTTGTAACTACTTATAACCCCAATTAAAGTACTTGATACCTTATAACTTACTAAGTCCCATGATCCTCCAAGTACTGAAGCACATGCGATACTGTGCTGTGCGAACCCTGCTCTAATTAAGACGGCCCAGCAACTCGGGGCTTTCAGTGCCAGCACCGAAACGCCGCAGCTCCTTGGGACGAGGCGGCTCCCGTCCCCATTCCCAGAGTGTCTAAACCTTAAGGACCAAAACCCAGAGGGTCCATGTACCCAAATAGTAGATACATTGGCCCCAATGTACCCATATAGGCACTACTTTAAGGTCAATATATATATATATATACATATATATATATATATACTATCTAGGTACATGGACCCTTAGGGAAAGAAGCCTAAAAGGGTTTAAGGTTCAAAAACCATACAGGGATTCATGGTACAATGGTATCGGGCCCTTAGCAATCGCGATGCCCACGACGACAACACTAGACCCACACTAGAGTCATTAGAGTCTTAGCAAATGGTGGTGAATGAAGCTAGTCAACATCGGGCTGGAATCATCCAAATTGCGTCAACAAGTCGTCTTCACCTTGAAAAGTCTCTGAGAGGGTGTGGGGGCTTGAGGAGCAGAATGAGTAGACTGGAACTCGCGATTCTGTTACCCCTAAAACGGCCGAATTGGAGGTTGACCACGATGATCCGAACATGTTTGCCAAACAAGGGTCGAAACTTCAGTGCCTGGCGTTTATAAATAAGGTCTCACAGTGCATGACACAGGTATATAGGACTGTATATGGGAAAGCTTCAGACCCCCATACTTAGCAACCTCGGCTTCCGTTTTCAAATCTCCTCGCCTGATTGAGATTTGGACCCCAGAACTAAACCCCACATCTACATCACAATCGTAACACTCTTCCAATCAAAAACCAAAAAAGTGAAACACTCAACTGCACCTTCATATAAACCCCCCTTAACAAAACACACACACACACACAGTAGGATCCATAATACAAAGATCCCCCCTTCAGAGAAGGAGCTCAAGTCAAAAGCGCCGAGAGAACGCTAGGGTCCGTGCCGAGGACGTCAGGAAGTCGACCGCAGAAAGGCCCTGAGCCACCGGCCGTGCCTGGATCCCATGGCTCGTGGCTGCTGTGTTTTTTTCTGTTTACAGATACATACATACATATATACATACGGTTCCAAGAATTCATCCATGCTTGCATGCTTGCATGCATACATGCATGCATTACATACGGCAAAATACATGCATACATATGCATCAAGATCTGTGTATGTGTATATATCATGTATATAGTAACTGTGTATTGTTGTTCGTGTTCTTTAGTCGCGTATTCTGGTTCGCCATGTGTTGCATGTGCTGAGGTTTCCAGTTTGAGATTTCGAGTTTAGCTCCATCAGCTGAGAGTTCAGTAGCTTGGACCTGCGCTAGTGAGAAGCCAGCGTGCCGTTCTGAAATCTAGACTCTGGAGTGTGGGTTTTAGGGTGCATAGACGGCAAAGGTCCAGACCTGTTGAAGAGGACGCTAAATCTGAAAGCCCCCATGCCCGAAGAACAGGAAACTGAACCAAGAAGGAGTTCACGGATGCTTCTTGCCCCCAGTCTGTTGAGAGGTTCATGTTGGTCGCTCAACCCTACGCCTTGAACCCTAAGACGGCTATTCTAGTCAGACAGTCCATTGCTTAAAAGCGCCTCATACCCCGCTGCTGTCTCATGAGCTAGCCTCAGGCCTAAATCTACTGAGCCTCCGGCGATCTCATCGAAGTGCTGCGAGTAGCGGCACACCGTGAGGCCGCGAGAGTGCACCTCTGAGAACGCAAATCATCCTCAATCAATTAGGCTGGCATTGCTACCGAAGCTTTGGCAACGGAGACGCAGTAATAAAACATCTATATACATATATATATATATATATATATATGTATCATGAGAATACATTAACCTAAGATAAAAATACAATCGTGCATCTTTGCAGTGCTGCTCTTGAGACGACCGAGGCCGCTGCCACGTCTCCGTTCACTGGGACGGAGACTTTCGCAATAAGGTTGAGCAGTGTCGACTTCCCTTGCAAGCTGGGGTTTAGGGTTTAGGGCCCAGGGACACTAGAGCAGCGTTGACTTTCCTTGCAGGCCTGTAGGGGTCTTATACTAATTGGGAGATGGTTCTGGAGTAAACTTATCCTACAAGTAGTGTCGACTTTCCTTGCAGCCTACATGAGGCAGTAGTCAGTAGAAAAAGTAGCAGCAACTGTACTGGAAGGAGTAGTTGCAGTAGTTGTCGACACAGTCGTCAAGGGCTCTGAACTGAATACACAGATCAGCGGCCCCAGCCCTGAACGCCCCTGTCGAGCGCGGCCTGCGCCGTTCGGGCCCACCACGGCGACCCGCGTGGATGTCTCGGGCATCGGGGAGGGGTGGAGGCAAGAAGAAGCACTCAATAGGTGTAACTGGAGCTTCCAACCCCCATAATGACGTGGAGCGAAGCGTTCAGGGGGGCTGTGTCTCTACATTAAGAGTTCGAGGATCGGTTTGCGCAGATTGATGGCTGGGAGAGGCTGCACGCTAGCAAGGATGCACATCGAAGTGGCGACTAAGCGGCTGCATAAGCCACCTTTGTTGGCAGTCCCTCTGTCTGGGAAATCCACGGTCACAGTAACTACATCGGCCCCACATATCCTCAGCCCTGTGCCCTATGCCCTGTGACACCATCTCCCCTGGCTCCAACTGCGCCCTGGCTTCCGATGCTCAACCCTCCAGCTCCAGCGCTAAGCCCGAAACCCACCACCCGAAAACCCGGAAACCTAAACCCTAAGCCCGAGTTGTGTACCCAAGCTATACAGAAGACACGGACAAAAGCCTTCAAGCTGAAAGCCTTCAACTCACCAATTTTCAGGGCTGATGTTTCCGGGTCTAGGGTTTAGGGTTTAGGGGTTTAGGGTTCTAGGGTTTAGGGTCTGGGTCTTCGGACTTGGAGGGGTGACTCGGGAAACTTCGGGCTTATGGGAGATGGGAAGGGCAAGTAGTTTCTGAGAACGTGGGACGTGCTATCTTGACCATACTGAGCTGCACTGATTCAGTTTCTGCTTATAATATAGCCCTACAAGTAGATTTAGAGATCACAGCCGAGCACTGCACGGTCGGACTCATGCCCACGTACTCTACAGCCCAAAGCCTATGAAGTGCATCCACAAGCTCGAAACGCATTCATACTATAGCAAATACAAAGATTAACAAAAATCAAACTACAACGCGATTTATTGAAAAAGACACAGACACCTATAGCCCGAGTAGCTAGAAATAAGTTCTTACACCCTAAACTCGAAACCGTGAATCCAAGAATCCCTAACCCCTAAACCCTAATTCCGGAACAAATTACAGTGGGGCTGAGGGACTGGCATCGACCCGGAAGTTCAGCCCGTGAAGTAGCCAAGGCTTCTTGCCTTGATATTACATCTTTAAGGCTTGGGATTTAGGGTTCAGGGTTGCGGGATGTGAGGTTGAAAGGGCAGGACTGGGGGCGCAGCTTTAGTTAGGGATGTGCAGAGGTATAGCAGTATTGCATTTAGAGTTTGGGATGTAGTGCTTGGATGCTGGGTCGGGGGAGCTTGGGGCTAGAAAACCAATGGGTTTAGGGTGTGGGATGCTGGATTTGGAACTGGCATCTGGATGGTGATGGGCTTTGCGAGAGAAGTGTTGAAGTTTGCCAGGCCACAAACCCGAAACGTCTTGGGCTGGGGCCGGAGTAGCTGAAATCGACATCATGGACCTGTGAGGGAGTTGGCTTCAAGGTTTGGTGGCGTACGGTGAGCTATTCCGGTTGAAATGCCTAGCCTGATTTCTACCCTGCTAGTACTTGGGATCATGATCGGAATCCTAGTGCTGAGGCCTTTGTGGAAAGGGTGCTTTGCAACCAGGGTCTACATCACCGTAGACCATGGCAAGCCGAAACTGTTTCCTCTCTATAGGAGCTAAGAGGTCTGCCATAGGGTTCAGGGCACATGCAGTATGCTATTACCCTAAGGGTCCAAGTACCTAATAATCACATACTCTCCTAGACATTGAGCTACATAACTACCATCCTAAACCCAAGTACCAAATTATTGAGTCCTTTGGACCCTTAGGCATTAGGGCTCTGTTCCCGAGATGGTAGGTGAATCTCCTATCTTCGGGGTACAACTTTCGTTGGATCTCCTGGCGCCCTTCCGAACTCTAACTCTATCCCTACATTCCAAACCCGATCCCCCCAAACCCAAGAACTCCAAAACCCTCAACCCCAAACCCTAACCCCCTAACCCCAAAATCTCTAAAACCCTACAAAGCACTCATGAGTTCGAGGCCTCTCGTGTCAAACGGTGGTAGGTTTGCTGTGCTGTTTTGGGTTAAAGCTTAGGATTGTGGAGTTTGGGCTTGGGATTTATCCTAAAGTTCTAGTTCGGCGTTGACGTTCAGTTCGGCTCTGAGGGCTCAGGGTGAGGGCTGGGATGTGTATCTGGCTTGGAGACTCATATGGTTTGGGGCTTGGGTTTGGACTTCGGCCTTGGAAACCGCAGGCCCATGTCTGGAATCAAGACACAACAGTATATCGGAGTTTCCGAAGCTAGCAGACCCCAAGATAGTACCCTAAATTTTAAATACTAGGATTCTTATTATAAGGACACCTGTATAAGGTACCCTTGATTTTCGGAAGCTCCCACATTGAGGATAGCCCGAAGCTTGCCAGGGCCCGAGGATTGTTGCACTCGCGAAGGCATTTATGTAGGTCCCAAGGCTTTGTCCCAAAAGGATTCTGAGCTTATCGTCCTCGCCTTAATTCAGCCCATCTGATTTCGGCTCGCGTTTTTGAGGCTCGGGATACGTCTCAAAACTGGACAAAAACGTCGCCCGCCACATGCTACTTCAGCATCGATGTATCCAACTGGCTGCAGAGATGGTCCCCCAAATTGACTGAAGATCTGAAGATGTTGAAGTTAGGGTACCCCGAAACCACGAGCCCAAGTCAAAACCCGAAAGCCCAAAGATGCGGAGCTTGGTAACTGAAGCTGCTAAAACCCAAGAACCAAAAACTGGATACCCCTAAACCCTAAGCCCCAAATCCTGGACCCTGAACACCGGAGCGCAAACCGCAATCACCAACCCACAAACTCCAATCCTCATCCTACTACTTGTCGGGTATCATGGGGAACTTAAAGGTTAGCCTTTTTGGATTTATAGGCATCATATAGGGACTATACAAACCAAAAAAGGTTAAAGGTTATACCTACTCTACTACTAGGCCATTCTGAGGGTTCAGGGTCGCCTGAGTTCCCGGCAGAGATCCCGCCCATGTCGTCACCCCGGGATGGCGGCGGCAGAAATCGGAACTTGACCACCTCAGTCTCTCTCGTCTGGGCTTGCATCTTCAGGTCCTTGAGGCACCCGAAAAAAAGCTCAAATGAGACGTCTCTGAGACGTCTCTTCATCCTTTGCTTACTCTTCTACAAGGCCTAAGAACCATCAATCAGGGTGCAAAAGGCCGAAATTGCTTTGCATCAAAGTCTCAAGGCAACGGGTGCGCGACCACTTAAACAAGCCTCGTGCTTTCCACTGCTAAACCCTCAAGGATGAGCGCGGGAACCCTGAGGCACTAATCAGTAAACCCTTGCATCACTGACACCACTCTAAATGAACCCGAAGCCCCTATAAAGCCTAAACCCTAAACCTCAACCCCAAAACTCTCCCAGCCCGAAGTGCAACTGCCATGACATTCGGCAACCCCTACGAATATTGCAATCTCAGCGGCCACTCGAGTTTGCACAAGTGCAAAACATCTCGTGAAGAGTAACAGCCCTGCGTAGCAAAACGTGCAGACATCCTGAAACCGGGAGAACCATACACCACACCACTACTGCAGTCAGTTTTAAGTCGAAATTGGCAATCTAGAATCGACAAGCAACCAACGTGGAGCTGTGATGCAGTTTGCAGAATAAAGACGCGAACCGGCAGTACATTTGACATCATGTCTCTCTCGCTTCCCATTGCTGGGGAGCCGACATAGTCTTTGATCTTCTCAACCACCTGACGGTATGGCTTGGTGACGTCGGAGCACATACCGACGTCTTTGCATTTCGACATAGGTTGGGTTGCTGCGCCGGAGCACACTTGCCAGGTCGGGTTCAGGAAGCACTGTGGAGCTCACATACACCCGTCTCGGACAGTAACTATCGGATAGTAGCTCCGGCATGTTCCCCGCACCTTCAATGAGTCATAAACCAAGGTTTGCCTAATCCGTGAAATGAACGATTGTCGAAGCGACCTAAGCCAAAGCATCGAACACACGAGCTGAAATCCAAATCCCCAAACCGCCAGGGGACGCGATGGAACGGTTGAGCTTAGTGGTCTCGGGAGTTGGGATGGAGTTGGTTCAACCGGGCAGCAACCAAAGATAAAGCTCCCAGAGCACGCCTCGTCCGGATGCTGCTTCTTCCCGGCTTTCTTGTCCTCCTGCTGCTTCTTGAACCTGAAGGATGAAGAAGGCGAGGTGCCTCTGATACTGTGGAATGGCGGGACGGAGAGTTCAGATCAAGAGCAACGAACGACCTCGAATGTAATTTTGCTGTAGGGGTTTAGGGTTCAGGGTTGGGGGTTCGAGTTCCGTAAGTTGAAGCACCAGGCTCTCTGCCGAGCACAAGCCATTGCCCCTAAGCGAAACTCGGAGCCATAACTGGCCTGGACTCCAAAGCGCCAGTCTTTCAATGGTGTGCGTGAACTTCGTTTTACAGGCCCCACTCTGGACCCGAATCCTATGTCTTATAAACCCTGACAACACAAGCCCCAAAGCGTCAAGCGCTCCAAGCGCGCGGCTCCTTCTCTCGATCGCGCACCCGTGCTGCATGTCCATTCTTAAACTCCTCGGCGATAGCTTTAACTCGATCGGGAACGAGGGCCAACTCGGGCAGCTATGGACGAAGTCGGGGCAGCGAACAGCATCCCTGTACGGCAGCACATGCAGAGCCGGCATTCATTGCTGCACAAGTCTTGTCAAAGCTTAGTGCATGAAATTCTTAGTTCATACAGTATCAGTGCCAGTAAGGGATCGCAGTGACGACAGGGCCAGGAGAGCTCCTGTAAGTCCTTAATTTAGTCATGCATAAGAACTGCTGGCAAGCAAGTGCGAGTACAACCACAATTCGACGATAGCAGCGAAAGTATCAGTCTGGGTCTGGTATCTGGGATTGAGGAAGGGGTTTTGGTTCTGTGTGTGGCGAGTCCGCAGTATCAACACTCCCACAGAAGGACAGACACTCTGGCAACGGTCTGGCATCTACGATCATGTCGCAGGTGATGAACTATTCGGATGTAGCCTTTGAACGAGAGAGCAGAATCCGAGGGAACAGTCTTCCGCAGGGCTTCTGGGCTCGGACGCAAAAGGAGTCTTGTCCACACCTTGCAGGTCTTGAGGCTGTCTCCAAAGCAAAGCGGCTGAACTATGTGCATCCTGAACCATACTACTGAAACCAGCCACTGCCAGCCACCCTAAACGACACGTGCAGCCAAAAGTGATGCTGACTCTGGAAGACCCACCAGGACCCAAAGAGCCGGAAAAGCTGAAATCGGAGTCCGAGAGGACTCCAGCTCGACAACTAGTCGCCAAACTCTTGTTAGATGTAGCCTGCTTGAACCAGAAGCTGAGTTCTCAACTGTATAGCCGCCACGATAAGGGATGAGCTTGCGCTCCTTGCGTGAAGAAACAGACTGTCTTACGAGACCTTGCTTAGCCCACCGATGCATCTTGATGTAATTTGCAGGTTGTTGTCTGCCTGGTTCCGGTAGCGAGGATCGCATACGAAGTTCTGATGGGCCCGACTCGAACACGAACGGTATACGTATGTCGGCATAGGCAATAAACGGAGCAGTATCTCAGCGCACGTCGCGTTAGGTTGTTCCATCAGTTGGAATCTAGTCTACGGCCTCTTTCTGCCCCTGTAGAAACAACCATGGGGGCGGGGGCTCTTCGTGCATGATAGAGATGCCCTAAACCCTAACCCGTACAGGTCCCACCGCCCCAAAACGCGTAAAGCAGACTTCTGGACGGAGTTGCTCAGCCTGGCTGCGGATCGGCCGATGTAAACCTGTACTGAAAACTAGCAACCCAAACCCGAAAGGGAATGGAGAACTGACTATAAACTCGAAGGACGACAGCTTCGAGGTTTGGATCAAGTTGCTCGCGAATCCTGAACACCAGGCAGAGAGCTACGCAATCCTAAGATCCCAACTCGAGGCGTATTTGTGGGTGGCGATTAGGGTTTAGGGGTTTAGGGTTTGAGGGTACTGTTTAAGCAAATCAACGCTTAATTACGAGCTTCAGAGTTTTGGGAGCCTCCGGCCGCCCGGCCTCCAAGTGGAGGACGTCTGTACAAACAGAGTCAAGGAAGTCCGCATCGTGCGAAACCACCAGAAGTGTCCTGGCCACGTACGAATGCGATTTTGCGGGCTTCGCATGGCACCGAACCACGCAAACTGCCCCCTGCACCCGAAAGCCTCATCCTAAATCCCAAAGGGCCCAAAGCCCTCCGAAAGTGAGAGAGTTGACAGGGTGGTCACAGCCATGGAGAGGCATCTTGTTGTAGGTACGGCTACTGAACCTGTGAAGTGCTGGTAGATAGACCGACTTTAGCATGCGCGCTGCCTCACACGTCGCAGTTGCAACGACTATTGCAATTTTGCATAGCAAGGAAGCCCAAAAGTTGTGAAACAAATCCAGGAGATATCTGTCTCTCAAGTTGTACATGTCCAGCAGACCATGTGTAGTAATTTAGCACAGTTGGGAGCTTCAATAATATGTGTGTGGTCGCAAGTTCTACCAAACCCGAAGTCTCAAGGAAACGCATCACAACCAGAAAGCATGGAGATCAGCTGCTGCAAATCAAGAGCTGTCCTAATCGCACCCTTATCCTGAGCCAGGTACGATCTAAACTATTCCACTCCCAAGCCCCCAAGCCCCGCACATCAAGAACTGAACCACAAACCTCAAACCCTGCACCCGAAGATGCTAGACCCGAAAAGCGCTCGTCCCCAAACCCCGTGTGATGAGGAACTCCACCCATAGTCTCCATTGTGGTTCCTCTTTGGAGGGACTCTATAAGGTCACCAAAGAGGAACTACAATGGAGCCTATAGGTAAGGAATATTACATATTATGGAAGGCTTACGATGAGGGCCCATTATCAGGGTAACTGTAATGGGATTTGCGGTTGAGGGTTACCGATACTTTTTTGGTGGTTCCTGACTACAATTCTAGCATAATGGGGGCCCTAACACCCTATTCTCCTTCTTCAGGCCCCTTTATTAAGGTACCTTTGTAGTATCCCTTCTAAACCCCTTCAAAAGGGGACCCTCGTCGCTCTTGTTAGGGCTTGCTCCGGATTGCATCTCGGCGCCCGACTTGGGGTATTCACAGAGATACTCGTCGAGCCAAAGCCTCACGCAAAGCAGATTTCAGGACCCAGCATCTGGTCTAGGTTTGGGGTTTAGGGTTTAGGGGCTTAGGGTTTAGGGTTTGGGGTTTAGGGTTTAAGGGCTTAGGGGTTTGGGGGTTTAGGGTCTAGGGTGTAGCGGTTTGGGGTTTACGGGGTTTAGGGTTTGGGGCCCTCCAGAACCTACCATAATACATCTGGTTGTATTGAAATCCCGTGTTTGTGGCACTCCTTCCAAAGCCGTCAAAGAAACATCAAGAAGGCTTGCACAAGTACTCGAGGCCCCCGGCATAGGGAATTTTGCTGATGCTGGTGTTCAAATCTCTCGACGCGAACTTCAAGATCTGGAACATGGCGGCTAGAATCTCTGTGCAGAGAAACACTGGCACGAATCTTCCAGAAGGGCATAGCATGCAAAACAGTCACCACTCAACTAACTACCGCAGAACTCCATCCTTGCAGTCCCATTTCAACCAATACATCGCTGTACGTGACTGGACCCCAAAAAGTTCAAACTTTTCTGAGATAGATAAGTTATATGAGGCCAAACAGTTTATAAAGTTATCCCATTGGCTAAGTAAGTCTACCGAACAAGGGTTCGTGCTCAGGCACGCACACAGCGTCCAGGTCGAGATGATTTGTAGGCTCGTCCTCAGTCATATGGAAGAACTATCATAGTAAGACCTGCAGTGCTGCAAGCTAAAGTCCCACGATCACACGATCGCCTGAAACAACGAACTCTGAAACAAGTACCTGCTTTATGTCTAGGTATGTCCATATATACATATATGCATACATCTATTCAGATCGCTCTTTCTCTTTCTCTCTCTCTCTCTCTCTCTCTCTCTCTCTCTCTCTCTCTCTCTCTCTCTCTTTTTCCAAAAGAAAGCAATAAAATACGAGGCCGTGGGCCAAATATCCGAAGACCAAGCTGAGTCCGGAGCCAGGAGCAGGAGGTCGGGCCTTGTGGTGGAGCTTTGCGGAGCTTGGATGTGGGCCGAGCTTTTGGGGTCAGCGTTGCGGGTGCAGGCTTTCGGGCTTTGGAACGTGTTGAAGGTTCCCTTAACCCTAAACCCTCTAAACCCTAAACCCCCTAATTAAACCCTAAACCCCTATGTAAACCCTAAACCCTGGCCTCAACCGAAGTAGAGTTTCGGGATCAAGGCTGAGACTTCAGTGTTCGGGTGTTAAAGTCTTGCCGATCGCGAGTAGGCAAGCAATCAAGGTTCTGTGGCGGCCAGCAGTGTATCGGATTGGGAAACCTAAACCCCAAAACCTACACCCGCAGTGCTTTAGGCGGTCGCTTCCTGCGAAATTCCTAGGCGGCCTTGAGACGTGTACAGCTCGGGCTCAAGGGCTGGCGGTGATACAGTATATAGGTGAATGTGTTTTGGGTTTATGTCATCAAATTACATATGAGTGTGTGTATATATATGCATATCTATAAGACTTATATGAAAATGTACGTACACAGACACTTGTTTAAGTGCAACTGTTAGTTCATGTCTGTGTTTCCGCGTTTGTTGCCACCTTCCCTCCACAAACGGCCTCAGAAATGCGGTTGATCATGACCATGCACTTGTGAACCGTTGTTAGTTATGAAACAAGCCCAGTAACCTATACTATGCTACTGAGTCATCTCCAAACCCGCCGAAACTGTGAAGCATAAAAACCCTCTAGAAGCAGCCGAACCCTACGTGCAGCTCTCGAGATCCTAACTTTAGAAGAAATAACTTCGACAAACCATACTAAAGAGCCTTAACAAAAGTAGGTTGTTTGGGCTGCAGTCCTAAACCCTATAAACCCCAAACCCTTCAGACCCCGTCTCCCAAAGGGTCCTATGTACCGATATAGTAGAATGTAGGGTTTCCATATTAGGATTTACTATTATCACTTAGGGAGGTATTCCCCATAACAGTACATAGGACCCTTTGGGTCTAGATGCCTCAGCCTATTCCTCAGCTCTCGGCTCGAGGAACAACGCTTTAGCCAAGGAAACACCTGGAAGCCACACGTTTGGTCTTGGCCTACAGCCGTTACTTTATTCCTCATAGGGGTTTCGGGCTTAGGGCTCATTCAGGGCTTTAGCAGGTTTAGTGCAACAACGTAGCCAGCCTCTACATGATCTACTCTGCATATGCCATGACTTGAGGCAACTGTTTGATAGCAAATGTCGCCGGCTTCCCGGGGTTTGCGTTCGATCGCTGTAGTCCCAAATCCTGCCGCAAAGACTTCCAACTGACTCGAGATGCGCTAGAGTACGAAGCATTAACATAAAAGACCCAAGCAGCCAAGGGCTTTGTACAGAGACACCACTGTCATATCCCAAAATTTTGACGAATACAGAATACAAGCATAACCGTATGATGCTCATATAGGGTTTTGAAAAAGAGGGTTTTTAAACACGATGGTGTGAAAAACTCAAAACCCTATAAGTTTCAAGTCTCATAGCTCTAACGCTGGACGCCCTGATTCCGCCTCTCAAGCCCGACTGCTGCCATGACCGGGCCCCATGCGCATCCTCCACCCTCCGGACCTCAAGAAACTGTTGTTTAGGGTTTAGGGTCTCAGATGGTTTAAGGTTTTAGGGTTGAGGGTTTGGGTTTCAGGGAATAGGTCTTTGAACTGTTGCACGCAGCATGGGGCTTCAACGTTGAAGCTTCACAACGGCAAGCACAGAGAGCGTTGCAGCAACCGGGTGATTTACGTGCACCCCCCGGCTTTCAAGAGTGGCGGATCTTAATCTTATGGCTCAGTCATGCTGCATGTCGCCGGCCTGATAGCCGCATTTTCCTACAATGCCTTCAACCTCTGCCACAAAGATAGTAAACACTGTCATATTCATGTACAATGTAGTGGAATGCCAAAATATTACTATATACCACTATGGGAATACAATAAATGCATTTTGTTCAGCCTTTCGTGGGCATTAGAAGCCTGGCTTGAAGACGAACGGTTCAGATCTACCGGATCCAGATCTGCGACCTGTTTGAACCATCGGCCGTCGAAAAGCAAAGGCCAACGAAGCAATGGTCCGAATCTGAAATTCGTCACGAGCCCTTGCAACCAAACCGTGAAAACAAAAAAAAACAAAGCCTAAACCCAGAACCCTAGACCCTGTAAGCCCTGAAACATCCTCAACCCCTCAATCAATCCATAAACCACAGACTTTGAGCCCCCAAGAGTTGATGTTCACAGGGTCTGCAAGTTTCAAATTTAATGGTGTCATCTGATGGGCTGGGACTTACAGTCTGGAGTTTATGCGCGTGTAGCGTGTCGGGCCTAGCATAGGATTCAGCTCGCTGTGGCGTTGCACCATATACGATGGCCCACCATGACAGACTACATATTAGACTATGGTTTTAGTTTGACCTTACGACAAGGTCCTACAAAAGCTTACCAGTGGTCTGAGCCGCAGTATGTTGACGGGCCCATCGATCATCTCCTTGGCTTCCACGCGATGAGCAGATGCTGTTGGAAGTCGAGAAGTGTGGAGGATGTAAGTGGTTTAGGTTTAGGCCAGAGGGCCTAGAAGCTTCTTGGGCACGCTTTAAGGGTTGAAGGACCGCATCTATGTGATGAGCTTAGGTTTAGGACTCAGGGCCTAGAACGTTTGAAGGATTGAAGCGCTTCTGTTTGGGCCAGTGGCGTCAAGCCCTGGTACCCTGTGTAACCTGAAATATCGCCTCTCAGGAACTGCAGATGCATGTAGTCTTGGGCACCGTGCCGGGTAGTATGGGTACAACTAGAACTGCAGCGAAACAAAACCCATTTTTCAGGCACGCCACAAGGGATCTATAAGAGTTCCTTCAAGGGTACTATTGAGTACCATTCGGGTTCGTTTCAGGTGTTGGAGCGGAAGCCTGATCTTCTAGGAAGCGGATCCGTCAGTTCTCTCTTCTTCGATTCGAAGATAGACTAACTATACAAGGCCACCAGTAAAAAGCTAACATCAAGAACCTTGCAAAGAGCGCAAACAAATAGGGATAGCTCGACAGGTTGCTTCCAGTTTAGGGTTTAGGGGACCCTAAACCCTGAACCCTTGCCTGCGCTCGAGTGTATTCTCTGCCAAATATTTCTGCTTGATATCTGCCTGATCGTTGCTTTGGCTTGACAACCCTAACCTAATACTGTTAAACCAGACTCCACATGCCGAATTCAGCAAGTTCGGGACCTATGTACGTATCTACCTACTTCTTCATCTACCTAACATCTACCCATCTATCGATCTATCTGTTATCCATCTTCCAAGAATACGTAATCATGTCCTTGCTTGTTGCTTCTGATATATGTAATTCTTGCTTTCTTGCTTGCTTGCATGTGTACTGCTTCTAGCGCTTACTTGCGTTGTTTGCTTTACTTACTTAATTTATCTTATTTACTCGCACCAGCCTGATCTTCTGGAATACAAGGAAGCAGACACATCAATTCGAAAAGGGAGCCTCAAGGCTTACGGTTTAGGGTTTAAGTTGCTGAAGCTTTAGAACGGAATTCGGTCATGTCGCATCAGGCCGGTTCCATGTGCTTCCGGTAAGAAGCTATATAAGATCAAGAACATTGCACCGAGCCGCAAACAAGTGTTGCTAACTCGACAAGCTCCTTGAAGTTGAGGGTTCGGGGTTGGGTTTAGGGAACCCTGAACCCGCGCCCGCATTAGAGTGATTTCTTGCTAACAATCTCTGCTTGCGAGGGTTGGCAATGCAATCCTATACTGTTGATCGTAAACTCCAAGTATCGCTTTCAGCAAATTCGATACCTGTGTACCTATGCACTTATGTATGTACGCATAACCTATCTGTCTATCTACAGTTTTCATAGACCAGGATGTATTCATCTACCTATCGAACTGTTTATCTTTCTATAAGTCTAAACACCTGTCTTCTATCTTGCAAGAACACATAACAAAATCTTGTCATGGCTTGTTTTCTGACTCATTCCTTACTTGTTTGCTTGCTGTACTTATCCTGCCTACAGTACTTCCGTGCTTTGTCTGCCGTACTTGTACTCTCCTGCATGCTTTTTGGGTATGTTACATACTTGTACATGTGCTATCAGCTGCTATCATACACCCAGGCAAAACCTGCATCATGCGGCCTAGCAACACTGGTAAACCCAAGGCCGCAGAGGATCTTCCTCACGCGAGCCTGCCCCGGGTCATGGCGAGGGAAGATAAGGATCTGGGTGTAGGGTGTAATCAGCGTTTCAGGATTTTCGGGCTTGGGGTTGAGGGGTTAGGGTGTAGGGTTTAGGGTTTAGGGGTACATGGTGGGGTTGGGGTAGACTAGGCATAGCGCCTTCGCGGCACGAGGTTGCGGAGCCAGGGAAGACTCAAGCATGCTGCAGCTGACCATGTCGGGTTCAGAAGTAGTCAGAATGTAGGTTTGTGTGTTTCAACCTAGGGGACTGAAGAATCAGAGTGGGGGTTTGTTTTGGGGTATATTGCACTAGAACTGTGACTAGAAATGCAGTAGGGACTGCTTTTGGAGCTCGATACACCCAATATTGGATGACGAGACTGGGTCGTGAGGGTCTTAAGATCTAATGTGTTCTGCGAGTGCACTGCACCAAACTTTTATGGAGTCAACAGGACAGTTATATCAGTACATCATAATATCAGTCAGCAGATGCAGGTTTTAAGATCAAGAAACTCTGAACCGTAAACCCCGAAAACACAAAGGGCGTAACGGGCGAGCGCTGGACTGTTGCCTCGGCGGCGTCTGCGCCCATGGCCTGCCATGACCAGCACGAGATACGTTGTATTTGGAGCCCTTTGTTCCTAAACCCTAACCCGAAGCCTTAAAGATACATTGTATTTGGGGCCCTTTAAAGTTCCTAAACCCTAACCGCTATAAGCCTTAGTTGGATACATTGTGTTTGAGCTCTTTGTTGTTTGTTTTTTGCATAGGTCTGTTTCAAGAGAGGCGCAGGTTCACTTGCTCAGGGCCTTCGGGTTGGGGCTGTAGGGTTCCGCATTGAATGGTCTACTTGGAGGTTCATGGGTAGTTGAAAGTGGGGTTATAAGTAGGGTACCTATACTTATAACTCATATTCAGGGACTTATAAGCCTACTTATAACCACCCATGAACCTCCAAGTAAATCTATTGCCTTCAGTGGGTCGTTCGACTGCTTCAGGGAGCTTCAGACTTCGCCTTTGGCCGCTAGTGGTCCGGCGTGCGTAATATAGAGTAATATATAGAAGCCTTCATAAATAGAATAGGGCTTTAGATTCCTTTACGGCATTATTAATGGTATACATATGCATGAAATAAGGAATCGAAAGGAATAGTATTGGTACATATCTTGCCTTCCAAATAGAAGGTGGGTTGGAGGTCGGAGTCTCAGGTGTTGCTGGCTTTGGGTTGAGGATTAGGGTTTTCTTCCACCAAACAACCTGGCAAACAAAAACTTGAAGCACTTGTGGCTCAACCTGTACCCTCTGTTCCCGGAACCGTTGGCAGCCGCTCCAGGCCTCAAGGTCGTCACAAACCGCGCTGAGCTCGTCGCAGAGCTTCTGCAACTCTTCTGCCTGCCCAGCTCTATCTTAGAAACTTGCATACTGTACTTTCTATCCAAATACAACTGCTCAAGCGCAAGGACGAAGCGATGGTGAGCACAGGAACACCCCCTTGCTCCTAATACAATGGCAGTCCTAATTCCTAATTAGAACAGGGTGTGGTGGTATATTGCACTATACTTAAAACAAAGAACCAGAAGGAACAATCTTCGTGAGTATTGCTCATTGACTATTCAGGCTTCTGCATGATTTGCGTGCAGTTTTCGGGCCAACAGATTGGGCGGCAATGGTGTGAAGGCTCACGAACAAACTAACGGGGCTCAAGGTACTGGGCCCAGATGCTTGGGGGGTAGCTACATGATATCTCTTCGAATATCTTCGTCGATGGTGGCCCTCCCGGACGGAGGCTCCGAAACCGCAACGTTTAGCATTTTGGGGATACAGAGTACAGACTGTAGAGTTTCCGAGGTTTAGGGCTTGGTATCAGTTTGGGGTTTACTGCGTGGAAACACCACCCAAAAAAAGGCTCCACGCTCGCAGAGTCTCACATACCACCAACGCCTCCTCCCCTTCGCCGAAGGATTCGAGCCTTGTAGGGCTCCACTTTCAGCATTTCGGTGGAGGCTTAACGGTTTCGGGTCCAGGGTTTTAGGGTTGAGGTTTAGAGCTTAGAAGTTTAGGGGTTTACGGCTTTAGGGTTCAGGTTTAGGGCTTGAGGTCTTAGGGTTTATGGCTTTAGGGTTTGGGGCTAGAAGTCAACTTTGACTTCACCCAGACTTCGGCTCCCGGATCTAGGGTCTGAGATCCAAGTACCAAAACCTCAAAACCTACTTAAAGGATCATGGGACTTAGTAACTAGGGTTCCTTAAAGGGCTCCTTAGAAGGGATCTATAGGGGTTCCTTACAGGGATCTATGGGGTTTAGGGTCTAGGGTCTACTTAAAGGATCATGGGACTTAGTAACTAGGGCTATAATTAGGGTAACTATACTTATAAAACCTTACTTACTAAGTCCCATGATGCTCCAAGTAGAACCGAACGAATCCGTAAACCCTCAAGACCACGGACCCCGAAGACCTAAACCTAAACTCGAAACCCCAGCATAATAAACCGTGAACAACAGAAGCTCTAAACTCAAAACCACTCAAGCCCCAAATCCCGAAACCCGAAGCCCAAACTCTCAACCCCTAAACCTAAATCCTAAACCTCTCTACCCCGAAACCCAGACCCAAAACCCAAAACCCGCCACCCGTCTAAGGCCTTCCCAAGCTCCTGGCAGTCGCCCACGTCGTCTTCCTCGTCAATTATTGAATCCTCCGATCCCGAGCCCTCAACGTCGTAATCAGCCTGAGGATCATCAGCATCCAGACCTCGTGCTATCGGGCACGAAAGTACGGCTCCTGATAGCAGCAAAAACCTTCTCCGGGTTCCGCATGGAAGAAGAGACCGCGTCTCTGCCATACACCTGAGCACTCCTGTCGCAGTTTTGGTCCTTGCAACATCGGCCTGCAGAAAACCGCCCAGACCGGTGGGACCATGCAGGCCCCAAAGCCAACACCCAAAACCCTGAAATCCCTGAAACCGGAATTAAACTCCTTGATTTCTACGGCTCTGAAGCCCTGAAGTGGTGGTTGCCGTAGCTTAATTTCAAGTTACCATGATTTGAGGTTCGTTTCAGGTTCAACTAGGGTTTAGGGTTAAGGAAGTACTCGGTATCTGCAGTATAATAAGGCTTCCTTACCATGGTAATGTAAATTAAGCTCCCAAATCCTGCCCTTTTGGAACCCTTGTAGAATCCTCAGAGGAACCGTTATAAAGGACCCCCTTACATGAAGCCTCAAACCTCAAAGAAAAAGTTCAAGGAACCCTAAACCTTTAAAGGACCCCCTGACAGGAACCCGTATAAAGGAAATCTTACAAAGGAAGCCTGAACTATGGGAGCGAACCAGAAGCCTGTGAAGCCCTAAACCCGGAGAATCTCGGCTCCGAACTTCTCTAAGAGACGAGCCTGCGATGTAGGAGGCTTTAGGGGATCGATCGATCGGGGTTTTTGAGTTTGGGGTTTGGGCTTTAAGGTGGAGCGTTTTAAGGTTTAGGGCGTGCGGTCTGTAGGGTTTAAGTTTTGAGCTTTAGGGTTGGGGCGGATTAAGCTTTGGGGTTTAGGCTTTGTCATTTGGGGACTAGGGTTTGGGGTTTGGGGGTTTGGGTTTAGGTTGAGGGTTTAAGGTGTGATGTTTATGGTTTGGGATTGATTGGGATTTGGGGTGTAGGGGTTAGGGTTTGGGGCTTTGGTTTGGGGCTTAAGTAGGGGGCCGAAGAACTGGATTAAGAGTTTAAGGTTGCTATGTTGAAGTTCTTATCAAGGCTTTTTGCAAGGGTTCTGTCAGGCGTTTAACGCCGACGACTTGATCAACTTACGTGCTCCACCTGCCTTAGAGTCCACTGCACACGGGCACTGTGCATAAACTATCAAAGTAGTGCCTGTCTGAATGGAGCTCCCTTACATAAAGGATTTACGCATGAACCCTGACTCCTCGAGCCTTACATCCCAAGGCTCAGAATGACAACAAGTAGCCCAAAGCCCGGGAAAAGTAATTAGCCCAAAGCCTTGGAAAAGGCCTCGAATATCAACTTGACAGTACGGCAACCTTTGTAAAACCAAACACGCAAGTATACCCTCGCCAGATCAGATAGCTCAGCAAGCTGGGAAACGAAGTTCCAGCACGACACGACAAAAACCCTGCAACACCCCCATGATCCGGTAAGCAAAACATGCCGCACTAGCACCACCCCGGAACCGGGAAAACTTACAAATACGAAGGAATGGCATCCCGAAACCCTTCATGTCTAACTTTGTATAGGGCTGGCTCCATACTACTATTTTCCTATATATTTATATAATCTTTAGAGAACATACCTTTTTGGGTTCCGTAGTATGATTTCCTTGTATGAACCCTCAAAAAAGCAGATCTTGTAAGGCTGCCTTTCCAAAAGGATGCTACTATGACTCCCGTTATATAACCCCGCAAGGAGCAGATCTCGTAGGGTCATGTCCTGAAAAGCCCCTGCCCGTAGCCCAAGCACCTCGGAAGCGAGCAAATTGCGGCGCGTCATGTCAGCCGAGAGCACCTCGTCCACAACCTTGGGATGCGCGCGTTCTTTACGGTTTGGGCTTTTGAGGGCTTAAGATCAGGGGCTTCATTCAAGGGTTCGGGCTTGACCTTGTCAGGAGTACCGGGTGCAGGCAGCTTACGAATGAAACATGTCAAAACCAGCCATTTGGAGATCAGGCCAATTTTTGACAGAGGTAAACGCACAACCCCACGAAGCGCTGCCTTCGGCAGGCCTCTGCATACAATTGCTGTCGTCATCCTAAAAACCAACCTCCCGACCCCCAATTCCAGTGCCTTGAACCCAGAAAAACCGAACCCCTAACCGCCGACCCCGTTGGCAAAGCTCATGTTGAATCGTGAACCCCATATCTAAACCCCAGGCCCTAAACCCCAAACCCATAAAGCCCTAAACCCCCCAATCTGGACCCCTGAACTCTAAATCCTTGCAGTCCAAAACCCCAACCCCTCCGCCCTTGGGATCCGCACGTGCAGCTCTGTGGCCTCGGCCTCCTGACACGCATAACACATCATTAAGTTTTCCGGGATCTAATCATTGCAATTTGGTACATATAAAAATTTTGTGTGTTGTAGATATGTATATAATGTATGCATCTATATGTATATATATATATATATACAAACATTCTCTCTCTCTCTGGCAGCGTTCACATGAGGTCATGTAAGCTGAGTCAGGGCCGCGCGTCTGCCGCCCAACCTGTCTAGGACTGTTGCCTATATATACAAACATACATACATACATACATACACACATACATACATATATACATACGCGAGCCCCCCTCTAAAACCCCACGTGCAGCAAAACCAAGCATCATGCATGGCAGTGACTACACATGCACACACAAACTTGAAACTTAATATTTCCTTCGCCCGAACAGACATCTGATCGTGTCTTCCTCTTCGAGGACGTTGCTTCTTCGAAGCCCTAATCGAGTTCAAAATTGAACATGTCTTCTGCTGTCAGAGGCTCCTCATCGTTGTTCCTTACTGAGTGCGACTGGCTCTGAACAGAAGAAGAGACTGTAGGTTCATATCAAGAGAAAAACTAAAAGCTGATACAAGCAGATAGTTCTTAAAACCCCTCCCCAGATTCGGCGTAATCTTGAAGAAAATGTCACGGATGCGGTAAATAATGGATCCTCAACGGAACCGCTGCACAATGCATCACATTGGGCTGCAGGATGTGTTTTGATAATATAGACTGAAATTCTACTAAGGAAAAAAGGAAAGTATGATAATTAATTAAAGTGAGCAGCGCATCCCTCCGGAAGTGTGTCGGTACGGGGAGGCCCTCGTTGGGCGCTGCTGGCACAGGAGATCAGACAGGATCGATTGCGTAATCCAAGATCGGACAGCAATCTCTGCTGGAACTCTTCCGACAAAGCTGTTCCCAAGGCCTGCTGGTTGCGGATTACAATCTGGTATAATATGTATTAGACGAAGCGACGATATAACTAGGTTACGCAAACGAAAAAGGTACGGTGCATCCAAGCAGCATTGTGGAATCTTTAGTCTCCACAAAGCGCTTCCGCTGAAACTCATTGCTGATGTTGCGACTATCAAACGTGGTTTCGTCTGCCTCTACATCCACCCAAATCGTGCCATTGCCGAAGATGATGCTTGTCGATGCAGAAGAAGCACTAGAAGTGTTGACTAGGTCTGCAAAGACGTAGCCGAGTTGCCCCATCCGTCCACCAACAATGCGTGCGAATGATGTGGGCTGAGCCCCACACGGCAGTTCCGTGATGAGCACTTGTGCTTCCAACGGTCACCTTGGCACTTGGTGTGTTTGGAAAGCGTGCTTTGCCGCATCTCGGACAGGCGACGCTGGATTTTGCGTTCCGGCGTGATGGGTGCAGCACGTGGTACCGGGGAGGGCTGTCCGCTTCGACAGGTTCTCCAACACACATGTTTGCCTAACTTAAGCTCGTGGACTACGACGAAGTCCATAGATGTGCTTCCTGGCTCTCCATAGCGTTCCCGGCCGGACTAGACCCAGCCGCCGCAATATCCCCGGAGGTTCAAGAAGTACGATTTCATCATCAGGTAGGGCTGAATTTAGGAATGCCAGGGACACATCCCCGGACGCCCCAATCCAGTCATCTCGACAACTGCTGCGCCATCAATCTCAGAGCTACTAATGTTTTGTGTGCTATTCTCCTCCGCTACATTCTGCATTTCATGGTTCCCACAAGCAACGATTCGCACTTTCGCCTTCCAAGGAAGATTGTCCTGGTGCTCGGCGTTTGCATCCAAGGGTTTTCGCGTCGCTACCAATTTTGTGGGCAATGGCCTAGGTATGTGTCGCGCATCCACCCCAAGGTCCCTTTCAAGAATATCGCGATCAACATCCTCGAGAACCTCCTTCTTGCGCATACCCCCAAGCTCATTCCTCGCTCCCTCAATCCAGCGCTCATTCTCGTCCCCAAAAAACACTCGATTGTCCATGAGATCTGCACTGGCCTTCGTTGCGGCTACTTCGGTCATTAGCCGAGCAAGTTCATCTGCCTGGGTTTCCACATCGGCATCGTCCAAATGATATTCCCTGGTCGTAGACTCTCGCGAGTTAGTAATGACATGAGCTGCTGGACTTACCCCAACATCCGAGGAGTCCACCAAAAACCCATGACCATACTGAGCAAACCTTGCATGGGAGTCTTCGAACTCAGAGAGTTCCATCTTGATGACAGGGTCCGGAAGAATGTCGCTATAGTGCCTCTGCAAACTGTGTTTGTTTGTTGGGTTGGATACGAGAAGCTTCATCGAACCAAACTCTTTTGGTGACAACGCGGGCATCGTAGTCACCTGGCACTGGACCAATTTTTTCTTGTAGTTGTTGAAACGGGGCTTGCACTAATCCACCAACATATCCCTGAGGACCCATTTCACTCGTTTGACCGGCCTAACATCTTGCGAAGGAGGCGGTAGTAGATGCAGCCTTTGGCAAAAACAATAAACACACTGAGTTTGAGAATGGCTTTGGTGTCGGCGCTGGGAATGTGGCCCATGGCGTGCCCGATCATCTTCACGGTTCCATCATGAGAAATGGACGTGGCCTCTGGGTTTGCAGCCTCCAAGTCGGCGTACGAGTTGTCGATGATAATGCGGAGTCGGCCTTGCATGAACTTTGCAGCTGTCCACCTCTCCTTGAGGATACCCTGGTTACTGCCGACATCAGGAGATGCTTTTGTCTTTTGGGTTTGGGGACATGACTGAACAATACAATGGGCGTGCAAGTGTTCACCCGATCATTGCTTTCCACAACAGCTCAACGTGAGACTTGAACCCTGAAGGTCCCCAGCCCGCTATAGTTAAGTACTTGAGACTTGAGTATATCGGATACTACTTCCGAGGGCCTGTGTCTGGGAGCATTGATCAGTAGTTCTCCAATTTAGGGTCCCTGTTAGGATCCTCTTGATAAAGGTGCCGTACTGTTTTGGGGGTCGGAAGGGGGACCCTACTTTAGAGAACAACCCATACGACTATTAGGTACTCGCTGGAACTGTCAAACCCAGGGCTCTGAACTCGAACTCTGACTGAGGACCCCCTGACCTCAAACCCGAGCCTGATGCCTAATTAAACCCTACCTTAGCCCCAAAGCCCCTACCCTTTTACGGACTCAAACATGCAATCACCCTAAAAAGGTAGGTCGGTCAACTAGTTTTCAAGTAAACCCGAACCGAAACAATGAACCTCCGAACGCAACATGCACAACTAAAGGCAAACCTTAACCACCTTCTAGCCTCAAAGCTACCCTAAACCCTTAACCCCAAGCTATACGGCCCAGCTCAGGACGATAGACTCTATGCCTCTACCAAACCCGAAACCGCTCAAACATCCTCAAGCCTAAAACCTAACCAACTCCTAAACCTTGATTCCTCAACCCTAAACCTTAAGCCCTAAACCCATAACACTAGACATCCTGGACCCATAAATCAAAAACACCTAAGACTTCAACTTTTGTCCCAGCCCTCTTCCTTTAGACCCACAGCACTCTAGTCTTTAAACCATGAACCTAATTACCTTAAGCAACCCCTGACACCTCAGCTCTCATCCTTTCCTTTGGTTAGTAGGGAATGGAACATGGTAGTAATAGTAGATAGAATTGACCCCATTCCTCCATTCCCTACCAACCAAAGGTAAGTTATAGGATTATTAAGCCCCCTATATTATGGTACCCTTATAATTAGACCCCTTATAGTAACCCTTATAGACCCTTGTATAAGGCCCCCTCCATTCCCTAGTAACCAAAGGTAAGCATCTCCTGCTGCACCAGGGAAACGGTCCAGCGCTCCGGTAGCGGGAGCTTCCGGGTGGCCAAGTGCTTCAGCCTTCGATGGCGTAAAGGGGTGATACTTGGAGGTTGATGGGTAGTTACAAATGGGGTTATAAGTAGCCTCAAACCCTAAACCCTGAACCCCTGAACCCTGTCCCCTAAACCCTGAACACTCAACCGAACCGCGCCCGACTCCGGAAGAACCGAGGATTCTGTACTGTGCTTGGAGCCGCTGGCACAGACAGGCTACCATAGGGGCCTGAATAGTTAGAACAGGGTTTGGGGGTTTAACTGTAATAAGGAGCCCCCAGAAAAGTATAGGTAATTGCTAAGGCCCCTATATTATATAGCTCAGCCCCAAAGGGAGTTGTTGGCAAACCGTTGCCGACTACACCCTACCTGCCAACGGGAGCTGACTCTACCTCGAACCCCTTACTAGGCACTCGAATTACACATGACAGAAACTTAGGGTTCAGGGTTTCGGGAACGGCACACCCTGAAGGTGAGA
This sequence comes from Symbiodinium sp. CCMP2592, assembly GCA_905221615.1. Lineage (NCBI taxonomy): Eukaryota > Dinophyceae > Suessiales > Symbiodiniaceae > Symbiodinium > Symbiodinium sp. CCMP2592. Next base: position 100,848 of record CAJNDT010005135.1, read on the forward strand.
TGGACGACAATCTGTTTGCAGTGAAGGGGCAGCGTCGTCTTGCCGGCACCATTGGGGCCCAGCAAGCCATATCCTTTGTTCGGGGTTTCTGAGATTCCGGATATCCGAAGTGCGAAGCTTCAAAGCGCATAGTCCCTAAACCCTATGAGCCCTAAACCCTCATCATTGAACCCTAAACCCTAAACCCTACAAGCCCCAAAAACCCCAAACCCTACACCCTAAACCCTATGAACCCTAAACCGTTGTCATCGCATTGACCCTAACAACGAGACACAAGATGATCCCTCCATCGAAACCTACCTGAAGTCTCCGTTGTAGGTGCAATTTACAAAACCAACTAGATATTCAGGTTCCTACCAGTAGGCTCATACCCTACCCCTTTTTTTAGGGTATCTACTTCTCTATATATAACAGATCCGGAAAGGGGTAGGGTACCAGCCTCTAGGTATGAGGTAACCCCAAAAGGAACTGCAATGGAGACTGTGGGTAGATCCTTCCTTGACCAGGTCGTAGTATTCAAGAAAATCGAACACATGTTGGCCGACGTGGGGCACTCCGACGGTCCGAGTTGCATTGCATGTCAAACCCCTCTTTGGCTTGAGACAACTCTTTCTGCTCTTTCGTCTGCGACTGTAGTGGAGCTCTCGCTGCAACTACTCGAGTTTCTTGGATGTCTAGATGCGAAAACCCAAAGGGTCCTATGTACTGCTATGGGGGATACTTCCCTGGATCATAATAGTATTTTACAATATAGAAACACTACATTCTACTATATAGGTACATAGGACCCTTTGGGAAAGTAGATGTGTGTTGAAAGGTAAACCCTAAATCCTAAAGCTGCCTTTTGCCAAATTTCTGCGGCCCTTCGCAAGCTTCAGCGAGGCATCGTCGAAGAGGCGCTGGCCTCCTGAGACACGACACGAGGCTTAGCTCGAGCCTTCCAGTCGACAAGGCTTGCAAATTGCTAAAAGAAAAAAGGAGAGTCGGGTGGAATCCAATACAAGCAAAATGAGACGACAAATTCGCTATGGTTTGGGAGTCGACTGTAGTAGAAGTCCGATAAGGATGCCTAATGAAATTTCTAAACTGCTCTGGCTTCTGTACAATCAGCCCATGTGCAAGGTTTTTTCAATGTATTCTGTACTACAAAGTATTATTTGACTTGAGACTCCGGGACTCCAGCATCAACCCTGAGCCCTGACACCCCAAACTTTGAAAAGCTACACACGCCTCTTTCTATCTTCCTAAACCGTACAGGTTCAGGGTTTAGGGGCTTCGGGGTTTAGGCATACTCCCAACAGCCCATCCTTAAGTGAATTCTTATTGACAGGAGGCTTGGCCTCGGCTTGTGCCCGGCTGGGTTCAGGGTTTAGTTTATTATTATTGTTTTCTTTTTTTTATGGGCTCTTTTCCGCTTGCAGGTACAGTAAGGGTTTAGGGGTTTAGGGTTTCGGGTTTTTCCCGCCTGCAGAGATGGAAAAGCCCTCCAGGTGTAGGTCGACGGCACCTGACAGTGATCAGTGATCAGTGCTGGGACATCCCTCGAAATATGGCTCAGACCAAGTACAGGGCGAAAGTCAAGTGAGGACCCAACCACGAGCTATAGCGACCTGCTTCTGCACTATACCTATACTCTCCACTGTAGTTCCCCTTGGTTGGCTCACCAATTCTCCACTATACCAAAGGATCCTACTGTAACCGTAAACTTCGGTTAACCAAAAAAAGAACTGCCAAGGAGAGCTTGAAGGGATGAAACTTCAGTGTCCTGTGCTTTTCCGACGATAGATGAAACCAGCGTGTGAAGAAGATATTGTCGTTATGACGTGCTTTGATATGATGGTTTAGGGCTTAGGGTACTGTAATTACAGTCAGGTACCAGAAGGTAGCATAAGGAAGTGCTATGAGCTTGTGTAGGCCATGAAGCGTCTAGGGAGCTCCCAACCTTACTGCCTTACAAGGTGCTGGTACACAGGTGCCAGGGTCACTTAGCCAACCCCGAACACGGTCACTTGGCCAATCGGAAACCGTATCATGTTTCAGGTCACTTAGCAAACCCCGTGCGGTCACTCAGCCAACCCTAGGGTTTAGGGTTTAGGGTTTTAGGGTTTAGGGTTTCGGGTTCATGCTTTCCTTTTAGGGTTTAGGGTTGAGGGTTTAGGGTTTCCTTTCAGGGTTTAAGGTTTAGGGTTCAGGGTTTCCTTTTAGGGTCTAGGCTTTAGGGTCCAGGGTTTAGGGTTTAGGGTTTCCTTTTAGGGTTTAGGGTTTAGGGTGTACGGTTCAGGGGGTTTTGGGTTTAGGGTTTCTTTTCAGGGTTTAGGGTTTAGGGTTCAGGGTTTTGGGTTTCCTTTCAGGGTTTAAGGTTTAGGGTTTAGGGTTTCCTTTTCGGGTTTAGGGTTTCCTTTCAGGGTTTAAGGTTTAGGGTTTAGGGTTTCTTTTAGGGTTTAGGGTTTCCTTTCAGGGTTTAAGGTTTAGGGTTCAAGGTTCACGGTTTCCTTTTAGGGAAACCCGTTTCCTTTTAGGGTTTAGGGTTAAGGGTTTAGGGTTTCCTTTCAGGGTTTAGGCTTCAAGGTTTAGGGTTGAGGGCTTAGGGTTTAGGGTTTCCTTTTAGGGTTTAGGGTTTAGAACCCGTTTCCTTTTAGGGTTTAGGGTTTACGGTTTAGGGTTAAGAGTGTGGGGTTTCCTTTTAGGGTTTAGGCTTCACGGTTTAGGGTTGAAGGCTTAGGGTTTAGGGTTTCCTTTTAGGGTTTAGGCTTGAGGGCTTAGGGTTTAGGGTTTCCTTTTAGGGTCTAGGGTTTACGGTTTAGGGTTAAGGGTGTGGGGTTTCCTTTTAGGGTTTAGGCTTCACTGTTTAGGGTTGAGGGCTTAGGGTTTAGGGTTCCCTTTTAGGGTTTAGGGTTTAGGGTTTCCTTTCAGGGTTTAAGGTTTAGGGTTCAGGGTTTCTTTTAGGGTTTAGGGTTTCCTTTCAGGGTTTAAGGTTTAGGGTTCAAGGTTCACGGTTTCCTTTTAGGGAAACCCGTTTCCTTTTAGGGTTTAGGGTTTACGGTTTAGGGTTAAGGGTGTGGGGTTTCCTTTTAGGGTTTAGGCTTCAGGGTTTAGGGTTGAGGGCTTAGGGTTTAGGGTTTCCTTTTAGGGTTTAGGGTTTAGGGTGTAGGGTTCAGCAGCTCCGGATCGAGCAGTTTTATAGTAGAGTTGTATTTACGGTCTTGATATAACACCCACCCACCCATAGAATCCCATAACATTAAGCAATATAAAGTTCTTTCATCATCATTCAGAGAGTTCTACCTACAACTTAGCTTGTCAAACTAGGCCCTAAACCCTAAAGCCCAAACCCTAGGCCCTAAACCCTAGAACCCAAACCCTAGGCCCTAAACCCTAAAGCCCAAACCCTAAGCCCTAAACCCCCAAACCCTAGGCCCTAAACCCCCAAACCCTAAAGCCCAAACCCTAGGCCCTAAACCCTAAAGCCCAAACCCTAGGCCCTAAACCCTAAAGCCCAAACCTAAAACCCTAAAGCCCAAACCCTAGGCCCTAAACCCTAAAGCCCAAACCCTAGGCCCTAAACCCTAAAGCCCAAACCCTAGGCCCTAAACCCTAAAGCCCAAACCCTAGGCCCTAAACCCTAAAGCCCAAACCCTAGGCCCTAAACCCTAAAGCCCTTGGCCTGATTTTGGGCCTTGCCCGCGAATCCATTAAGGTTGGTAGGATTTTGGGCCTTGCCCGCGAATCCATTAAGGTTGGTAGGATTTTGGGCCTTGCCCGCGAATCCATTAAGGTTGGTAGGATTTTGGGCCTTGCCCGCGAATCCATTAAGGTTGGTAGGATTTTGGGCCTTGCCCGCGAATCCATTAAGGTTGGTAGGATTTTGGGCCTTGCCCGCGAATCCATTAAGGTTGGTAGGATTTTGGGCCTTGCCCGCGAATCCATTAAGGTTGGTAGGAAATTTTGGGCCTTGCCCGCGAATTCATTAAGGTTTAAATTACTATATGATAAAGAGGTTTAGGGTTTTAGGTTTTAGGGTTTAGGGTTTCGGGTTCAGGGTTTCGGGTTTATGCTTTCCTTGTAGGGTTTAGGGTTGAGGGTTTAGGGTTTCCTTTTAGGGTCTAGGGTTTAGGGTCCAGGGTTTAGGGTTTCCTTTTAGGGTTTAGGGTTTTGGGTGTAGGGTTCAGGGGGTTTTGGGTTTAGGGTTTCCTTTTAGGGTTTAGGGTTTTGGGTGTAGGGTTCAGGGGGTTTTGGGTTTAGGGTTTCTTTTCAGGGTTTAGGGTTTAGGGTTCAGGGTTTTTTTCCCTCCTACCAGCGTTTTGGGTTTCCTTTGAGGGTTTAAGGTTTAGGGTTTAGGGTTTCCTTTTAGGGTTCTTTGTTGGGCTTCCAACACCTGTGAAAATGAGCGTGCCAAGCGACCAAAACTGGAGCGTGCTAAGCGACCCGAAAAAAAGTTGGCTAAGCGACCCCTCTACCGGTACACAGCCCTAAAGCTCAAACGATAATCCCATGCAAGCGTGCCAGCTCTGCATTTTTGTTCGTATCGCCCCTCTGCGAAATGGTCCCGTGGTGACAGGCATGCTGAAACACAAAGACGGGCTCTTCTAAAACCGCCGCAAGCCCGAACCCTAAACCACCAACCCCCAAAATCCAAACTGCCATCTTGGGTTCACTGAACCCTCGACCCTGTATTAACTCAAAACCCTTTCAAACCCATCTTGGATTCCCACCCTTGGTCGGCTCCAAGCCACTCGGCAACGACACAGCAAAGGCTCTCAGCTCCTCCGTGGCTCACTGCTGAAGATTTCAGGGGCTGCTTTCGGGCTTCGGGACTTCAGGACTTCCGGGCTTTGGGCTTTAAAGTTCCTTTACAGGGTACCATAAGGGCTCCTATTACGGCTCCTATAAGGGCTCCTTTCGGGCTTCGGGGCTTCAGGGCTGGGCTGCATCAGGGCTTAGGAGTTTGGGGCTGCAGGTGGTGCTGCATCAGGGTTTAGGGCTTAGGGGCTTCAAGGAATCGGGATCTGGGAAATTTTGGTTTTGACTCACATAATTATCAGGTACGGTAGCCCTGCATCTTTGCGAAAACACTAGGTGTTCTTTCCCATGGGCTTGCGGTTTGGCATTCTGGCTGTTGAGCTCTGCAGCTCGCTGTGAAGTTGTGCGTCTGTGGCTTGGTACTTACGCTTTTGGGGCTTCGCATAGGATGAGAGGCCTAAACTCTGCCGACGAAATAATATGTTCGACTTGTCAAGCCCGAGCAGGCTCCTGTTGGGCCTGTCTAAGCCACGCAGGCCTCCGACCGAAAAAAACTATGTTAAATAGCCCCTTAGATTTGTACCTGCTGGTAAGCACGAAAAAAGTTCCAAAATAAACGTCCAGCTGGGCCAGGAAGACAGGTTCTCTTCAAAGTTGCTGCGAGATGAGGCCTCTTCGAGTCGTGCTGCCTCGGCACCCATGGTGGCCTTGGCCGCTGCGGCCTCCTCGAAGACATCTCTAAGTAGGCTTTTGCTGCTTTAGACGGCCCTTTGTAAGAGTTCACTAGGGTGTAAGGTTCGGGTCAGGGCTTAGGGTTTGACACGTTTCAACAGTTTTTGAGGAAAGCACTGAGGGGGTTGAGGTTGGGGCTTGAGACTTAGGATTCGGGGTTTAGGGTTCACGCATGCTACAGATACTACTTGCTGCTGCGTTGCTGCTACTACCAGCTCTATCAGTGGTCTTCAGCAGCTAAGTGGCGTTTTGTTGCCTCTCTTCTTGATGACGGGCTTGCCGGGGCAAGAAACGGAGTAACATGTGTCTGTTGTACAAGCAACGACTGCTGTTCAGACGACTGCTGAGGAAGCTCGAGATGACACGAACACTTCACACTGGAACCTAAGCTACACTGAAGGCGCTATCGGTATCAGCCGCTGCTGCTGCTGCTGCTCCTCCTCCTCCTCCTCCTCCTCCACGGCGACGACTACCACTAAAGACATAAGCATTATTGCGGAAGAAGCAAGAGCAACGACGACTGCTTCACCACTAGTCACTACGTGCGGGGGGCAGGGGGCATGCATGCCGATGCGGACACAGTCGTTCCTGATTTCACTGTACTCCTGCAAAGATACTTCGAATCCCTTGGAGAAGCCTCCCCGACCATCTCACATCTCCCACCTCTTCTTCGGCCTCTTCCTTCTGCTTCTCAAGGTGTTTGGCATAAAGTCTGCGCTCCTGCCAGAAGGGCAGCTCGGCTCTTCGGCGCAGCCCATGTTGAACAAGAACAAAATGCATGTCGCACAGGAGGTAGATAAGGTGAGGCTTGACTCTTCTGGAAACTACGTTGAACCGTTGCAGTTGTACAGACTAGCATCACCACCAACATGGGGAGCATCCCCATCCTCGGGAGGATCTAGAAAGTAGATCCCCTAATTTGGGGCCCTATACTACTAAGGGTACTTTACAAGAAACCCCTTTAAGGGATCTACCTGTAGTCTCCATTGTAGTTCCTTTTCTTGCTTTTACCAGTTGCTTAAAAAAGGAACTACAATGGAGACTACAGATACTTTTTGGATCCTCCCAAAAGTCTGGGTCATGAGGATTCACCTTAGGTGCGGCCCCCACTCAGTAATAGTTGAATAATATTCATGGTACAGATATAGGGACCCTATGGACCTTAATAGTAGCCCTATTATGGAGTCTTAATGGGGGCCGTACCTGACATTGAAGCTTTAATCAGGACCCCTAGGTATATACCCTTAATATAGCCATTATATACCCATTATCTAGCCCATTATAGGGGGCCGTACCTAAGATTCACCGCAGAATGCCAGCCTTGTTGGAGAGCTTCCCATCGCCTGCAGCGCAGAGGTTTGCGGGCGCCCGAACCCGGCATTTTCCTAAGACTTTAATAACTCTAAATCCTAAGCTCTACCTGTAGCCGAAAAGACCTACCTTTTTTGTGGTTCCATATTATGGTTTCTATATAAAGTTCCTTAACAAGGTATATAAGTCTTTTCGGCTACAGGTAAACCCTAAAGCATCTTCGCACCCAGGTCCGGCTACCGGGAAACCTCCTAAAGTCCTGCAGATTTCTGGCTTGAAGCTCTGAACCTAGAGCGCGATAAGCCAAGCCCAAACTGAAGCGAACCGCTACCCCAGCCGCCGCTAGCCATTGAGGCTCTTCTGCCACAACCTTGTCAAGACCCTATGAAGCTCCTATACTGAATAAACGAAGGCTTGCGAACATGAAACCCTTACGGCGCTCTTGAAAGGCCTTGCTGGGCCACCTTCTCCAGAAGGGCAGCCATGTCCTCTCGTGATCTCGGGGGGATGGGTAGATCGATAGATGGATTTGTAAATGTAGATAGGTATATAGGTGAGTAGATAGATAAACATGTAGACATTCGTGCAGGGTTTGCGGTTGGGGGATCGTCAAATGGTCTTGCTCTAAAATGCCAGATCCAAACAACGCACCCAAGTTCAGACAATTCCATGTCTTTGAACCTGGCTACCCACACCTAGCTACTGTCCTTCAGTGACGACCAAATGGTATGACTTAGTTATGGGACTTATAAACGAGCACCTGAATGCGTAAACCCGCAAGAGCCCTCGTTGGACCTGCCTTCTTCCCAGAAGTCTTTTCTGCTCGCTCTGCCGCCCGTTCAGCAAGCTTCCTGGAATCCACGGCTTGCGTCTTATGGTATTCACGGATATCATCCTCCATCCTAGGGCTTATGGGAAGTACCTGTAATTGGTACCGTCTTGGGTCTTGGAGTATGCAGGGTACATTCACCTGCTGTACCTACCATAACCTGCCCTTTTCGTAGGGCCCTAGCAGATCCCTGGCAAAAAAAGATAAACAAAGTTTATAGGGACCCTCCAACACACGCAGATTCTGGTTGGTGAAAAGCGCAGGGCTGAAAATCCCGGCTTTCGTGAGATCTGGAGGGCTTTCCAGACCTTCCGGAAGTGACATCCTCAAACCAAGTATGAAGCAACAACTTGCTTGCAGGGTCTAGGGCTTGGGGTCTGCTTGCACTCTTAAAACAACCCTTAAAGGAAGCTCTAGAACCCTTAGGGGTTCTTTGGTCTATAAAGGCGGGGGTCTGGACTTAGGACCGTCTGCTGCTAGGGCTTAGAACTGTGCTTCGTAATCAAGTGCATAATGAAAGATATCCTACTTGTCGGGTATCATGGGGAACTGAAGGTTAACCTTTTTGGTTATATATATAGGGGTTATATAGGGACTATATACTACCCAAAAAGGTTAAAGGTTACCTACTCTACTACTAGGATATCGTGGGAGCACGAGTCTAAGACACCCTGATTGCTCTGAGAACCTGCGACCACTCGAGAACAGCTACGGCGCCTCTTCTCCTTGACTCCTAGTCCTAGAATCCAAAGCTCCGAACCCCTGGCCAAGCCCGAAACAATAAAACCCTTACTTAAACCCGTAAACCTTCAACTGCCCCAACTCAACATCCAAAACAAGGGCCAACAATTGCGATACACTCAGGGCCTTCACAATCGTTACCATCGGCCGTTGGGGTGTAGTGAGTAGTAGACGAAAAACTACAGTAGGGAGTGTACTTCTCATCCTATCCAGGGAGCAGCCACCAAGCTACCCCTTCTCTCAACGCCAAGGCGTTGGGCTTCAGGACCAAGGGTCCATGTACCCAAACAGTCTATACTTTGGCCTTAAAGTAGTTCCTATTTAGGTACTTTGGGGCCAGAGTATATACTATTTGGGCACAATGGCCCTTAGAGTCAGAGCACAGGAAAAAGAATAGGACCGACTTGGCCCTCGTACTCGACGTTTGTTCCCCCAAAGCAGCCGAGAGACTCTTGCCGACGCTGCGCGGCTTCCTGCAAAATACGTCAGCTGCTTCAGGCTTCCTTTGCTGCTTAGATGTGTAGATTGGGGTTCCGGGACCAGGTTGTGGTTGCAATCTGCGGGCCCTGATAGGCTGGAGACTGAATGATTTCGGGTGCTAAATACTTGCAGGTCTTACGGTGCCGTCGCCGGCTTCGTGCATGGAAAGCATCCGGGCTCGAACTTGAAAAGGTTGTGAGTGTGAGAGACCTTGGTACGGTGTTAGAATATGAACTGTCTGCGTTCACGCTGCCATACCACTCTGCATGAATATCTTCTGCAGGTCATCTGGCGACAACGGTTAATTTCATGTGGGCTTGTATTGTCTCCGAAGATGTCGGACCGTGGAAGCAGAGATGAGTGGAGTTTATCAAGCCTATAGTGCCTGCTCAGAGCCCTGACATGCCCTGACTCTGCAACTTCGACCCTCGTCTGAAAAAACAACCGGAACTGACCCTTAGTCCGTAGACCCCATAGACGCACCAAGGTAGCGGAACAACTGTGGACAGCGCACCTCGCGCATGCGCTGTTCGGCTTCTTTCTCCTTGCCAACTACTGGATTGCTTGCTGAAGGTGGAGTTAGGGAGTGAAGGGCTGCTAGGGCTTTTGTATGACGTGAATGAGCAGTTTCGCACAAAATCTCTCAGAGAAAGGGTTCGGGTTGGTTGTCTAGGTATTGAAATCTAAAGCGGACTTGGTTTGAGCAATTATGCCGTCCTGTGTGTAAGTTCTGGAGCCAGCATGTGTGGTGCTTGATGTGAAAGGTGATACCGACGGGCACCTGATTTCCAAGGACAAAGCCGAGGTTGTTCCTCAAGCTATACGGGCAAGACTTAAGGGAGCGTAGTTTCTTTGAGGATTACTGAAGCTATCAGTAGTCAAGCAAGAATGAAGCGCAAGCCCCCTCCTCCGCCCGCTGTGCCGCCGCGCGCGGTGGCGGACGGAAGTCCGAGGCGTTTGCCTGTCTTTGCGCGTTGAAATTCGATTGTTGTCAGGATCTACCCGTTTACGCATTTGTATAGAAGCCTCCATTGCAGTTCCTCTTCTTGGGTTAGCCAGTCCTATATTCAGGACCCCACTCTCCCTTAAACCAAAAAGGAACTACAATGGAGACTGTGTAGGCAGGGTGCGTTCCTTCTGGATTCCAAAGGCTTGAAGGTTCCTTTTGCACGGTTCCTGTGCGGGTTCAGGTTTGGCGTGCAGGAGTTTGTCAAGGGCTTTGAGAGTTGACCCACCCCAAGATCTGGGTGGGTGTCAAGATTGTGATCCTTTTTTGGGTCCTTAATATAGTACGGCACCTACTATTTAGGGTACCCAAAAGGGACCCTCATTTTTACAAATACCCATATAGTAGAGTGTACAGGGTTTCTGTAAAAGGAACTACTACTATGAGTTGGGACCCCTTGGGGCTATACAATCTCCTTTGCAGTTCCTTTTTGGCTGCCTTGTCTTGCATTGTAGGATACAAAGACTGCAGGTGAAGCTTAGGGCCTTGAAAAAACATCGAAGCCTTATGTGAGTAGGGTCTTGAGAAGGTGCCAAGACCCAAGACCTAACACGTCAGCTCCCGAAACCCGCAGCACTGATTTCCCAAACGTCGCTTGTCAAAGGAAACCACAAAGCCGTCGATCCCTTCAACAAGAACTGTACCAGAATGCTACAATCCGGGATGCGAAATATGGTGGTGCTACTAACTAGTTGGGCTAGGGATATGAAGAAAAGCATAACACAAATATGTCACTAGAAGAGGATGCTGGAAATTAACAATTATTCCGACCTCCATATTATCTCTGCAAGTAGGACCTGAACCCGCCCTCAACCTGAAAATGCCTGTAACCTGCAATACTCGGAGCCCAAGAATGCCAAAATCCCATCATGACCCCCCACACAACACAAGAAGTCCGCGCCTTTGGTGGTGGCTCCTCCTCGGATTCCTCCTCCTCAGAGCACTCGGGATTCCTCAGGCCCAAGGCGTTTAGGCGGGAGTTGGCTTCTATAAGGGTAAAGATTTCTGGATTTCCAAAGGGTCTTTGGTGGTTTGGGTGGGGTTGGGGCTTTAAGGGCTTAAGGCTTTGCGGTGTAGGGTTTTTACGGTTGAAGGATTAGGGTTGAGGGCTCTATAGGCCTCACAGCTTCAGGGTGTTAAGGTGTTAGAGCTGCAGGGGTCCCCGATTATTGGAAGTTCCTGCATTATGCATCCTACTATTGTTCGAACTTCGGAGATAACCCCAAGCGTTCATGTAGACAACTAGTAGAGGATCTAGCCTTCAAGCAGTCCCTATAATAAGCCCACTACGGTTTCGGATAGTCAAGGCGCCTGGTACAAAATTCCATAAAACAGAAACACCGTAGGTTTTGCTGGGTTCTTGTCAAGGATTTTAATCGGTGTTATCATAATTTGGGTTGTAAGGGTCTCGGAGTCTAGGGGTTAAGGAACTGAAGTTAAATTGCCCTCATATGATGGTAACTTAAATTAAATCCCTTACACAAGAACCCACTTTGACATCGGAGGTGTTGGGTGTCTGTGTCGTACTGCCCGACCTTCACCAAAAATGCAGATTGAATTCGGGCAGGTCGGTGTTCCCGGCTGACGATGTAAACCGAGGGAAGATTGTGCAGAGTTTGTAGGAGTTGGGGACGAGACCGCATGCGCTCGTCCTCATAGGCACAGCCCAGGACGTTGTAGCCAAATGGCGAGCAAGACGAGATCATCCCCAACACCTGAATCCTAAACCCTAACCCCTAAACCCAAAATGCTACACACCTGAATTGTGAAGGCAGAAAACGACAAAACAAGGCGCCGGGCGCAAGAGTCTGCTCAATACAACAAGCCTGAATCTGAACTAGCCTGACAGCAGGGTTTAGGGTTTAGGGCCTGAACTACCCACAGCCTGGGGGCGATATCAAGGTCAAGGGCTTTGAAGGTCTTACAGGGCGCCTTTAGGTCAGCCCCAAGCTTATGCTAGCTGCCAACTTTGACGGGCCCTGAACCATAAACTCCAAGCTTTTGGTGATACTGCAGCCTCAATGGTAAGACTAGGGCTTTGCGGTGTATTGTAATGTAAATCAAACACGGAGCCTTAAGGAGTAATTATAGAAATTATCCAAGCTTCTACATTAAGCTCTGATAGTGACCCTTCCAATATAACCCCTTCTACAACCTAAACTCCAAGTTTAAGGTAACCCAGACGGAACTGCCTCCGATAGATTGACCAAGTCAGACGGAACCCTGAACCCTAAAACCCTAAAGCCCTAAAGTCCCAGCTTATGGAGATTCTGCCCTAAAATCCTAAAGCCCTACTCCTAAATCCTAAAGCCCTAAAGTCCCACCTTATTAAGATTCTACCCTTAAAGCCCTAAGGCCCTAAACTCCCAGTTTTTGGGAATATGCGATCCAAGCCGCATCATGGCATCCACTGCGGCCTGCCTCTCTGCCTCTACCGCTGCCTTCGCCATCCTCGGGTGGAAGAGCGGACCCTTCTGGGGAAAGTTCTGATGGCTTTACATTGCTGTATAGGGTTTTCATACATCTTAATCGCATTAGGGTTTTTGGACGAGTGTTAACAGACTTTTGTCTTACTTTTTCTGTGGGGAAGGTTTCGGGCACAAGACCTTCAGGCAATAAGACTGTTAGCACTAAATTTCGGAGCCCAAACCCTACCAAACCCTAAACTTTCGAACCCTATACGCAAGCGTTGAAGTCCTAGATAATCACAAAATATCCAAAACTGTTGAACCCCATAGCAGAAAACAGGTTTCCCACAAGCTCAGACAGATGCACTCTCAACCCAGGTTGGTCAGGAGTCGCCAGCGAGGTCGTTGTCGTGGTTCCGCTCAAGGCCTCCCGTCTCTCTCGGCCGCCTGCAAGTGAGGCCAAAAGTTTGTCAAGGCCGGGTGGGTGGGCAGCTTCGCCGGTGTTGCTTTCGGAGTCGGCACCCCCGACGGCGAGGGCGAACGCGTGCTGATTTCGTACAGCTTCGTCTCGTACTCCAGTGGGACCGCCCCCGGACTTCCAGCTGCGCCGGCGGTTTCCCTTCTTGCGCGGCACACTCGAGCTCTTCATCGGTCGTACCTGGCCGCAGCGAAGCCTCATAAATGCCTTATGTTCGAAACCCCTGCATCACTTTGGAAACAACGAAACCAACCCTGTGAAATCTGTATAATTACGGCCCGATGCATGGCTATGCTTTAGAAAAACAGAGTCCATGAGGCTTCAGCCTTCGTCAAGCATGGGATGCTTGCTGTTGTGATGGTGTGTCAGAGGCCTTACGCCGATGTCATCTGCTTCTTATGAGTGGGCACTGCAGGGGGAGTCCAGAGGACCACGGTATCAAAGACTGCAGTGAAAGGCCCACATCACCGAATCCAGGAACTCGATACTGCTCAGCCTTACCTGAAGATGAATGCGAACCACACATTGACTGAGAAGACGTAGCAACTTAAACCATGTCGTCCAAGTGCCGGCACGGCCCTGCAGATTAGTCTCGTCGTTCTTTTTTCCTGCTCCTACGAGTCCCCGTCCTAGCAGAAGCCAAGTCGAAACCTTCGGAGTATTGAGCTTTCTATGGAACGGTGATGGGTCCCGAGCCACCCCACTGCAGTATCTAGAGCTTCGTGGCAAAAGCAAAATCACTCGTCCGTAGGGCTTCTGGGGTGACCACTTTTTGGCCGCTTTGACTTCAGCTTTCGGCGCAGCTTTCGCCGCATTCTTTGGCGCAGCCTCGCACGATGGAGCTGCCTTTCTTCATACTGGAAACATACCACCAAATATCAGATCAATCTTACAACAGCAACAACGATGACAAAGCGCAGATTAAGCTTTGGGCATGTCCTTGAAGGTGAATGCATACATAGGACGACTTCTGTTTGTAACCTTCTCTACCTGACTAGATGGCGTGTTTGAAAGTCAGCTAGCAGCGGAAGCACTCTTTGCTGTTTGCTTCTGACCTCCCGTAGCCCAAAATGCACCAACCCTCACGGACTATCAATCCCTAGGGCTTCAGCTACGCAGAAAATAATTAAGTTGGTGCGTACACAATATCAGTTAGTAACCTACTAGTATTTAGGTAACTGGAAGTTTAGGGAATGCTAAAACACAAACAAAGGCCCCAGCGAAGGCTAGATTCGGCAGGTGGAGCCTTGCAATCCATCCTTTAAGCCCACCCCAAACCCTGGACCCCAAATGTTGCCGAAGAACCAACATGTTTCGGTTTGCTTATTCTGACTTCCTTATAGGCGCATTTAAAACCGTAGATGATTCAGGGTCCAGGTAAACCCCTAAACGGGACCAAACGAAACTCAAAGCAAAGAGCCAATATAGAATCACAGAGCCACTATATCACTATAGTAATCCAATTATAGTACAGTGCTGGTGACCCTCGTAGTAACCAACCTTTAAGTAACCGTTGAAGTGCTCTGATTAGTGGCCCTTATGGTAAGCCGTTTATAGAACACTTGTGGATGATTTATAGAGTCCTTCTCTACTGCTACTACTACTACTACTACTACTACTACTACTACTACTACTACTGCTACTACTACTACCCTGAACCCTTTTTACCCATGGGCCAAGGCCTTCTCAGCAGCCTTGGGGGCGGCCTTCGCTGCCTTCTTCGGTGCCATGGCTCGTGTCCGGATTTGGGCTTTGGGGCTTAAAGTTAGGGGTCCGGGGTTTAGGGGTTGCAGGGTTTGGGGGTTTAGGGTTTAGAGTTCTTGGGGTTTTAGGGCTTTGGGTTTAGGGTTTGGGATTGTTGTGCCTCGCCTTACTTGTCGAGGTACCGAGCGTTATGTTTGGGATTATAGTATCCCCGAGCGGATTACAGGCTGCCTGTTCTGCTGCCTTTTCGAGTCTAGGATCTAAACTAAGGTTCTCAGGTGCAGGGTCCGGAGCTCATCTGATCTTGGGCTTTCGGGTCTAAGGTTGTGGGATTTTGGGTACGGAGTGGTGTTTCGGTTCTGGGCCGGGATCTGAAAGTGGTTGTCTTGTCCATCAGTGTCGGATTCGGTGTTTAGAGCGACATGTCTCAAGCAGTGAGCCCAAACCCCAAGTGGTCATTCTTCACAATCTTGCGGTGTCTGGGCGATCAGTCGCTCGACGAATGAAACGATATTGGGGTCTTCTGGTGTGCACGGACCTTAAAGGGCTTCGGGTTTCGGGTGTCGGATCTTGGTGCTAGGGGCTGAGGGCTCCAGGGTTTGATATTTGTGGGACGTCGCTTTGGGCTTTGGTTCGGCCATGAAGTTGAACTTCGACTTCGAAGCAACTTACCTTTGGTTAGTAGGGAATGGAAGAATCGTAGTAATGGTAAAATAGTAGTTATAATTGTACCCCATTCCTGCATTCCCTACTAACCAAAGGTAGGTCCAACGGCTCCGGTTCGATTGTGTTGAACATGTCAAACTCCCATAGGGACTACTGAACTGATTGCTGTTTGCCGGCGTAGCACTTCACACAAAGAGGCCATGCATGAGAGGGCTACAGGAAACAAGCTAAGGCTTTGTCCGTGGGCTTCTGTAAAGACTCTATCTCCTGGGTATTCTGAACAGCGCACGGTTTTGAGGAAGACTTCCAGTCTCTGGCATTGCGAAAGCTCCACATCCCCTTGGGATCTACGACTAGCATGCTACATTCTGCGGTTGAGATTTTGTCCTCAACCCTGGCAGTCATGAAGAAGGCCGGTATACAAGCTATAGTAAAACCTGACACCTCAAGAAACAACGCTCCACAGTGGAGTACAGGACCAGTAAACATGGCCTGTGAATTTGAGGCTCTCCGTGTAACCACACATGCGAGAGCTGCGCATGTGTTTTTCGGATCCTTCCGATCGCTCAAGTCGGGGCGGGCTGCGAAGCCACAGAATGCAATCAATTTCAGGCTGCAAGAGCTGGATAACTCGATGACTAGACTAGGTATCTCGACGACGCTAGAAACCATTTCTATAACCTGATGAAAACCTAGTAAAAGGCCATCCGAAAGACACCTGCCAACGAATCCTGAGCATAGACCAGGTTTGAAGGTCAGCATCTATAAGTCGCTTGCGGAAGGCTACAGAGCTTGTGCACGCATTCACTGTCTCGAGTATGATTTGCCTACTTCGGCCTTGATGCCGGATTCTGCGCACCAACACAAGCAACCTGATTACTGGCACCCTGGTATGACAGGCGTGCCGATCGCGGCTGAAACTTCCGACTTTGGACCACCAATCATCATCCGAACGAAACACAAAACTGACGGCTCAAAGACTATAACCTCTAAACTTGATAGCCCAAATCCTCAACTCTGACACATTGTCAACCCTGAATCCACCAGGCACAAGAAACTTAAAAGCCTAACCAAACTCCCTACACCCCCCAAACCTTCAAACCCAAAGCCCTCCAACGAACACCTGGATTGCATCGCTAAACCCCTAAACTCTAAACCCTAAAAGCCAGTCACAGGAGCAGATTCTCAGAGCTGCTCTCCCCTGGAACACAGGCTGCCGTTGAAATCGGGCCTGCAACGGGCGCTCCATTCTTTAGGCTTCTGGGTTTAGGGCGGAAGGCTGAGGGACTAGGGTTGAAGGTTTCGGGCTTAGGGTTTAGGGTTGAGGGTTTCGGGCTTCCGGCTTGGAGGAAGTACATGCACGGGTATTGTAAACTTGCTTGGGGCTGGTGGCCAGGATGTAGAACCCGTAAAGCCTCCTTAGTACTCGTACTCGCATTACTATCATTGCCATTATCATCATGATGATCATTAATAGACGAGGAACGCCTCCACAAGCTGCCTCCTCTGACACCCGAAAGCAGACACCCTGGATGATTGGAGAATTGCTCGTTATGCGATTTAGAACGGGCCACACGAGAAGTCCTGAGCATACTGCTATGCAACACAGAACCGATACTCGGGCGAGACATGGACTTGTTGATCCTGTGTTGAAGTGGGAAGGGAAGTATCTTGAAGAACACTTCCAGTCATTGCGCTAGATCCTTCGCCAGCTGGGCCGTCATATGGAAGTCATAAAGCTCCGGGCTCTGTACCGTCAAAGCTCCGTATCTGCTGGTGCTTCGGGGAGGGCAGTAGAGCTTCTTAGTTGCTGAGTTCATAAGCCCCCCAAAAGTGTACACTTTCAGTTTCATAGTGGGTAATATTATCCCAGAAAGTGTAAAGTGCATCCACTCAGCTACGAAGGCTTAATAAGGGTTAAAGGCCCGGTTTTGCGGTGTGATTCACACGCAGGCAGAAAGGCTACTGAGAAGAGCTGTAATGGAGTTCCGCATGGCCCAAAAACAGATGGAAAGCCAAGCAATGACCAGACTCAAGATCATGCTTTTTCAAACCCCACACCCTTAACCCCAAAAGCTTTCTGAAACCCAAACCACTTCTTTCACGATCATGCTTTTTAAATTTTTCAAACCCTAAACCCTTAACCCCAAAACCTTTCTGGAACCCAAACCACTTCTGCCTGAAAACACCAGAAACTTTGTCTTGGTCAGGCTTAGCTGGCAGTCTTCCTGGCTGCGGCTGCGGAGGTTGGTGTTGGGTTTTCGGGTTTAGGGTAGTAGGCTTAGGGTTTAGGGTAATTGAAGCCTCGGGTGGAAAAAAGGTAGGGGATTTCCCGGAGCGAAACGGAGTTTAAGTGCTGTAGTTTGAGTTTAGTTTTCGACTGTAGGGTTTCGGGTTTCATGGCTTAGGGTTGCACTGATTTCCGGTTTTGCATAAATCGAAGGTTTGGGTGCTACGGCGTTGGAATTGTCTATGATAAAGCGGTTAAAGTTTCGTTTCGAATTGAAGCTGCGATCATGGTCTCCTGATGGCTTAGAGACTTAGAGTTGCTACGACTTGTGAATTGGAAAAGCCCGACCCGCTGTCTTGAGGTGCGGATGAACAAGAAATCGTTGGCTCCAGTTCTTTCAGGCACATTCCTGGAAGGATTATCCTGCCAAGCATTATCACTCAGAAATCGGAACTAGGAGCCCCAAACCCTAAACCTAGACCAGGCTCTCAACCCCAAGGACGCCCAATGGGTTACAAGCCTCTTCTTCAGAATATTGTAGCACGTGAAGGCCGCGATGTTGCCCAGGACTGCACCTGAAAGTCAGCTTCTGATGTGAGCGACATATGTCGGAATGGCTAGATCAAGCTTTTGTGATGAACATGAATGGAGGAACAGACCATGCCTGGATCGGCTCACCATCCCTAACCCAAGACTAGAAGCACCCGACAGGTTACCGGCAGCATGGGAAACCCTGAACCCTAAATCCTAAGCTCAAAACCCAGAAGGACCAAACTTGTGAGATATGGTAGACCTTGGGATTGAGCCTTGAGGGTTTAGGTGCTTGAGGCGTTGGAGTCTAGGGGCTCACGACTTGCGGTTTTTAGGCTCCGGGCTTTAGGGCTGTGAGAACCCCCTTCTCGGGTGGGGCTGCTTGATCTTCTTCAACCCTAAACGAAGTCAGGAATGAAAGGTTTGGGTTTATGGGAAGCATAACAACACTACGGCCAGATCGGAACATAGCCCGCTAAGGCCTTCATCCCTGATCCCCAAAGCTCTAACATCTAAGTCCTGGGCGACAGGTGCTTTAGGAATTTTGGTAGACCAGTAACCCCAAAGTAACACCCAAACCATAAAAATGTACCTGCACTTCCCCTGACATCGCCGCCCTAAGCCCGAAACCGAAAGTGAGCCTCGACCAGAAGCCCCAAACTTAAAACCCTCCAAGACCTAAGTTAAACCTGAACTCTCTACACCCTAAACCTAACTTGAACCTACGCCCTAAATCCCATAACCCGGAACTGAAATCCTGGCCTAAACCTTAAACCTGAGCCTAACCCCTAAACTAAAAGTTAAGTTAACCCTCAACCCTAAACCCCAAGCCCAAAAACCTTAATCGGACCAACACCCTATGAACCCTAACCCTAAACCATAACAAAAAGGGAACACCCAGATGCTAAATTGAAGCATAATTTGAACCCAGAGCTCCAAAACCGGAACTGAAACCTACTATGTGTGTATAGGGATCCTAATAACTAGCATAGGGTTTCGGGGCCCATTATACTACGATTGTAATAAGGAACCCCCCAAAAAAATAATATGGGCAATGATTTCGGCCCCTATGTTACTTCATGTAAACTCTGGGTAGCATGATGAGGGAGACCCCTTAAAGGGTACCCCTTCCGAACCCTACTTCTGGCTCTCTTCACCGGGACCTTATTGAGCGGGTCTATATCCCCGAAAATCCCCCTAATCCTAACTCCCAAACTCTTAATAAGGAATATATCATAATTCCCATAGTTTAGGGTCCTTAAGGTAATGCAGGATTTATATCATCAACCGTTTCGGCCCCTAACTTCGTGTCAACTCTTCACGTCGGCCTATCTTCGCGAAGTCCCGGAGGCTTCCCGTTTTCCAGGGTGCGGCCCCCTGTTGAAGATTTAGGAGGGCCTTTGGGGTTCGGGGTGGAGTTTAGAATGGACTTCCGGGCTCCTTTCATGGTATAAGTTACTATAATAAGGAGCTTCTAAGAATAGTATATGCAATTATTGAGGCTTCTATAGTATGCAATAGCACTTTGGGGCTTAGTTCTGGGTCCAGGCTGCGACGCCAGGTTGACTCTTCCTGCAGGTCATGTTAGGTAGCCTCAAGCCGACGACTCTATACTGAACTTAGAACCCTAGCAAAAATTAAAATTTGAGCTGTTTCTTAGTTAGGGATTTTAATAACCAAAAATTACAAAATAATTCTAAGTACCCCTAAGGACTGGGAGCAGTGGACATTCCATACCTCACTTGCAAATGCAAAAGCTTTGTGCGCAGTATGCCTGTTCATTAACGAAGCGGAACCACGAGGCAGTCGAATCAGGCCCTATGATGACAAATAAATCCCGACCGCCTCCAGGAATACCAGAGATAGCAGTATGGCGGCACTCTTGTTGAAGTTGCCTGCCTTGAAGAGCGCTTCTTTTGCTTCAACCCGAGATCTGGGAGGGTCTCGGGCTTTGGGCCAGGGAGCGTGGCCTTAAACCACAACCGCGAAGCTCCTAGTCCCGGGACCTCGAACTTCAAGCCTAACACCAACAACTGCAACCTTGTGCCTGATGATGGACATCCGATGAAGGGCTAGCAAATGCCCATCGCCGCAACAGTCATTGTGCACTTGCAGACCTTGTCTAGATGACAGCCTCAGGTTTTGAAGTATGTCATATTGTCATAAGGAATACAAGGGAGTAATTACTACTGTTGCTTATTCCGACCCAAATTCCTGAAGTTGACGACCAGTTCATGCCGCTGTGTTTCAACTGGATCCGGGTCGTGTTGCAGGGAGGAAGGAAGGAAGGATGGAACGGCGCCGCAGTGCCGCATGGGCCGAATCAACCCCGAAAAGGAGTTTATGGCTGAGACCCGAAGGGGTGTGCAGCATACTTTCAAGGATCATTTCCTCCGTTAACTTTTGGCCCCCGTGGGAGTACCGAACGCCCGCTCCTGAATCACATCAACTGCAAGGTTTAGGGCGTAGAGTCTGGTTCACGAAGAGAAATAAACGAACCTGCAAAAGCTTCCGCCAAAACAAAAGAATATATACATATACATATATATATATATACAGGTGTTTACATACTTTTAACATAGTACATAATTCGAAACACCGTTCTTATTGGTGGTGAAGTAACGAAATCGTCCACGTTTGTATCTCCACCTCTCCGTCACCGAGGCTTCAGCGAAGGCAGAAGTCGCCGGACTCAGCTTCACGACCATGAAGGTCACGTAAAGGTTATAGACCTCGAGGGCTTAGGAAAGGTAATAGACCTCGAGGGCTTACGAAAGGGTATAGACCTCGAGGGCTTAGGATTTAGGGCTAGAGTAGTTGTGGGGTTTAGGGCCTTAGTTTAGTGCTCCAGTCTTGAAGTGGCTGCATTTAGGGTTTTCTTTTTAAGTGCAGTGGCCTTTCTCCAATGCCCGCCTCAGATGAGGAATGCACTCACCCAGGAATGTCGCATTTAGGGTTTAGGGTTGTGGGTTTAAGATCTCGGTTTGTTGGGCGTAGGTTTCCAAACTTCGCCAGAAATTTGCGGATGAGCCAGAGAAAGCGTGCGAAGTAGGAAGCAACGTCTGAGGGAGCATATTGAGCTGGCTTATAGGTCTATAGGGGCTAAGGACTTACCATACAAGGGCCTGAACAATTGGAATAGCGTGTTGGGGCATTTTATTCTATAACTACAACAAGGAACCCCATAATAGTATAGGCAATTACAAAGGCCGCTATAGTACATGCAGGGTCGTCGGCCCGTTGAGGATTTAGGAGGCCATATACAGGCCCCCAGGGCCCAGAGCCTGAACCTAGGCTCTTTTGGCACCCCCTCTGCTTTACTGGGTTCTTGTTAAGGAACTTAATTTAAGTTACCATAATAAGGAAACCCTGTTATTTACGATAGATCCCTATTATGGTAACTTAAATTAACTTCCTTAACAAGAACCCAGTTTAGGGTTTAGGGTAACTAAACTGGTAGGCCAAGATTGGTGTCCTGCATCAGAAATACAAGGAAGTCGGTGGTCCAGACGGCAACCTGGATCCGAAACTGTAAATTCCCTAAAGCTCGCCAGTTGTAACATTGTAAAGCCTACCCGTCGCACAAATCTCGCAATCTCCGAACATCTTCACATCCTGTGGAACCTCGAACCCCGAAGAAATCCCAACACCTTCATAACCCTACATCTTGAAACCCAAAACCCCAATCAGAGCCCCTTGAAAAGCCAGGGTCCGCACGAAGGCGCCAAGGCCAGAAAACAGGACCTCGTGCGCAGAGGGCTTTTCAGGGTTTCAGGTAGGTTAGGGGTTCATTAGGGTGTAGGGCTTTGAGGGTTAAGAAGGGGGTTGGGGTCTTGGTCTTCGGTCTAAGGAGTTCAAACGGGTGCTGCCGGCAAGGTCGGGTTTAGAGCCCAAAGGCTTTCTGACTAAGTGTTAATTGGGGGAGATCTGACTGATCCCTTGGGTCATTTGATGATGGATCAGATGCTTCAGTCTGCAGGCACGAAGCCTGTGAAAGGCCAGTGCCCGGTTAGAAGCTGCGGGGAGACCGGGACATACAGGCTTCTTCTTCTACTACTACAACTACTGGCACGACGACTGCGACTACGATGACGATCACGAGGACGACTACTACTACTACTACCAGTACCACTAGGAGCCGCGATAGTACATATAATCGTACAAATGCTCAATATCGGTAAGCTCATGAACTGTGAGACCAAGGACAATGACGACAGTACGAACTGTAGCAATCATAGCAATGCTATGAAGCAGCAGATGAACAGATGAGTTACTGTCAGAAATAGTAGCAGCAGCAACACTAGAGATGACAAGGACAATAAGCACGAGCCGCTAGAACCCTCTCAGGACCAAAACCCTCGTAGAATCCCAATCACTTGGAACATAGGTTCGGTGACCTTCGGCCGTTAGCCATACCCTTATGGCAACCAAGTCGTTCAATGGGCATCATGCAATGGGCGGCATTTCATTTTGGCGGTGTTCCTCAGGAGTGGACAAAGGCTCCTAGAACCGCTTGGTTCTTATGACTGCTGGTTGAGTCCCAGACTACGTGGTGCGCTTGAGGCTTTCAGATAGTACATACCGCACGGAGCATCGCCAGAATAGGCAGACTGGCTAAATAAAGACGACAACGAGCGCTACCTATAAAAAACAAGCACCCAAGGCACTTGATACAACATGGCACTCCTGTATATGGGGGTTTCCGAAAATAGGGGACCCTAATATAGTACCCTAAAATAGTAGGATCCTTACTATAAGGACCCCAAAATAAGGTACCCCTAATTTTCGGCAACTCCCATATACTTCTGCAAACAAAAGCATGCTTTGGTATAGGGGCCCAAAGTCTGGAGGTGTCCCCCCACTCCACCCATAAGAAGACTGTAAAGACGTATGGGGTCTAAGCCCAACAGCCGGAATTTCTACCTAGTAGTACCATTATTTCGAAACCTCTGAACTCACTCAAATTTAAAGAGATCGGGCTAGGTCTTGCGCTAAACTGCTCACGCAGTCTGGGTCTCCTGTCAATTCCAGCCGGCCGGCGTCCAAACGACTCACGACTCAAAGCCTTGAGGTGTCTTAACATATATATGTAAGGTGGAGTAATAGACACATTAATACTATTTGTCATTGCTAGCTATCGCGACTATCATAATTACGGTGAGTCTTGTTTACGAAGTTTGCGATGCCTGCAGGACTTCGACGTACTGACAAATTTCGGGGTTCAGACTCATGGGTGGGTTTAGGGGTTTAGGGTTTCGGGGTTTAGGGCTTATAGGGTTTAGAGGTTTAGAGGAGTCTACAGTACCCTGTGGCTCAGAAAAGCGGCCGTTTAAGGAAATAGATGTAGAAGCCATAATAAGGAGCCCCAAACAATTCGGGTTTTTCGGCTACAGGTACTTTTAAGGGATTCTGGGCTCAGCTTAGAATTTAGAGTTTAGTAGTAGTTACTTTAATTTCAAGGCATTGAAGCTTGGGCGGCAGTTTCCGAAGCAAATTCGAAGTAGAGGCCAGACAGCTGTTTGCTGACAGCCAGGCGCTGCGTCCTAAACCCGCCAGTATTTTGCTTTCTGTGAAGCACGGCAGGCTCCGAAGCCAAATGGGTCGCGGGCTTGGGGACAAATCCTACATGAAATTGCATATACCATAGTAATAAACAGAATTCAGACGATTTTCGATAACAGCCCAAACCCTTACTTGCCCCCGCATTCCGTATGGCCTAGGATCCTGGACGGTCGCTGCAGCATTGAAACAAATTGATGCCAAAGAGGGTCACTCCTGCAGATGTCCCTGCCTGAGAGAGGCTCTTCTCGCTGGGGCGGGAGTAAGATGTATACTGTTTATAGGGATTGCGTACCCTAGCCCAAAACAAGCCTAACCTTTGCGGTTGTGGTCAGGTTATATAAACCGCAAAAAGTTAAAGATTACCGACTCAGCTACTAAGAACGGCATCCGGATAGGGTAGGGTCTAGGAACAAGCTTTGGGATGCGCAGGGTTCTTGTTTACATCATGAGTGCTGCTTCAAGAAGGCCCTGCCACGAAGCTCGAACAAATCACCGCCTGGCCCTCCTAATCGCTTCAAGATCGGAAAAAGCTGCGTGTCTCGTCTAGCTCTTTCAACCTAAGGAGTAGAGATCTGGCTCCCATCACCTACGGCTTGACCCACAAAACCCTATAAGCCCTAAATCTATATACCCTGAACCCTAATTAAACCCTATAGTCCGTAAACCCTAACGCCTACACCCTAAATTCGACTGGCTGTGGGGGGCCCAAACTTACTCTAGGATCGGTCTGGTCTTACAGGAAACACGCTCGATACGACAGGGGCCTTAGCAATCAGTATGGTACAAGTATGGCCAGAAACCCATACGGCTAAGGACTAGTCCGGGCCTTTTTTCCAGCTTCCAAAGTAACCCGAATTGAGCCAGGCGGCGTTGCTCTGTTGGCTCTTTCGCGCCTTGGTCGTGCCTCCGGGCAATAAGTTTGAAGGGAACTCTCAAACCGGAAACTTACCAACAGTTCTGAAAACGGAAACAGGGTTTTGGGGTATATATACTACACATGCAAGCAGCGCAACAAGCAGAACCTTTACATCCCAAGGCCGAAAAAGACGTTGTCGCATCCAAGACCCCAGAATTGTTCCATCCACTGTTTCTCATCCAAAGAATGTATCCGGAACAATGCGCTTAAACTCTTCAAGGCAACACTCAACCCCCAAAGCCCCAAATCCTGGACCCTAAACCTCAAACCTAAAAGAAACCCTGCACCCTAAACCCGATATGTACTTGTATGACCCTATACGCCCCAGAAGCCCTAAACCCTGAACCCTAAATCCAACCCAAACCCTGCAAGCACCCTAAACCTTGAACCCTATATAATTGTATGATTCCATAAGCCCTAGAAACCCTAAACCTTGAACCCAAAATCCCAAGACCCTACAGACCCTATAAACGCCCTAAACCCTGAACCCAATGCCTCGCAGCACGTCCAGCGACTTTCCGGCGAAGTGTCGCACGACGTCACTCCCTGGGCGCCGGAGCCTCGCGTTCGGACGTGGGATTTGGGGCTTCGGGCGTGGGATACCTTAGGTTCAGGCTGTTTGGGTATAGGGCTCCATATGATTTAAAGTGGTCTAAATATGGATTCTATAGTGTCTGCTGAGTATGGGTATCGCTGCAGTTCTCTGCGTCAGTTCGAGTGCACGGCTGCAGGGTCTTGTAAGCACAAGAATTTCGAGATTTGCGGCTCCAAACCCTAAAACCTTACTGATGATCCCATGACGATATAGCCCCTATACAACCCTATATAGCTCCTAGGAAGACTCCAAACTTGGGGGGCCAAGGAAGAGCCGTGTGGCGAGCTCCAGAATCCGCAGCGGAAGAAGTAGGTCTTGCGGCTCTGTAGATGTCTGGTCTCCTCCTTGGGCGGTTTAGCGCCGGTTTAGGGTTTAGGGTACCGGTGGCCCAAAACCCGACCTGTCTAATCAAGGAACTAAACATAGAAACCTTAACAAGGAATCCTCAAAACAGGCAGGTTTTTCTGGCTACAAGTAGGGTTCAGCTAGGCCGATGCATGAGAGCCTTAGTCCTCCTACAAGGGACCCGCTCCTTAAGGGACCCGTTCCTTAAGGGACCTTTAAAATTGGCTTTAGGATGTCATTTGGGGACTTCGGGAGCTGGGGGATCCCCTGTTTGGGGCTTTACTTAGGTGCTGAGTGCATAAGCCCCGAAAAGGGATAAACTTTCAGTTCTATAGGGGATTATAATCTATCCCTTAAAAGTGTATAGTGGAGTGTACTTACGCAGCTATTAAGTTTGGGATGCGGGCTTCTTTCGGTTGTCTGCGCCGGCTGCGGCCAAGACATCATGCGCCCCTGCGGGGACCCGAATGCAGAGCCAGAGGCCCTAACACCATCACCTCAAAGCCTGAAGAGCCCTAAATCACAAACCCCTAAACCCTGAACCCCTAAACCCTTGAGGATTTCCCTAAACCCCTAAACCCCTAAACCCAAAACTCCTAAACCCCGAATCCCTCGAGCTTACCCCAGAACTCGACACGGTGGCGAAACCTCGACAACTTTCAAATTCTCGGCCCGAGTTTCTCCCTTGTCCGTGAGGGTGTAGAGGACAAAGTGGAGCGGAGGTCTGCCACAGTACTGGTTCCTTAGGAAGTTTAAGTTTTAGTTCCTTGGGAAGTCTATAAGTTTTAAGGCGTATTCGTTAGGCTCACGACGCGATCTTGATACTGGTGATGGATGTTGGGAGCAGGGTGGTCTGGGAAGTGTTTGCAGTAGTGACCTTATATGGTACTGTTGCTATCTTGGTACTCAACCTCACCCCTAAGCCCTCGAAACCCTAAACCTTAAGCCCCTAAACCCCTACACCCGAAACTCCTAAACCCATCAAGAAGTTAAACTCTTGAATCCTAGATGCTGAATCTTGCCTCTGACACCCTACTCGTGTGTCCGTTACAATTCGAACGGGGCTCTGAGAAAATAGGGTGTTGGGGAAAGCCTAAAGAATAGGATTCATCATTCAGGACCCTACTTATAGTTTGTCTCCATTGTAGTTCCATTTTGGGTTTAGCATCTGTATCCTCTAAGGGGTATCCCGAGAAGGCACTGCAATGGATACTAAAGGTAACGAACCTATGCCGCAACAAATCATTCCAGAGCTCATCTGTGCTACTCCCTCCCAGGAAACCTGGTGTAGGGGCTTTAGTATGGGAAGTGAAGATAAGTCTTTGACATGACAAAGGGAATTACAGCACCTCAAAAAGCTAAAAGTTGCCTACTCCTTCAGGCTCCCAGGAAAGCTGGTGCAGGGGCCTGAATACTTATGAATAGGGTTTGCTTAATTGTTCGGCGTAAGGTTGACCTTTGGGCTGACTTCGGGATTACCCTACCTCAAAATGGGTAAAGGTTACCTACTCTACTACTAAGTTTGGGGGGTGGATAATCTTGCCTAGGTAATTGGGCAGAATAAGGGCGCACAGCTACTACTTAAATCTTCATATTAAAACCTCCATCCTCCTGCAAAGGCTGCCAAGTGGCAGGTCCAGAGGGGTGAACATGGGGATGCCTGTGGCCTGCCACCTTGGCTGCTGTCTGAGAAAGTGAGGATCCCCAAAACAGACAGTTGTGGAGATTAGAGACTAAGGGGTCCCTTGTTTTGGATTTTCAAGCAAGTAAGGGCCCCTAATATGGAGCCTTATAGGGTTTGTAGAAACAAAGGGTCCCGGGTCCCATATGCAGACCCTTAGGGTCTTTGGGAACATATCCATACGCGTATGTGTGTATATATATATATATATATAATAATAATAATAATAAGAATAAGAATAAGAAGAATAATAAGAAAAATAATAATAAGAAAATAATAATAAGAAAAATAATAATAAGAAAAATAATAAGAAGAAAAATAATAATAAGAAAAATAATAATAAGAAAAATAATAATAAGAAAAATAATAATGATAATAATAATAATAAATAATAATAATAATAATAATTATTATTATTATTATTATAATAATAGATAATAAATGATAAATAATAAAACAATAATAATGTCTCAACTGTGCAGAAGCCACTGGAGGACGTCGCAGAAGCGGCTCACACCCCAGAAGCAAAACCTCAAGGTCTGTGATCTTCGAGGGATTGGGGACTGGGGTTCAGGCTTCCGCTCTCAGCTTTGTGTGCGGGACTTGGGAGTTTCCAAAAATTAGGGGTACCTTGTTTGGTCTCTTTATAGTAGGGATCCTACTATTTAGGGTGCTATATTACGGTCCCCTGTTTTGAGCGTTGTGTACGGGAGTTGAAGTCTAGGCTAGGATATTGCGGGGAGTTTCTGGGCTTACGGTCACAGAACGATGTGGAAGGGCTTCTTGAACACCTAAACCCTAAACCCTAAACCCATCAAACCATAAACCCCTAACACCCTAAACCCTAAACCCCCAAGCCCTAAGCCCTAACCCCATGTGCAGGACTAGCAAAGGCATTTGCACATCAAACCTCCCCCGGGTCTCATCCAAACTTCCAAACCACAAGAATGTCGGTTGAGAGTTCCAGGTCCAGGGTTCAGGGGTTGAGGGGTCTAGGGTTTAGGCTTTAAGGGTTGAGGGGTTTAGGGGTTTGGGTTCAGGGGTTTAGGTAATTTACGGGTTAAGATTTAGGGTTTTTGAGGTTTAGGCTTTAGGGTTTAAGGGCTTCGGGTTTTAGGGTTTAGGGTTTAAGCACATGGGTCTATCATAGTACGGCCCGTAATCAAAGGGTATATCCGCCTTCTTCCCATCAAACTGCTGGACTACCATTGCAGATGCTGACACCCTGGAATCGCAAAAAGTGCTCAGCGATTCATCGAACTCTGCAGAATCCTATAGGGAGTAAAAGTTGAGAGTTTACGGTAATAGGTTCACAGGGTTTAGGGTTTCGTGTCTCTTGTAATGGCGTAAGCTAACTAGACAGTCCAGAAACCCAAAATACAAAATCCAGCGACAATGCTCGAATCTCACATGCACTCACACACTCCTAACACCCGAAATGCAGACACTACACTAAGAAAGTCAGAGAAAATAGCACAAGCCCCCAGACCCCAGAGCAAAGCCGTAACCCCCCCCCCGTCCCGAAGCCCTATCAGATCTTAGCTCCAAGCTGTACCAACTTCTAGAGGCCCTTGCATGAAGCTACGGAGGTGCTATACAGTAGAAGCCCAAAAGTTGGAAACCCCATAGCCTCAATCCTTAAGAGTAATGCTTATGAAGTTTACTATGATCCAGCTCGTTTGTCGTTTGTTTCCGATCTGCACATTCTTTCACTTCCAGCCCGAGGCTCCGGGATGTGCATAGTTCTCTAAATTAGGGCCCAGGGTCCCGTTTTAGGTCCCGAAGATAGTACAGCACCCTTATAAAAAGGAACCTGTGAAAGGGACCCATAATTTGGAGAACTACCTTAGAAGGGGCCTCCACCCTGTAATAGTGGTATAATAGGAATATAATAGGGCCCTTATAGTCACTATTACAGGGTTGGGCAGCTTCTAAGAACTACCCATTTGTTGCTGAGGAAGATCGAAGCCGGCATCACCAAAGGGCCCTCAATCCCTGAAACACCACAGTAGACCTCGGAAAGTTGGAACATCATTATCCTCATGGCCCTTAATTGACGTGACAGGGGAGTCCCAGCACCAATCATCCTAAACCCTAAACCCTAAGCCCTAAACCCAAAAATCCATGTTGCAAACTTTTGGGGGGGTCCACTGAGCAGCCTGAGACCCCGAATCTCCGCGCGCTGAAGCCTTGACCCCTTGTCCTAGTTGGGGTTTAGGATTTAGGGTTGTGGGTTGTGGGTTTAGGGTTTAAAGAACTCAAACAAGAATCCATGGATCCTACACCTCCACGCCCGGAAGCCAAAATTCATGGAATCCCATGCGTAAATATGGGTTTGTATATATGCATATATAGAACAAAACAAACAACAAATGGGTGCATGCATGGAAGTATTCATATACATACCCGCATACATATGTATATAATAAATAAGTACATATGTATATATATATATATACATATACATATATATATATATATATATATATTATATTATATTATATATACACATGAAGATATGTATGATGCACCTGCCGACACAGACAGACATATGTATGTCTACATGAACATAAAGACATACATATATACATTTGTACATATATTCATGCTTACTAATATACATACATACATAAATACACACATACAGACAGACAGACAGACATGTAAACACATACGCACGGTAGACATACATTTACATGTGTGTGTGTATATATATAGAGAGAGAGGGTATAATTCCTCACGTGTTGATATGTGTATATACAAATACTGAAAAGCTGCAAGTGGCGTGAAAGTGGGGCCTGGAACCAGTTCCAAGGCATCGAGCGATCGCCGATACTCGCGCAGCTGACCAAAGCCTCAAGGTCTTGGGATCTACTCGGAGGGTCATGGGACTAAGGTTATGAGTACCTTAATTGGGGTTATAAGTAGTTACAAGTATAGTTACCCTAGTTATAACCCTAGTTACTAAGCTACTAAGTCCCATGATCCTTTGAGTAGGGAGCTAGGAATTCAATGTAAGTGTGTCAAGCACGCAGCCCAAAGGTCTAAGGCATCAAGGGTGCTTGGATGCCCCTGGTTGCGGAACATCCGAAGTTGGTTGTCTAACAAGGCCTGCGGTTTGGGGGCAGGTTTCTGGACGTGCCTGCAAGCATCAGAACACGAGATCAACTGAGAGCAGCGACTGCTTGAAGCAAGACTGCCGACAAACAACAGAGCAGTTTGGCATCTGCACCCTACCGAAATCGCACTACACATCCCCAGCACCAACAATTCTATACCCTGAATGCGGCTTCGAGATCAAATGAGCCATGACAAACAGTGTATGTAGTGACGAAAAGAAGACATGAGTACTGGTACAAGTTCATTGGCAAGGAGTAGCTCGAAACCCTAAATCCAGAACCCTCAGCCGAGTGGCGCTTGTGGCCCATGTTGGGTAGATCCGGATCTGTGAGTTCCGGCGGGGCCTCACCTGGCTGAGGGTTCCTAAGGCAGGGTTCAAGATGTCGGTGGTAAGAACCAAGTTGAAAGGTTTAGGGTTGGAGGTATGGAGCTCACGGTTGAGCGTAGTAAAAGTCGAAGGTTTAGGGCTCAAGGCTTCCAAGGCAAGGGACTGAGGCAGAAGATTCCCAAATCGATTCATTCAGGGAGGCGCGGCGACATGGAAACCGGGCATCTACGGCGCTGTTAGTTTAGGGCTTAGGGGTGTTTCGGGTTTAGGGTTCTTGTGTGGAGACTCTAGGAAGGAGACGAAATCCGGTGATGGTTGCTACGAGCACGGACTCCTGTCCTACGCCGCTTTCTCCCACTCACCTTCCGGCGTGACGATGTACTGGTCGAAAGCCCAGAGGGGCAGGGTGATCGCTGGTCGCTCGCGCTCTCCCTCCACCTCAGGTAGCAGGGCCCTAAACCCTAAACTAAACCCTAAACCCCTAAACCCTAAACCCTAAAACCCTAAACCCTAAAGCCCTGAACCCATGTAAGGACATCTAAATACGCCCCAAAGCAGAGCATGCGGCCTCGCCTGTCTGGGCTACAAAATGCGCTCAACGTGGCTTTGGAGTACAAGGATTACTGCCAAGAGTTCCTATGAGGGTTCCAACAAGGATACTATGATGGTACTGTAGTTATTTGTAGTGATCAACGAAACGACAAAGCGAGGTTCAAACACATTGAAGCGACAACCAAAAAAAAAACTACAGGTTGAGGCGGGATATGACACATCCTAGACACATTCTCTGGGTCGCCAGGGCTGTGGTAGAGCCGGTCACCTGGGCGCAGAGCCATTCCTCACTGAAGTGTTCAACTCAAAAACGCAGCCGGACGGTGGGGACCTTCTTGATATTTCACACCCCTCTCTCTCTACATATCGATCTCTCGACTTTTGACTTATGGGAAATTTAGCACATATATACATATACAAATAACTATAACTATAAGCATCACCAAACACCAGCAAGCACAAAGCCGCGCCCTGAAACACCGGCAGTATCGATACTTCAGACCTCTTTATCCAGAACTGAACCTACAATGTTGACCTACCACACTCTGCTGGAGGAGAAAAAGCAGACTTCAGTTGCGGCAAGACAGACTTTCTCTGAGGAAAGAGGCTTGATCATCGGCATATCCATCAGAGGCATGCACTACACAAGAATGCATGTGGCTTCTTGCGGCGACATTGAAAGTCCTGTCGATACGAGGCTTGGTCCCCCCCTGCGCGGGCAAGTAAGCCAAGATAAGGCAAGAAAAAGAACAGAACATATTACTTTCTCTTTTTCGGGCTCCCGAAGGCTTACCAAACCCTAAACCCTAAACCCTAAACCCTCAACCCTAAACCCTAAACCCTAAACCCTCAACCCAGCTCGGCTCCCAGTCACCCACCACCAGTCGCATGCCGGACACGGAGAGGTCCATGGCACGCTTCGTGGCGGCACTCAGAGGCACGTACTCCTCGTGGGGATTCCGGCTCAGCATCTATCGTTTAGCTGGGGACGTTGCGGTTGGTATATGGGAGTTTCCGAAAATGGGGCGCATCAATATCGCATCCTAAATCGGTTTAAGGACCCCCCAAAAAAAGGTACCCCTAGTCCTCATGTTCTTGGTTCTGAGGACTTTGGATTTATGGCCTGAGGGTCTGCGGGCTTCCGGGCCGTTTTTGGTCTGTGCCCCATTGAGTATTCACAAACAAGCTGGTCCGCTGTCAGACCGGAAGATAAATGCACAAATACGAAGACGCCGTGTTCATGTCATGAGCAATACTTTCCAAGTCAACCCGTCAGCAGGAATAACCCACAAGACACAAGCCACCCGAAATCCACAGCCATCTACACCAAGCGTAGCATCCTCTTGCCTAAACCCTATAAGCCCCAATCCCCTCAAGCCGCATACACCCCGAAGCCACCCTCTTAAGCCCATCATCCGACCCGCCACGCCAACGGAAAGCTGACGAAACACGGTTCTTGCTAAGGAATCTAGTTGAAAGTACCATGATGAAGAAACCATATTAGCTACTCTATATCCCCATATCTAATACGGTTTCAGATAGCATAATGGGGATCCATAGTAGCTAATAATTAGCAACTATAGATCCCCTCAATGCTATCTGAAGCTAAGTCCCTAAACCCCTAAACCCTAAACCCTAAACCCCTAAACCCTAAACCCTAAACCCTAAACCCCTAAACCCTAAACCCCTAAACCCCTAAGTCCCTAAACCCTAAACCCTAAACCCTAAGTCCCTAAACCCTAAACCCTAAACCCTAAGTCCCTAAACCCTAAACCCTAAACCCTAAGTCCCTTAAGACGAACCCAGAGGCACCTCGAGCTCGGCGCCGAAGAAGAGGTCGGACTGAGCGATGCCGAGGGATGCAAAATGAAGCTTAGGGATCCTTTAAAGGGATTCCTTTAAGGGTTTTGGGGTCCCTTTAAAGGGATCTCTAGGGTTCCTAAAAAGGTTTAGGGTCCCTTTCAAGGGATCTCTAGGGATCCTTTGAGGGCTCCTTTAAGGGTTTTGGGGTCCCTTTAAAGGGATCTCTAGGGTTCCTAAAAGGGTTCCTTTAAAGGGGTTGCTTTAAGGGTTTAGGGCTCTAGGAGTTTAGGGTCCATTTAACATTCAAAGGGATCTCTGGGGTTGCTATAAGGGATCCTTTTAAGGGGATGCTTTAAGGGTTTAGGGCTTTAGGGGCTTAGGGCCCCTGTAAAAGGATCTAGACAGGGTTCCTATAATAAAGGTTCCTTTAAAGAGGACCCTTTGTACAGAAACCCACTGTAGTGCTCTTTACGGGGACCCCATCACAGAGCCCTATGTATAGTGCCGTGACAGGAGACCCTATTATAGAACCCTATGACGTGTTCCGTTTAGGGTTCCTCTTTGACCCTGGGTTCCTACAATAAGTGTCCCTGTAAGGGTCTCTGTAAGACAAGAGTGCTTGTCATGGTTCAGCAGAGGGTTCCTACCATGGTTCCTATTAGGTTTCCTGTATGGGGCGTAAACCGTTGCTGTAGGGATCCTACAAAATTTCGATAAGGCCTCCTGTTCAAAGCACCTGGTTCAGGGTTTAGTGCTTTACAGGGGGTGGGGCTTGGGCCACCGCGGTTTCTGATAAGTGCACGGTCTCCAGCCGTGGGGATATCAATGCTTCTGGTTTCTTGGGTGCGCGTGGATGAGGAACTCAAGCCTGCCTGGGGTTTCGGGACTTCAGGACATGGGATGGCGAGATCGGCATTCTGCAAAGTGGGAATCAGTGGGACAAGACGAGGCTCGAAGTCCTTCGAATTTCGAACCCACAGACATCTTTCAGCCTTGAGCCGGAAAGCCAACCCTAGATTGCAACCCCTTTTCCCGAACCCCGGGGTGCACCCGGCCTGGCTCAGTGGCCGTTTGAGCCTCAGCTGCACCGAAATGCCCATCTAGGGCTCTAGGCCTCTTCAGATCCCTAAATTGGAAGCCCTAGCCCCAGACTTCTATTCTCTAGTATGCTCAGGATTTCACGATAAAGCAAACCGCGGCTTATTTCCAACCAAATCAAAACTTAAGTATGGGATTTTTAAGTTGAGTATATGGTAATATAGAGTTTAGGTTTAGGCTTGAGGTCGCGACGAAACCTAGAAACGTTAATGCCTTCTGTGAGGAGGTAAGGCCACACAAACCACACCAACGCAACTGAACACAACAACTAATCCCTGACCCTACACCCTAAACCCTAAAGAACAGCGTGAACAGAAAATAAAACACCGAAAGGTTGTGCTCATGGGAAGCTCGGGTGCTGAAACCGGAAGCGAAGCTCCCACAGTCGCTTCTTGCCCTTGAAGTGCTCTCCATAACCTGCTGAAAAGTTTGGCAATAAGCTTTTTCGGGCTTTAGAGAGATCTTTGGTTTAACTGGGACTCAGTGTTTAGTTTAGATGTTCTGTTTTTCGAGTTTAGGCAGTTTAGGGTTTGAGGCTAAGCGGTTTCTGATTGAAGAGTCGGCTGTCGGGCCGAAGGCATTGTAACGGGCTTAGTGCTGACAGCACGGGGCTTGCACCTCAACCCTCCAAACCTTCATCAATCAGGGTTTAGGGTTTAGGGGTTTAGGGGTTTAGGGTTTAGAATGGCTCTACCACAGGCTTACATGCTCAACCTCCAAGATCGCAAGGATCAAACAGGCAACGTAAAATGCAACACCCCCAATGCGCTTAATCCCCAACCACCACCCTTCATCTCTCAGTGAAACGGTCGCGGCTCTCATGAGTTTGTATGCACAGCTGAAGATTCATCCTCGAGCTTGAGCTCGAAACCGCAGGGTGCAGGGAAGCTAGTAAATTAGTACATTCGTGCTTCTGGTGTGTCAGTTCGGGGTTGAGCTCCAGGGCACCTCAAATGCAACATGTAGTCTGCAAGACACGCCAGAAAGTTGAAACTTCCTTAAATTCACATGAATGGACTACCCTAGGTTCGGTAATCTGGGATTCTGTGGATGAAGCGTAAAACAAGCTACATCCGGAAGCCGTAGACGCTGTAGCACCCGAAGCTTGCATTGAAGGTGTGTAAACACAGCAGATATCAACAGCTCCAGATTCATTCCCCAAAGCCACAATAACCCTGAGCCCCCAAACCTTTTTTGAACACTTCAAACACCGAAACACACACAAATCACAACCCCCCCCCCCCAAATCGCAAACTCCGCGAAAGCCATCGGACCCAGACGAGGCACGGTATCGCCCCGACTCACTCAGCTTGCTGTCGTGGGTAGGGCGGTGCAAAGCCCTCGGCGGTAAAGCTTCCCATCAGAGCATTGGGCTTGGCTTAGTGGTTTTAGGGATGCGGGTATAGGGCTTAGGGTTTAGGGCTTAGGGTGTAGGGCTTAGGGTTGAGGTGGTGTTTAGAACTCAAAGGCTGTAAGGCTTCTTTACAGAGCTGTAGTTCCAAACGGCTTTAGGATGAAGGCTTAACATGTCGTGTTTGGGTCTTGCGTAGCAGACAGGCGCCGTCCAGGGACCTGAAATTCAACGTTCAGGACCCTGTTTTCAACCACGCGAACCAGAAATCTGGAGAAAAGACACCTGCATTGTGCTTGACCATATCTAAGATCTATGTGCTCTCTCCTTCAATAACCGGGCCCAAAAAAGTTTAAACTTTCTAAGATAGACCTAATATATAAAGCCAAAACGTTTACAGTTCTCCAATAGGCTAAGTAAGTGTATGTATGGATGCATGCAGGAACAAACCGAAAACAATTACATATATACATACACATGCGTATGTATCTTCACTATCGAGGAGCTTTCATATTCTATCACTGAACAAGGGTTCTAGGTTCACTGGCCAAACACCAACTCTGGAATGCAAAACATAAGCAACACAAGACTGTGATTTCTGGCCAAAATATTGCAAAAAATGCTCTGAGTATTCATAGTTCAACATACAATAGGTTTGTGGGTTCATGGTTTCAGGCCAGTCATGTCCAGTCCACACGCCCCCCCCCCCCCCCGTCTCCTCCGCCCTTGCCCCTCATGGAGTCGAGAGGCAAGAACTGCCCGCGGCAGTTGTCGTTGTCGAAGTCATAGGGTTCCGTGCTGTTGCTTTGCAACCTGGCACTTGACACACTGCAGCAAACACATGAGGCCTAGCAGAAATGTCCGAAGCTGAGCGCCTGAAGCGCAAGCTCTGGGTGAAGGAGGGGCCTCTCTTCTGAAGACTCTTCTTCTCTGGGTGTAGACATCGAATGTCCGCAGCTCTAGGGGTCCCTTTATCCCAAGAACCATGCGGTTTGCGGCATACTATACATGGCTTAAACAAAATCAGAGAGACCCTAAGAAAGTAGTATTCGGTCACTATTCAGGATTCTGCAATAATGATAATTGCTCTACGAAAGTAGTATTCGGCCATTATTCAGGATTCTGTGATGGTAATCGTAAGACAAGTACTAAAAGAGAATGCCAATAGTTGATAGTGGTGATAACAGTCATAAGCTTAATACGGAAGAGCAGTAGCAATGGTAATAATGATGTTATGAATAAGAATAATCATAAGAAAGAAAGACCCAGATCTGGCGAGGAGCAGCACCGTGGGAGGCTGGAAGCCTCCCTCCAGGTGGGGCTCTTTTGGCATGCCCATGGTTAGAAAATCCTGGGGGAAACTGGGGAAGATCGGGCTTCGTTTCTCAGGCCCTGCGTGAGGGTTTAGGCTCTTTTTGGTTTCGGGGATTAAGGGTTTAGGGTTTAGGGCTTAAGCCTCGCAGTTATCCACTAATATTCTTCCTCGCAGTTCCCCCTTGATAACTGTAGTAGAGTATACCCTAAAGCCCCACTATTCCTCAGTGTTCCTTATTGCCCAAAGGCCTGCTCCAACAATTCCTCAATGGAATTGCACGATGACGGGAGAGCATCCCCAAAAGGCTAATATAGGGGCCTTAATAACTAGAGCGGGGGTTCCTTTACAGGTGACTATAAGGGTTACTATAAGGGATCCATAAGGCTACTAAGTAATTAGAATAGGGTTCTGGGGTCTGTTGTACTATAACCATAATAAGGAATCCCCAAA
This sequence comes from Symbiodinium sp. CCMP2592, assembly GCA_905221615.1. NCBI lineage: Eukaryota > Dinophyceae > Suessiales > Symbiodiniaceae > Symbiodinium > Symbiodinium sp. CCMP2592. The sequence goes on from CAJNDT010005135.1 coordinate 137,820, forward strand.
ATAGTTTTGGTAATTATTTAGGCCCCTATAGTAGCCACCTGTGTCTGTTGATTTTGATGCTCGAGAACCGCCTCTTTCAACCCTAAACCCTGATCTCGAAACCCTAAGCCCAGAATCGCAAACACTCCCTTGAACTCCAAGGTCCAAACTGCTGTCATCATGGATGCTAAAGCAAGAAGGTCCATGAATAATACGACTACTTGGAGGTTCATGGGTAGTTATAAGTGGGGGTACAAGTCCCCTAATATGCGTCATAAGGATGGCTACCCTACTTATAACTCCACTTATAACTACCCATGAACCTCCAAGTATGAATCAGGTCCACCAAACCAGAAAAGGATGGTCGTGAGTCGTTCGGGATCTAATTCCCGAACGGTAGTATACTTATGCCCCCTTAGAACCATAATAAAAATAGCAGTTTAATATTCTCTTTGGTTTTATATGAACACAAATAAAAATCCTAAGGAAACTATAGATACGTGGAGCCCTCTGAAATGCACCAGCTACTTGTAGACTGTAGCCTCGGAAAGCCCAAGGAAAATGCTGTTGATAGTTCTTCAAGCCCTACATTTCTCAATCACGTGCTTCGCTCTAATCTAAAACCCAGAAATCCAAAGCCTCAGGCCCGATGCGTGCACCCAAATTTCGAAACAGATCTCTCTGCCTTAACTTACTTTACTCACTACAACCCTGCAATCCTGTCAAGAGGGTTGCAAGTTCTCTGAATGTCGGTTTAGGCTTAGGGCACAGGGCTTAGAGTTCAGTCCTGCCAATTGACACGAAAACCGTCCGGTAGAAATCCAGTATATACATGGGTCTTCGACTGCACAACTCATACTTGAAGGCTTGAGCTTCATACCAAGCTTCACGAACATGACGGCCTTTCTGTTCTTTGAAGCTGCGTTCACCACCTAAATCTGAAGAAAAGAACCAATGTCCTTCATCTGACATGTTCTGTAAGAGGCTCGATAACACACTCACGATGAGCAGAAGGGGCACGAGCTCCTTCTTAAGCTATGCTACTCGTTACGTAGCTATTGAGTCTGGGCTGGACCGGACTGCTAGACTGGACTATAACACAGTCTAGGCAACATAATTCAGCATCATCTCCCGGTGTATTGCATGTCCATCGATCTGTCTGTCTATCTAGATGCATATATATATATATATATAGAAACTAAGTGTGTCTATGTTTATGTGTGTACATATATAGTGATATATACTAGCATAGTACAAGGTCCTCCTCAATGAACTCGTCGACAGAGTGCTCCGCAGCATCGACGAAAGCTCCAGCGAAGGAGGCGGCCTTACCAGTGCCTGGTTCGAGTCTCTCGGGTTTAGCGTCAATAGCGCTTAGGGACTCACCAGTTTGAGGACTGATATCAGGAAATCACAATAATAATGAAGAAGCTTTTAAGAATGGTCTGTTGCTTAGAGCTCAGGTAGGGTTCCTCTGAATATCAAAAGAACCACATCCGAAGGCCTCAGCACAGTGGCAGTGGGGAGCCCTATACTATACTGAACTCAGACGCTCACAAGAATTATAGTCTTAGCTGTTTTAAGGGTTGAAGTTCACGGGCTTCAGGCGTGTCCGTCTCTTCATGTGCCGTTCACTGGAAGACGTCTTCAGCAGGGCAGACGAGAGCTCAATCAAGAAGATGGCAAAGCATCGAGGACTTCGAGTTCCCAAGCGTTGGGTTAGAGTGTACTTGGAGGTTCATGGGTAGCTGTAACTGGTGTTATAGGGGTTCCTTTAAGGGTTCTATAGTATCTGAGTATTCTGTAGGGTTTTATAGGTTGAGGGTAGGTGTAAGTGGGGGTTATAAGTAGGGTAACTATACTTATAACTCCATACTTATAACTACCCATGAACCTCAAAAGTAAGGGCCTGAATAAGTAGACTAGGGTTTGGGCCGAGGGGTTTTTACTCTGCTATAGAAACAGGATGACATCAGGAACCCTGAGGGGCAGTAGTACTAGTAGTTCAGGCTTCCATACTATGTGAAAATGTCAGTGTTTAGGATTCAAGGTCTAGAGTTCCGAGTAAAGAGATATGTCTTGCACAGTGCGTGGGAACGAAGCCTTCGCAGAAGCAGGCGTTTCCGAGTTTACTGCGACCACGGTTAACGAGCGTGAACTGTCGTATCTGGCCCACAAGGTACAAGTCACAAACTAGTTCTGAGAAAGGTGCCGGACGAAGAAAGGAACCAGGAACCAGCAAGCGCTACCAGGACGACACCTGAGTGGGTTTGGTCTTGACGGCTGTCAGCTTCTTCCAACTTGAACATGGGGCAATCTCACCAGCGCCACAAGCCGCAGAGCACAGGCTTGGAGTGTGGCTTCGGTGTTAGGAGCTGAAAACGGGATCCGAAGGCATGGGGTGTTCAGTGGACAAGCTTCACTTGAGCACTTCATCGCGACCAACGTAAACTGAGAGTTAGAGCCTGCAGATCCTAGAAACGCTGTGAAGCGGGACCACCCTTTGAAGGCCGAGCTTGGAGAAGTTGGAATAGTTTGTGGCAAATACCGCAAGCCACACGAAGAGCGCAAGCTCAGACCTCCTTCTGTACTGTACTATCAGGAGCCCCGAATAACCCCAAGCAATAGTACTACTCATTGCGCCGACCCATGTATTACATCCGTTCTCCCAGGCGCTTGGCATTCTTGCCCGCTCACGAAACACAACGATTCAAATCTTACACCCTCTCAACGCCAGCAGGGGCGCAGCTCGCGAGTATGAAGACCTGCGGCCAAGCTTGGACTTGAGGCTGCTCACAAACAGTACACCCCGGAGCCTCAGGCTTGCATCATATAGACCCCACGGCCTCGATCAAAGTTTTCATCACATGAATATGTACGCCCCATCCCCCACTTCTCCCATAACTAATCAAGAACCCCTTTCCTAATTTATGGGAACTCTGCACAACTAGGAAACTCGTAGTTCATTTAAGAGGCCGCCGTGATTGGAGGCAATTAAGACACAATTCGGGACTTAAAGGTGATGGTGTTATTAACTGCCCCTGAAACCCTGGTCAAAACCCGATTAATCCGCATGCCAGTCTTATTGAACTGAACCCTATATAGGGATTTCCGAAAATAGGGCATCCTAATCTAAAACCCTAAATAGTAGGACCCTTATTACAAGAACCCCAAAATAAGATACCCCTTGTTTTCGGCAACTCCCAAAATCCCTCAGGCCGCCACAGGCCCCATATTCAGCCCGTCTATTTTGGGGGCTCAGAGTCTTGGCACTCAGACCCCCCCTTGCCAACCCAACTAGACCTAAGAGTAGCCTAGGAATAAAAAGGGTGCCCTTTTTGGGTTAAAGGGGGCTTATAAGGGAACCTAAACCCTAAAAAAGGGAACAAGGGCCTACTCTGGGTCCTAGCCAAACTAGATGCTGATTCCGACAGAATTCAAACTTTTCAGCCCTGACTTCTGGACCGAAGCTGACTCTAAGCATCTTCCATCTCAGATTTCCGGGATTGGGGTTTAGGGTTTAGGATTTAGGGGTTTAGTGCGGGGTTTAGGATTAGGGCGTCATAGAAATGAAGGATCGAGCCTTTAGCCGTTAGCCCGCTTCACTTTCTCTGCCCCACCACGCCTCGTTCTGGACCGCAAGTGCCCCTGCAGTCACCTGGAATCTTCAAAGGCTTCGGAACGGACCCCCTTATACAGGCCTACGGTTAGGTTTTATGGTTCGTTGCTGAACGGAAGTGAACCCAAAGTGCTCCAAAACTCAGACCAGGACTTTTGGCGGTTTAAGGATGCTACTCCGATTTCTAACAGCAACAGCAACAGCCAGCAAGAAGAACCACAAAACATTGCTATACTCAACACCAAACATACCCGTACCAGAAGTAGCAGCGACACAGGGCAGCAGCAACCGCTGTAACAGCAGCGACAGGAGTGGTAGGACTGGCCGTCGTCGCTGCCGTCGTCGTCCGTCGGTCTGAACTCCACGTCCTTTCCGTCCTTCCTCGGCGTCATCGTTCTCATCGTTGTCGGTGCCACGAAAACAACAGCGAGCAGGATCAGCAGTAATAGCAGTAGTGCTGGTATGGGCACGGCAGCAGTTGTGGTGGTGGACTACAAGGACCCTTAAATCAAGGACCCTGGTTTAAAAGCCCCTGGTAAGGGTTCAGAATTTGGGCTTCCAGGCGCAGAGGTTTGGAGGATGTGGGTGTCAAGTGGTCGTAACTCTAAATCCCAAACCCTAAGCCCAAAACTCGGAACCAAGGCCCTCAGGATTGATGCCGGCCTCAGAAAGTTCGAAGAGACGCGGCAGGAGCCCGTCCATGGCTTGAAAAAGAGGATGATGCTGCGCGGATTCTTATTTCTACAATGATGTACATGTAGTCTGCATGTACAATCAGTGCTCAACTCGTTCGCGATTCCCTCGTCCGTTTCTTTGCGCACGTAAATAATACTCGACTGCCTTACTGTTGAGACTAGTTGTGCTTGGGTGTTGTCGGTTCTCACTCAGTCAACCAAGTCGGACGCTTATCAGATAGTCTGTCACATCCGTATCTAAGTGAGAGCAGAAGGGGGGAACATGTGTACGCTCTAAGGGAGAGAAAGCTCACGATTCATGTTTAGGTCTTGGGTCCAGTAGCAAAACTACGAGCTTGGACTTAGGAGGAACTTCTCCAAATAACCTGGCGGCACCCTAAACCTTAAAGCTGGTGTATTTCAGCTCAACTTTCTTGAGCTGGACAGATGCGGAAGTGAATCTCAAAGGCGCGAGGGTGCGTACGGCCACGGTGGAACTCTTTTGACAAAGGGCAGTATGGGAACTTGAATAATTACAGGGATCCGGGAAATACCATGGTAAAACTGTTCGAAAAAATATGTGTATAAATATATACATATAGTTAGACGATAAGGACATAAAGGCCCGATGCATTAGAGAGTGTAGTGCTCCAAATCCGGACGACCCGTTGCCGGATGCACAGCTAAGCAAGACAAGCCCCAACCCTGCTTTGCCCACATAAGCCCTAACGTAACTATGGAACCTATCTAAATCTAGACACGCGCTTCTCCTTTTCCCAAGCCACCAGCCATCAAACTTATCTACGTCCTGTGCAAAGTTTGTAGCAAAGTTTCGCAAGGATCTGCAACCACCAGGCCATGGGCAAAGAGGTTTAGGCTTATGTGCGACAAGGACACCAAAAAAGGCTTTGGGATTTGGAGCTGAGGGTTTAAAGTTTAAACCCCATCGCTAAGCCAGCAGCCCATTTGACTATGGACGGGTTGACCTGCGCTCGACAGATGGGCAGTGAGTTGCTTCGTGGAGTCGGTGCTCCTGTTTGCTGTGTACCTGAACCCGTTAAGGAGCCAGAAACAGGTAGGTTCTTTTTGTTGAAAGTGCAGTGGCTTCTTTCTGATGCAGGTAGATTCTTTAGGGTCCCAAACCCTCAACACTAAATCCCAAAAAGGCTTACATCCTGACTGAGTTGTTGTGCGTGAAGCCGCAGGATGTTGTGCCTCTCGTGCCTAAGTGGCTCATGCCGCAAACCCTACCACAGACCAAATGCCGGCTGCCCTGGAAAACCAACTTCGATGCTGCGAAGCACATCCAAAGATTAATTCGAGATGTCATGAGATGTCACTGATGCCTCAAAAAGTATCTTTGGGGATCATGGTTGCTTGAAGAGGGGCGGTAGCGGATTTGATTGAAGCCTTCACACTTTCCTAAGCTAACCTAGACATATTATACACGGAGTCGGGATCAAATGCGGAAGGTCTGTCGAACCCCACGATCCACGAACTTCCCAGGCCTGGAATATCCTTGTCACGACCTGGTGGCATGGGGCAGGATTTTTCGGATATTGAACTACCGGACACCCACAAGCGGTTTCTATGACTGGATTTGAGGCTTCAAGGTAAGGGCTTATCCGCAACAAAATTTCGACACCTTGCCGAAACTACAATGTTCCACAAACCCTAAACCCCAAACTCTAAACCGCTCTGTCACACGGGGCTCAGAAGAAGGGGTTGGACGTTGTGGTTGACAGTTTTGGGGTTCGGTGATTCTGATGGTGTCGAGTTGGGAGTCAAAAACTCTAAACTAGGGTTTAGGGTTAGGGTTTCGGGTTTAGGAGGACACCCCGATGCCGAGTTCAATCCCTCCCAGGAAGAAGGTACCGAAGCCCTGACTTATCAAACCCTGTTCCGGATGAAACCAACTCCTTACCGTGCTAGGCAACCCAGAAAACATCATTATTCGAGAGGTAGTTATGCTTGCCCGGCAGCAACACATCAGGCTTCAGAAATCCTATACATGCGAACGGACCGGACGCCTGCAGATCCGTCATCTGCGGGACATATCGGGCAGCCCATGTGGCTGACCTTGGGGTAAACTTCCTCTTAACGCCCTTCGGAAGGGTTTTGCGACGAGAACAACCAGATTGAAGAAGGTTTGGGGTTTAGGGTTTATGCCTTAGGCTTTATGGGTGTTGGGAGGGGGGACACCTTGCATCATACTCCAGACGCAAAGTCATGCTCAGCTCTTGAATCCTGGGCTTTATGACCCTGTCACCACAAACCCGAATCATCTCGCCGCCCTAAATGCCCCAAATCCCATGCTCCTCGGCCCACGACGGCTGAACTTCGGCTGAATTTCAACGGAAGCCCCAAACCTTCAACCATGCCGTCGACATGCTAACCTCAATCCTCAACAGAACCAAGAAATGACGAAGCCGACGATCTCGATTCTCCAAGGCCATTCTGAAACGCTCGCCTAGGATGCCCAGCAACCTAGGAATAAAAAAGGGCTCCCGTTTTGGTATTGGGTACCTTTGTAAGGAACCTAGGACTACAAATAAGGAATAAGGGTACTACTGGGCATCTTAGTCGCAAACAAAACTAACAAGCGGTGCTCATGCTCTGAATTCGCCGGCAGCGAAACGGGAAGAAGCTGAACCTCTCAATCTCCGATCGTCACACTAAATCACTTAAAGGATCATGGGACTTAGTAACTAGGGCCATAATTAGGGGAACTATACTTACAACTACTTATAACCCCGATTAAGGTACTTATAACCTTACTTACTAAGTCCCATGATACTCCAAGTGCTCCCTCGAGGCCGCAGCACTGGCTTCGGTATGGCTGTCGCGGCGAGACCCGTCAAACAGGCCACAGGCAAAGCATTGTAGAAGTTCAAGTCCAGGGCCTTTGTTTGGAGCTTAAACTCGAAGAGCCTAACGCCAAAGGCCCGAGAGTTCAGAGTTGGACACTCAAAGCCAACATCCTAAAACGCGCCCCTTTCTCTCTTTGTAGAGGCTTAGAGCTCAGGGCTTATATGGTTCATGTATACCTTAGGGCTCAGGGACTCATGGTGGATAGGATTTAAAGCTGAGGGTTTTGGGGCGTCGGGTTTAGAGTTTGGATGGGTTTAGGGTTTGGCTCTTAGAGAGGGCTTAGTTCAAGGTTTATGCAGCTGGTTGACTTTATGGCGCTAGTGTTGGGGTCTTGGGTGTAAACAAACTGCAGCTACCCGAATAAACACCAATTCCTCATCTTCAAGCGATGCTTGGTTTAGGGTTGAGGTGTTTAGGTCCTATTCCGCCCCCACCGATCCATCATACTTAAAACAAAAAGTCCCAAACCTGATCCCTGAGTTCGCCTCTCCCCCAGCTTCAGGACGTCTACATCTGAACCTTCCAAGCTGCTAGCTTAAGGGTTTCGGGGGTTCAGGGTTGAATTCAGTTTTGGGATCTTGCGCATTGGGGTAACGCGCCTGGGATTAAGGCTAAAGACTCAGGGCTCCAGAACTTGCATGCCTGATTCGGGCAAGCAGTTTACCATTCTGAGAATAGCGGCGATTCGGCTCTATCGCTGCAGGTTGCAACTCGAACCTCCCGAATCGCGGATGCTTAAAGACCACATGCTACATCCCAGGCACGCCAACCGCCCGTAGACGCCGAACCGAAATCCCAGGTAAACGCATGACAACACCAAACCGAATGCCAAACCGTCACTGGTGCACTCAAAGTGGCATTCAACTTCGGCCCTTTACCCAGCTTCGCCTGCTGACAGTCGGGGAACGGTCAAGGGAGGGTTTAGTTGCAGAAGGTTCTGCGAGGCAGGCCCCTTTTCAAACCCCTAAACCGCAAACCCCCAAGCCCTATGAAACCCGACAGGCCCTATATGTGGGCAAGAATCCCCCACAAGAGTATCTAGGACCCTTTAAAAAGGTAAGGAATGTTCTATGGTCGCAGGGCATCTGCAGCATGCACTTGCGATCAATGGCCCAATGCTTCGAGCATTCACACTCCATGCTGAACCTGACCTGTCTGGTTCTTAGTAGGGAATCGGGGAATGGGTTATAGGGACTACTATAGGGACTATCATAGCATCCCCCCAAATTCCCTACTAAGAACCAGACAGTTGCGGGCTCGAGCTCATCTGGGTAATGTGGGGGTCTGACTAGCTAACTGGCTTTTCACCATTACAGTCGCAACATGCATGTCTACTATCCCCAATATTATGCGGTGCTTGGACGCAAGGGGGAACGACAATCAAACCCACAGAGCCCGAATCTTCAGAGAGCTTCGGAAAACCTTTAGGCGGGAGTTGCCATATGGGAGTTTCCAAAAATAGGGGACCCCAAGATGGTTCCCTAAATAGTAGGATCCTCACTATCAGCACCCCAAATAAAGTACCCCTAATTTTCGGAAACTCTAAACCCTTTATAGAACCCTTGTTATAGATCCATTTAAAAAGTAATCCCTAAAGGATCCCTTGAAAGGGCGACTCCATAGGCTGAAGTTGGTTGAGCTCGCACTTGTGCCATTACACGGGCGTTTCCGAAAATTGGGCTGCCTTATTTGGTGGTCCTTATAAGAAGGATCCTACAATTTTAGGGTACTATAATGCAAAGGGCGAAGCAACAGGACTGGAGTAAACCGTACGAAAGCCGGAGCAAGCTTCGCACGTGCAATCTTCTTGATTCTTGTTATGGCGCTTATTGACTGTGTTACTGCATGCAAAGAGCATCCTGCCATCGCTGCTACAAATGCAGTAGTGCTTGCCGTCAAGCCTTCTTTGCAATATCAGGTCGCTGTACAAGCTTGTTAGAAGCTTTACACCGGTACTTGTAGCAAATGAAAGATGCGAGCAGGTGGAATGCAAAAGCCTCGATGTCAAGAAGTTGTTTGTTTATGCTTAAGGTGTCTTGCCCACACTACATGCTGCAAGACCGGAACAAGCAAAAGCTTAAATTGCCACGTCATCCGCCTTCAGCACAAAATCAAGTCCACCGCAGCAGATGCTGAAGACGCATATCGCTACCTCAGTCGCTCCATGTATCCATACGGAATATACTTAGGCCCTACTGTAGGGGGTTCCTAAAATATTCGATATAGGCACCTGGAGCCTTAGGGTCTCAGCAACACCCTCCAGAGAGAGATAAGTGCCATTCCCTCCCACGAACTAATGATCAACGCTTTGATGGCGTCGATTTTTAAATCCTTCGTTCTCAAACTTCCTGTTTCGGGGGGATGCCTAACCCAAATCCTGGTCCTGAACGCCTCAACCCCAAGCTCCCAAATCCAAACCCCCCAGAACTGCTCCTGAGACTTCGGCCCCGAAGAAGAACAGGAAGGAGGCCTGAGGTGGACTTCTTGGCTTTTGGGTCCTTGGGTTAGTAGGGAATGGAAGAATGGTAGCAATAGTAGTTATAATTGTACCCCATTCCTCCATTCCCTACTAACCAAACGTAAGTCTTGGGTCCAGGGTTCGGAAGTTTAGACCTTTTAAGTGGGGCGTAGGAATTTATGCGTCCATGCAGGGCCTAGAGTCTATCTCTAAAGGACTTATTTTCTTTTGCTCCTTACAATGACTTCATTATCTAAGCCCTGAAAAAGTATTGAGGTTAATTATCGGTTAATTCGGGTCTAGGTACTACCTGAAACCCTACCCCGTTTTTGTTTGATACCTAGTTTTCTGGCTATGACCTGTTATATACACGAGTAGGTACCCCAAAAGGGGTAGTGCTGGAGCCTCCAAACGAGGTTTGCCTTGGGGCTCTGTAGGAAGGTTTAAGTTCACTTTTGGGGTTTAGGGTTTGAAGTTTAAGGTCAATCCCCAGCTGCAAAAACCCCCAACACCCGTATACTCCAGGTTTTTTGAGTTTCGGGGTTGAGGGCTGGGGTTTAGCTGAAAGATGTCCGGTCTTGAGTTCGATGTGCACGTATTCATGTGGATGGTTGTCCGAATAAGGTAGAAGATGGTAGCAGTATTGCGGGTTCCCGAAACGACCATGCTTTTGACAGTCTAGCTATAGGCACGGTTTAGCATCTGTTGTCTTGGTTGTGGAGCAGAAAATGCTGCAACTTTTTCCCTCACTGAGTGTTGTGATACGGATCCTAATAACCTACAGTAAGTGGCAGGATGTATGCAATCGCACATTCGTAAGGGACAACGATTACTCCAGTAATATAGTAGCTCTGAACTTGTTCGAAACGGTTCGAAATTTGGGTTGCACAGGCTTCGCATCGTCAACCGGAAAGGTCTGACATTGCAGGCAGCAGTCGCGCCTCACCCGACACGCCACCGCTTTCTGCTAGTGTCACAGCTGCGGCCTTGGATGTTCGATCACAGAACTTCAGCTTTAGGTACACAGACGTAGTTATGCACGGTCGATTCAGGCTTTGGGGTCCAGTGACCTTAAACCCTTAACCTGGTCCAGGGCTCCATCCCCAAACTAAGCACAAAAGCAACCAAATTCACAACGATCGACTTGCAAGACTCCCTCGTGGCACACTGTCCTTCTCTCAGTGAACTTGGGACTCCAAACACGCCGCCGCAAGCGCTAACCGATCAGCGCTCACAAAACCTTTCATAGACTCCAAAAGACTACATCAGTGTTTCCTAAACCTTACGGACGGTACAGCAACCCCACGAAGCCCCAACCCCACAACCCTAAGGTCTTGGGATGCTGTGGGAACTGAAAGTTCATTCCTTGAGGGTATGGGGAAGCGAAGTGGGAGTTTCCGAAATTCCAGGGTACCTTATCTTGGGTTCCTTAGAACAAGGATCCTAGTATTTAGGGTACTATGTTAGGGTCCCCCATTTTCGGAAACTCCCAAGTAAACTTAGATCACCAAAAGGCCATGCAAGTGGGGCCTGAGCGTCAAACCTAGCAAATACCTTTCTTTGGGTTCGGCAGCTTTTTGGGCCACAGGTAGGATCAAGAATCTCAAATCAGAGGATCAAACCCGAAAGCCTCAAAGCCCTAATCCCCAAAACCACTCTAATCCCTAAAACCACTCTAACCGTAATTAAGACCCTAGAACTTCAGCCGCGACATCCCTACACTCCAAACTACCCCAAGCCTTGTCCGTAAAACACCAGACCCAAAACCCTAAACCAGCGGTAGCCCTGTTCGAAAACAGATCTTAATTAGGGCCCCCATGCGAGCTCTTTTGATGCAGCATGTAAGTTTGCTCATTTGCTTTTTTGAACGAGTAGCTTTTTCGCAACAAATGTTCGCATTTGCGCGACTTCTACAGGAAGTTGAGGAAGTCTTTTGCACTACGTAGGCTGCCAGGCTTAGTGATGAGGATGATGAGATTGCTCAGACCTTGAAGCACAACTGCGCATGGGCTTGTCTTGGCTGCACAAGTTACAAGGCGTGCCCACCAGAAACAAACTCCCTGTTGAAGAAGAGGCACACAAACGACTCCGATCAGCAAGCATAGCCACTCGGGCGCAGATGGCGTCCTGTCGAAACTTGACTCGACGAGCTTCCCCGAAGCTACAAAAGCAAGGAAACAAGCGGTGCTCGCGCAACTTGGTAGTTACGCTTAAGCCTACTCTATCTCAACTCGTAGCGTCATTCCTCTTCATATGGGTAGCTTTAAATCAGGGTACCTTTTAGGGTCGCGTTTTGCAAGGGTGTTTTTTGGGGACCTAACACGGGACCCTCATTTTGGAAAACTACCCAAAATGCTCTGGTGCACCATGCCCGTGGCAATGACGCACAGGAAAAAACAACTCCCAGACCCCAAGCCACGGATCTCAAGCCCTAACTCGAAAGCCACAGAATCCAAGATTATAGGTGATGTAAGTCCAAAGTATAATTTGCTATTCGGGTGCATGGACCCTTAGCGATGTACTTGGCGGGTCAGATGACTCAAAATCGGACACCCGCGACACCTCACGAACACTCAAGAACTCGCACCAGCGTTTCTGGCGTAACTGCCTGTGAACACGAGCCAGGACTCCATGCTTCATCCCATGTCTAGGATGCCCAGCAACCTAGGAATAAAAAGGGCTCCCTTCATGGTATTGGCTATTTAACTATATATAAGGAACCTAGGACTACAAAAAGTCATCCCATGTAATGTAGGAGAAGTATTTGGGTCGACTCTCGCCCCAAGCCCTCAACACCTTGGCTGATAGACCCTCGAGCCTAAGCATCCCAAACCCTACATCCCTGAAGCCTCAACGGCAAGCACCCTCACAGCCAGACTAACCCCCTAGACTACCCCTCAGAGAACCCTTCAAAGCAACTCTTACAGAAAACCTTTCGAAGGAACTCTACAGCCTCCACTCTTCACGTTCGGCTCTTAGCCCAAGGCCTCTGCTTCTTGTCCATGGACTGCCTGGGAAAGGGAAAGTTGGCAACTTCAGGGACGCGACACAAGATAGAGCTGAGATGTGTGGCTCTTCAATCAGTAGGTATCTGACGGAGGTTACAGCAAGAGGTTGTGTGAGGTACATTATCGGTTCATCAGAGTTCATCATGTAGAGCTGCTTCTTTTAGGATTTAGGGTGAAGAGCGTCGGGTTTGGGGTTTTCGAGTTCTGGGGGGTCTAGGGTGTCGAGTGGGGTTCAGGGAAAGTTCAAGTTTCGACGCAGAGGGCCAGGATCTGACTGGAGCCTCGATAACTCTCGAGTCTTCTTGGAAGTTTTGCACGCAAGGCCAGTGGGCAGCTAGTGCAACTGCTCTCGCTCCTGACGGAGCTGCGGCTGCTGCTACCCTCGCTGCTGCAAACGATTTTCCATTGCAGCACTAGGAAAGTGTCAGTGATGATGACACATAGCGGAATTTGTCAGCGCCTTGATGTGAAACACTGCGCTACCCCAAACTGCAAATCCGAGATCCCCGACAGAGCCGCCGTGGTTATCGGCGAGCAGGCCCGGATGATCATGCTCAAGGAAAGCGGGATCAAGGACCTGGGTAGGGTCTAGCTTGAGGGTTCAGGGTTTGGCTTCGCATTGACTAGGGTCAGAAGTACTGAGAAATATTGAAACCATGACTGAGATGATGTTATACGTATAACACCTCATGACCCTAATTGCCACAGTGCAGCAAACCCGACGGCCATATTCAGGGTTCACCTTTCCGGGGTTCGATGTTGTGGGTTTAGGGTTTGGGATCCCCGGAAGGCACATATACCTTGCCCGAGGCCGTTTAGCGCGAAGCCGCTTCTGGAGCGACTCGCGTCAATTAGGTCTTCGCCGAGCCACGCTGGGCTGGCTTGGAAAACATGTTAGCCAGAAGCCCGCAAGGTACCAGGCCCTCAACCACAATTGAACATTTCATTCACAGGACTGTATAAGCTCTACCCAAATTCACGACCCACGACATCATCACACCCTGGAGGCTGAACCCATTACGGTAACGGGTGCAGCTTCCCGTCACCACCCTAGCCCTAAGCCCTAAACCCCAAAGTCCCAAACACTGTAACCAAACCCTACAACCCTAAACCCTGTAAGGCCAGCACATGGAGAGAAGGTTCGAACCAATGTTCAGCGAGAAGGCTGCAGCGAGGCAAAGCACAGTGATCATCTCCTGCTTCCTTAGGACCAAGAGTTTTTGAGTTTAGGGTGTTTAGGGGCCTTTGCCTTTAGGGCTTAACCACGAGCTGCATGAAGTATTTCAGGTCTGAACGATGTGGTCTAGAGTCTGGGCAATGGGACTTCATTCTTGACTTGCGGCCTTGATCTTGCAGGCTGTTCGTGTGGGGCTTGTTGGATTGTGGGTTGACGGAGTTTGAGGCCAAGGTTCATGCAAAAGGGGTTGATTGGAGGTTGGAGCATTGCATGGGCTCTAGAAACAAACTCTGAAAAGTTGAGCGCCAGGGCGGTGCAGGTCCCAGTGAGAAGAAGCTGACGGCTCAGGGTAGAGGGACGGCTTCCAATCGCTCCCACTTTTGGGACAAGGCTCTTCTTGGACAGCAGTGACCCGAGCTGCCGAACCCAAAGGCTTCAACTCTACTTGGAGGATCATGGGACTTAGTAAGTAAGGTTATAAGGTCCTTAATTGGGGTTATAAGTAGTAATAAATATAGTTGCCCTAATTATAACATTACTTACTAAGTCCCATGATATTTTAAGTAGACCCCTACATTCACCAAGCCCCACTCGGATCCCGGCGAGATCTTCTGGGGGCTGTAGGGTCGGCCAATCGCTCGAGAGCCGAGCAAAACCAAGCACATGATGCTGAAACTGACCTGGGGTTCAGGGCTTCGGGTTTCGGGTTTAGGGTGCCGGGTTTCGGGTTTCAGGTTTAGGGGTTAAGGCTTCGGGTTTAGGGTTTTGGGTTTATGGCTCTAAACCCTAAACTTCCCTAAACCCCAACAAACCCCGCGACCCTTTGGGGTTTCACTGAGAAGTTAAGGGCTTAGGGCTTAAGGGCTGTGGAAGGGCTTATAGCTAAGGGCTTTGGCCTCGAGGTTGCAGGGGGCTTTCTGGCTTGAGGGTATTGATTATTGAAGAGTTTAGGGATGGAGCTTTGAAGTTTATAAAGTTTGAGCTGCTTAGCCTTTGATGTTTACGGAGAAAGGCTCGAGGTTCGGGTTTTTGAGTCTAAGGGTTTTCGAAGCTTGGATAAGGATAAGGGGTTGAAGAAGGGCCAGAAGCTCCGATTCCTGGTGGTGGCGTTTCTTGCTCCAGGGACTCTGACCTTCAGGTTTCGGAGGCTCCTCGCACCATGCAGGTCTAATATAGAGGCCTTATAATAGTTACCTATTACTATTTTGGGGCTTCGTCATTGTACCTATAGTTAGAATAATATACCCCGAAACTCGAAACCCTATTCTTAATCAATAAGGCCCCGAATATTGGCCTCACACCACGTGTTTGTCTCCAGGATCTTAGACTGTGCATTCTGTGTGAAGTGGAATCGAGACATGCGAGGCCAAGTGGATTTCGCGGCATGGGAATTGGAAACGCAAAAAAGTTATTAATAAGCTTTCACCGCCATGCGAAGACATAGCATGAGTCAGTCTACAAGTCAGCGGCAGCTACAGCAAGGACGCCAGTGCGTACTGAGATCTTGAAGCCCTACGTAACTGAAGCGTGCAGATCCAAAGCCTGAACAAGTCATCCTCAACCCTGCACGCGAAACACACCTCACAGTCCTGCGGATAGGGACCCGGGTTTATATCAACTGCAGCAGCGGAGCCAGTTGCTGACAGCAGGTGACAAAGAAGGGCGCTGGAATCTGCCACGGCACAGAGGGCTTGGATTCCGGCCACTAAACCCTAAACCCTTAAACCCTGACTTGGGTGTCGGATGCACAGGTTGGGATCCTCAAGGCGTATATAGGCGTAGCCCCAAGGTCGGATGTTTAAGGCTCTGCAGTCCTGCCCTGGCGCCGAACCCTAGTTAGGGTGCAGGGTTTAGTGTTTGAGGTGAAAGGTTCAGGGTTTAGCGTTTACCCCACAAAACCAAAACCCTCTAGGCTCGAACCCTCCGAAACTGTAACCTAAGCCTTGCTGACTCAGATGTTACGTCGATTGGGCTCAAGGGCCCTACTACAAAAGGCGGCTGGGCTGTTTGCACCCTGACCGCGAACCCTGGAGAGCTCAGCTTGAGATCTTGATGCTGGCGTTTGGGATGTAGGATTCAGGGTTGAGGGTCCCATGCAGACTATTGTGATTGGGTCTACATCTGTTGCATACACCCCCAACTGGGCTCTGGTTGAAAATCTCGCCACACCACGAACTAAACTTCACAACTGCAGAGATGATGAAAGGAATAATACCACAGCCTAGGAACAAGCTACACAAGAACAGCAATGCCAGTTGGGGCTCCTACGCACAGGCGTAGCTTCAACCACGGTGCAACTTGCTTGTAAATCGATGTTTTCCTAAGCGTTCGGCAACCATGTCAATGGCCGCAACATCCGAACAAACGTAGCGATCTGGGTCCCCGGGGTTTCAACCAGGTTCCATGGTATGTCCCGGTCGATAGGAGTAGCAGCGAGGGGAACAAGCATGACAACAAATATGTAGATTGGCGCATCCTTTCGATCCACTTCTTGAAGTTGCCCCCCACGTTAGGTGCGAGAATGGTTTCCCATCCCGAGTTCCCAACAATTGAGGCTCACGTGGTCCATCACCACCTCCGCTCGTGTAAGTGGCGCTCGATGGCCCCGCAAGAATCGCCCGAACCTTCCCGGTCGCAGCAAGTTGCAACAAATACCCACAGGTCGCTGAGACTTAAAGGTCTTGCTCTATCACAGGGGGCTACACTTCCTTAACTAGGTCCCCTAAGGCACCTTGTGACTTTAGGAACGTTGGGTCAATCCTGCAACCAAGTTTTCACTAACCCACGTTCCCTTTCATGTCGCCTCGGCTGCCCCCTTTTATGTAGGGTATTGCATTACCCTGCTTAGGACACGTGGCCCATGCTGCACCCAGCACAGACAAAGGAATGTCCGGCCACACCTTCTGAAGCATCACCTGAAGCCATGGTTCAACCTCCCCCCTCTTCAATAACAATGACAACACCTTCTGACACTGCCGTCTCCGCCAACCGTTGTGCTTCAACCTGATGGTGATGGGTGATCTGCCTATGCTCCGAATATCCCGAAACACATGTACGGGAGTGCATTCCAGGTTTAGTGTTTTCGAGTCTATAGGAGTCTACGGTTTAGAGTGTTGCTAGTTCTACTACTTGAGACATTGTTGTACTTCGAACTAAACCCTTCACAATTCGAAACAACTCATACTCACCCTAAACCCTAAAACATGTCATAGTCTGACTTTGACTCCTTGGCTGGTAGCTTGTGCACCCTGAACTGAACCTCATGCCCTATATCTGAACGCTGGAACCCTAAATACTTCAAGCCCTAGGCACCCCTAAACCGCAAAACCCCCAAGAAACCCCAATCTCTGAACCCTAAACTCAAACACTAAGCCCAATGAATCCTGGACCCCCTAAACCCCTCAACCCCTAATCTCTGAACTCTAAGCTGCAGGGCACAAGAGCATCTCAAACATGACTGCGGCGCCCCCTTCAGGCCGGGAACCACTGTCACCTGCTCTCAGTTGATGGCTTAGGGTTTAGGGGTTTAGGGTTTAAGGTTTAGGGGTTTAGGGGTTTGGGGGTGTAGGGTTTAGGATTTAGGGTTTAAGTTTGCAGGTCGCTTTGGGGCCTACCTTAACCCGGAATGACCTACCTGTTTAAGGACTTATATATGGAAATCATAATAGAGAGCCCTAAAAGGTTAGGTTATGCAGGGTTAAGGTAGGGCTGAACAGGCTTCTGCACTGTCGGATTTGAAGGTTCAGGCCTTATGCGGTTTTGCTTCACTGCTTAGAGAGCTTAGGCTTTCTGGTTTAGGGAACACTGCGGAATTTAGAGCTACTGGTTTATGTACCTAAAAGTTTGGTGAACACTCTACTCAAACCCTGGGAACCCTTTCCAAATCTCGCTGCAAAACTACTACACAGCACATCTTCAAAAGCTCAAAAATTCATCGCAGGCACTAACACCCCAAAGCCGAAATTCCAGAACAACACCAAGCAAACACCCTTTGAGCATCGTGGATCTATCTGCAAGATTCTTTAGAGTTGAGGGCTTTTGTGAACTCAGGCTGGATGCCGATGGCGCCTTCGACAACACGAACTTCATCATGAAGCCCATACCCGTCCTCATTCGCGGGATCGGATGGTTTACAGGGTTTCAGCGATGAATATCTTACCCTCAACCCTAAACCCTAACCCCATCGTGAGAGGATGTGGCACCCAGGTGAAACTTAACCTCAGCAGCCCGGGCTCGGCTTGCTGAACGCTGGTGATACTTTTGGCAACTAACACGAAAGCTGGAATACATATGGGGCCTTAATGATTATTGAAAGCTTGACGGTTACTGACTGTTCATCCTTCCCCCTTTGATAGCATTCTACTATTTAGGGAGGGTGTTTAACAAATGGAGGAAAGGAATAATGTAGGGAACCTTAGAGAATAGCATGTTACTCTCGGAGTCTGCTGTTTCATAGAGGGTTTCAGAGCGGGTTTCGGGTTTACGGCTAGAGCAAGGGCCACCAAAACTCAGCCAACTGTCTTTGAAGAAATCTTTCGGAAGCCCCACTAGTGACCGTGAAGAACTCCTTGAGGCAACCCCTTGAAGGAACCTTCAAAGCAACCCTGTCAGGAACTCTTAAAACCCTAAACCCTAAACCCTAGAATTGCGTACAGGCTCATTGAGCCGCTTTGCCTCGTCTTTAGTGGTGTAGGCTTCTCCGGGGATAGTAGGTCGAATTGTTCCGACCACTACAATCCCCAAACCCCTAATCCCACGGGGGCCTAAATCAAATATACGCGAAACATTGGTGACCTATGTTCATGTAGTGTAGCTTTTGACTTGACTGCCTACTTGTATTTTTATGCGAGAGGACAAAGGGACACAAACACTAGAATCCTCAAACTCCCAAAGGTTCACATCCTCTAAACCCTCAACCGTAGAGCCTGAATCCTGAAACTACAAACCCTGCGACCCTCATGACTGAAGCTTCCGGCTGGAGGAAGAAGTAGCCGCTGAAAAGGCCAATCTGTTGGCATCTCATAGGGATAGGGGTTCAAGTGCTCATTTGCAGTAGAAGCTGCACGGTAGCTGGTGGCCTAAGGCATCTGAGCACAGAGCCTCTACCCTGAACCCGGACTGAAGGTCTCGTTCCTGTCGGGGATCTTCTACTTGAAGGATCATGGGACTTAGTAACTGAGTTATAATTAGGGTAACTATACTTCTAACGACTTATAACCCCAATTAAGGTACTTATAACCTTACTCACTAAGTCCCATGATCCTTCAAAAGGACCCTGAACCCTAAACACCAGACATCCCTTTAATGGAACCCTATAGATCCCTTTAAAGAGCCCTTTAAGGACCCTTACTAAGTCCCATGATCCTCCGAGTACGCACAGTATCCTCCAGAAAGCTGGCCCCTAAAAGAAGCCACAGGGGTCAGGGGCCTTCAGGAACCCAGATGCCGAAACCCCCGCACATCCCAGGGCCCTCGAATAAGGTTTGGAGGGCTTTGGGTTTCCTCAGTTCGGACGACAGAATCCAGAAACCTGTAGAAGCCAGAATTAGGTCACAACTCTCCTTATAGCCGATTCTCCTTAAACCCCAAATTGATGCCGATTTTCCTTAAACCCTGAGCCCTAAATCTTGAAAAGTTGTAGGCCTCCAGGGACTTCACCAGGAGCAACTGAGCCCAAGCAGGCCCTATCGTAGTAAACCCCATAGAACTGAAACATGCTGAAACCTCAAATAGAATCTTATCAGGACTTGAAGTAGGTTTTTACAGGAGCCTTAATCCTCGGAGGGCAAAAAAGGAATGAAGCCTTCTCAGGCCCTGAAAAAGGGTCTTTAAAGGAACCTTCATCCTTCGAAGCCAAAAGTCGGCCCAATCTCTCCCCGAACACCCGACGGCCAAAGGATTTAGGATTCAGGGTTTAGAGTTCAGGGTTTAGGGTTCAGGGCTTAGGATTTAGGGTTTGCCTGAACTCGCAGATCCTCTCCCCACCCCCTCCAGCACGTCCCAAACCCACAACGAAGCCCTGAAGTTGTCGGGGGGTTTTACTTGGAGGTTCATGGCTAGCTATAAGCGGGGTTATAAGTAGGGTATCTGTACTTATAGCATCATTAGGGGACGTATAACCCTACTTATAACTACCCATGAACCTCCAAGTATCGGGGACCTTAACATAGTACCCTAAATAGTAGGATCCTTAGTATAAGGACCCCAAAATAAGGTACCCCCAATTTTCGGAAACTCTCTTGTACCGCAAGTATACCAAGCACTGTACCGAGGATACTATGCCTAATTCCTCCGCCCCCTGCAATACTGCTGTACTACACCCTGCACCCCGGCAACTTGGCACTGTAGGGGCCTTGATAAGTAGAATAGGGCTTTGGGGGGTATGTTATGCTACTGTAGTGACTATAGGAAGTAACCCTAAGGATTTTATAGTATAAACCAAAAAGGGACCCCCAACATAGTATTGGTAATTATTTAGGCCCCTAGAGTGTTGGAAGCGGTCTTGCGCCTCCTTGAGCCAAGAAGAAGCAGCTGACTCAGAGCTGTCTGTCCTTGAACACCAAGGCGACAAGAACCCCCTAAAGGGGTTTAGGATTTAGGGTCTAGTGTTCAGGGTATACCAAAACGGGGATCCGTGGTATAAGGGTAAAGAGCCCCTGCTTAGAAGGGTCATTTGGTCCTCAAGGAAGCTGCGCTAGCGTTTCACGGTGGAGGTTTCGCGTTGAAGGATGATGATGGCTTGAGGTTGTGGGGGGTTTGGCTTAGGGGTTAAGGTTTAGGGTTCAGGGTTTTGCGCTTGGGGACCTCGAGGATTTGGAGTTCGGGGCCCGGGCGAGGCATACGAAACTGTCTCTTGCTAGGGCTCACCTTAAAACCCTGAATAACCTACAGTTTCAAGGTTCTTAATTATGATTTCCTGGAATGTCTAAATCCTTAAGAAGGTAGGTTATCGGGGTTAAGGCAGGCTTTGTAGGGGTTAGGGCTTCTGGGGCTGTCCGACTGGATGAGACGTTTGGCTCCCCTTCACCAAGAACTGACCAAACACTTTCTGGCGAAGCATCTGTGGTTTTGGCTCAGGAACGGAAAGAAGCACGGACCCACACGCGTGTCAAAAGAGCCGACGATGCAGATGGTGGCTCACTTTGGATACTCTTTCCAGCCTAAGCCGTTAACCCTAAGCCCTAAACCCAAAGCCCCAAACCCTAAGCCCTACATCCTAAGCCCTTAACCCTAAGCCCTAAACCCAAAGCCCTAAACCCTAAACCCTAAGCCCCAAAATTTAAGCCCTAAACCCTAAGCCCTAAACCGTAAACCCTAAGCCCTAAACCCTAAGCCCCCTAAGCCCTAAGCCCCCTAGACCGCAAATCCTGAACCGTTTGCCTATCTAGGGCATGCGGTTCCCCAGTAGCCCCTTGATAAGAAGGGTTTAGGGTTGAGGGTTTAGGGTTTAAGGTTTAGGGTTTAGCGTGTAGGGTTTAGGGTTTAAGGGTACCCTTTTCCCACTCTTTGGTTTCAATAAGAGATCCCGAAAAGTACAAAGGGCGAAAGAGCACTAACTACTGGGGAACCTAGGTCGCCAGACTTGAGCAATAGAGAGATGCAGGTGGAACCACGACCGAAAAAAGGCCCGTGCCCGCCTTCTGGAGCTAGGGGTGCAAAAAGGGGCCTCAATAATTACCTGTGCTACTTTGGGACTTCCTTATATTGTATTTATAGTCTAATGGGCTCCGAAACCCTATTCCAAGGCCTCGCTCCTAAAGTCAAGCTAAGACCCGACTGGATGCCTGGAGCTAACCCTAAGGGCCCAAGTGCCCAAATAGTAGGGTCTCATGATCCAAAACCCATTCAGACTATGGATTTTGGGACCTAAAACCCACTATTTGGGTACTTGGACCCTCTGGGTAAACCAAAAAATCCCAAGAAACTCGGCCAAAGGACGCGGACGACTCGGCCGCGCTTCTTATCGGCGAGAGCTTCTGAGGTGGATATAGACCTTGGCCCGGGCTCTCAGTAAGGATTACTACGGTTGATGGTATAAATCCTGCATTACCTTAAGGACCCTAAACTATGGGAATTATGGTATATTCCTTCTTATGGGTAATGCAGGATTTATATCATCAACCGTATTACTATACAGGCTACTCTAATGGCTGCGGCAGGGGTTGCTATGCGGGTTGCTCAGCGGGTTGTCAGAAGGGTTCTTAGAAAGGATTCTCCCAAAGGCTCTGAGGAGAGTTACTGTAAGAGTTTCGTGTTTAGGGTTTATAATAGGGTTCATGGCTCGTAGGTCTTACGTTTCAAAGCGCTCCTCTTCGACTTTTCCCGACGCCTATAGGGCAGTTGAAGCTTTGAAAGCATCCCTTCACTCAGCACTCAGAGCCTTTACACCTTTACCTGCAACCTACTTAAGCCTGAAAACCATACCTTTGGCATCATTTCCTTGTGTATGTCCTTGGCAGGCAGGGTTCTGGAGGCTTGGGCTAGGGTTTAATCCACCGGGGGCATTAAGGCTTCGGGTTTTCGCCGTACTTGTCCCACCCACGGCTCCAAAACCTCGAATCGCTGTACCTGAACCGCTTATGCCAACAATAACGCCGAAGTACAGATGATATCGAATCGATGATTCGTCGCCCCTAAACCCTAACCCGAAACCTTCAGTGCAAGGGCTTTTCGGCACCATGTGCTCCTAGATCTTTGAAAGTAGCTTGGCCTGGCTGCTTCAGCCACCCAGAATCCAGAGGCTGGTCAAGCAGCACATGAGAGTCGCTTTACATAGCATAGTAAGGGTTTTGGGCGCAAGCACTTGTACGATATGCCATGTGCTATATACATGAGGCTATATGCCCTATACCTATACTCCAGAACATCTTTACCTCTACGGCTGCCTTGGTCAGACCATCCTCTGCGCAGAGCTTCTGCTTAGAGGATCGAGCCACTTCGTAAGGATGAGGGTTCAGGGGTTGAGGGTTTCAAGCATCTGAGTCATGCTTTGATCTATACATTCAGCCCAACTCCCTACAACACATGACAGTGCGCAGCGGGGTTACAAGTCCCATAAATAGGCCCCAGACCCTACCCTACGGAGTGCCCCGATCCTGCAAGAAGCGGAGGGAGCACCGTGAATCAACTTGATCGATCTCACGAAGTCTGAGGTCCCCTTTGGAGCCATCGCAGTTGGGGCTCTTTGGGCATCCAGAGGGGTTTTTGCGGCTCAAGGGGTCTGGGCCGTGCTAGGGCTTAGGTCAAGGCTAGCGGGTTGGGGCAGAACTCGGGGTCCACGGCGTGAGTTCTGGGCTCGAGGGTGTATATAGGACTTATTATGCTTCAGGGCGGCGGGTCAAAGGCTGCTTCTAGATAGAACCTCTCAAGCCTACTGCGAAGTCATGCTGAGGTAGGCTCAGCGGCTAAGCCTTTTGAACCTTGCTTCTTCCCACCCTTGTAAACCTCCCCTAAACCCTAACCCTCAAAACCTTATTCCTAAAGGCCCGAAAGCAGCGAAAAACACCTCGAAGATCCAAGCCGAACGGTTAATGTAGGGCCCTTAATAATTAGAACGGGGTTTGGGGGCCCATTTTCCTACAATTATACTAAGGAACCCCCAAAATAGTTAATTAAGGAACCCCCCAAATAGTATGGGTATAATTCTTTCGGCCCCTGTAGCAGACCATGGGAGCACTAGAGTTCAGAGGCCAAACCCCATCCGCTCTGGCACAGGGCCTCGTGCGTGAAAGCCTTTCCGAGAAAAACTTCTCGCCCAGCGAGGCCGCCAGGCCCGGGGCAGCAATAGGGCTTTGGGTTTTATGGTTTAGTGGTGTAGGGTTTAGGGGTGTAGGGTCTCGGGGTTTAGAGCCGTTTAGGGTTTAGGGGTTTATCAAAGCCCCGATATTACGAGATTAGAAGGTTCAGCAAGGAGTTAACTTGCTGCTCTTGTTTATTGGTCACATGTGGTGCTTTTGTACTATCATGTTGCAAGTCTACAGGGGGAACCTGTCTGTACTTCGAAGTATGGCGTGTTTCAATGCAAAGCCGTGCACACAAGCAGTAAGCCCTGCACCCTTAACCCTAGGGTTCCCCTTTACAAGGATCCTACCATGTGCACCTCTCTCTCTCAGAAGGGGTTTCTAGAAAGTTCTGGTTCCCTTTCTTGAAGGGCCCATCTTGATTTTCTGACCAGGAACCTGGGCTATCGTGTATCATTACCGTACCGTTAGGGTTAAGGCTTAGGGTTTGGGGTTTAGCTACGGACCTTTGCAGACTCATGGCATTTACCTCAAGGGATCCTCCACACCTTAGATCCTCGGGGCCCGACGGGACATCCGGCTCATGATACTGATGATGATGACTAGCAGTGATAGTAGTGGTAGTAGTAGCAGTAGTAGTAGTATTGTTATTACTAGTAGTAGTCGTGGCAGTAGTAGCAGTAGTAGCAGTGGTAGTAATAGTAACGGTAGTAGTAGTAATAATAAAAAAAAACAGCAGTAGAAGTAGTAGTAGTAGTAGTAGTAGTAGTAGTAGTAGTAGTAGTAGTAGTAGTAGTAGTAGTAGTAGTAGTAGTAGTAGTAGTAGTAGTAGTCGTAGTCGTAGTTGTAGTCGTAGTCGTAGTCGTAGTCGTAGTAGTAGTAGTAGTAGTAGTAGTAGTAGTAGTAGTAGTAGTAGTAGGAGGAGTAGTAGTAGTAGTAGCAGGAGTAGCAGGAGTAGCAGGAGTAGTAGTAGAAGTAGTAGTAGTAGTAGTAGTAGCAGTAGTAGTAGTAGTAGTATTGTTATTACTAGTAGTAGTCGTGGCAGTAGTAGCAGCAGTAGTAGTAGTAGCAGGAGTAGCAGGAGTAGTAGTAGTAGTAGTAGTAGTAGTAGCAGTAGTCGTAGTAGTAGTAGTAGTAGTAGTAGTAGTAGTAGTAGTAGTAGTAGTAGTAGTAGTAGTAGTAGTAGTAGTAGTAGTAGTATTGTTATTACTAGTAGTAGTCGTGGCAGTAGTAGCAGTAGTAGCAGTAGCAGTAGCAGTAGCAGTAGTAGTAGTAGTAGTAGTAGTAGTAGTAGTAGTAGTAGAACTAGCACTAGTAGTAGTAGTAGTAGTAGTAGTAGTAGTAGTAGTAGTAGTAGTAGTAGTAGTAACACTAGTACTAGTAGTCGTCGTCGTGGTAGTAGCAGTAGTAGTGGTACTAGTTGTAGTAGTAGTAGTAGTAGTAGTAGTAGTAGTAGTAGTAGTGGTGGTGGTGGTGGTAGTAGTAGTAGTAGTAGTA
Organism: Symbiodinium sp. CCMP2592; assembly: GCA_905221615.1. Classification (NCBI taxonomy): domain Eukaryota; class Dinophyceae; order Suessiales; family Symbiodiniaceae; genus Symbiodinium; species Symbiodinium sp. CCMP2592. The sequence goes on from CAJNDT010005135.1 coordinate 162,843, forward strand.
GTAGTAGTAGTATTAGCAGCAGTAGTTGTTGTAGCCGTCATCGGTATTGTATGTACTTAAGACTTATATAATATCAACCACAACTTAAGTTAAACTATTTCAGAACATTGAAGGACGCCTTCGTCCTTCGTCCCCTGCGGCGATACCTCGAAGTTCACAGTAGCGAGACCGACGGGTGCAACCACACGCACCGATCGAGGGTGAAAGGAAACAATCTGGGAAAGGACGGCGACTCCTAAGTCAAAGCCCCTACAAGTCTACATACATCTGGGTGCTTCCGAAAATTAGGGGTACCTTTATTTTGGGGTCCTTATAATAAGGATCCTACTATTTAGGGTACTATATTAGGGTCCCCAATTTTCGGAAACTCCCATCTATGATACACAGCAGGACCTGGCTGCTCAGAAAAATTGCGAACGCCGCGGAACAAAGCGTGTCCTAGCATGCGATATGAAGTATGAAACTGAAGTCAGGGCATAGTACAGGGGCCTTAATGCCTAGAATAGGGTTTTGCAATATATTAGGATCCTTAATCGTATTTGTAAGTCTTTTGTCTTCTATCCTAAACCCTGAACTGCGGACTTGGCACACGCAATGCGAAGCTTTCAACCCTGGCTCCTAAGATCTGTCACAAAGGATGTTAACGCTGAAACGGCTTAGAGTTTAGGGGTTCAGGGGTTTGGGTTTAGGGGATTAGGCTTACCCCTAAACTCTAAACCCTGGCCGCTGAAGAAGTACGTGACTTCTGTTCAGGGCTTATGAAGATGATCCTCTCCTCGGAAGAGTTCCCGAACCGCCATCATGTCCTTTCACCCGGCTCTCATGCCAGCCAAGGGAATCGACTCCTCCTCGAATAGATCTTTGATGTCTATGCTTCTCCTCTGAAGCTGCAACCCACAAAACACAACACGAACAAGCTAAGCCAACTCCTCGTGAGAGTGGTCGGGAGTATATCTACGGCATACTTTTTAAAGTTGGACCTAGCAAGCCCTAAACCCGAACCCTAATGATTTCCAAAGCACTCCACGCTGAGACCTGCACGATTCGAAGCCCACGCTGCACCCGCAAAACCCTTGAATACGATCGCTGAGCCCCAAACCTTTCTCACATCAGTCGACTTGGGTTCTAGGTTCCCCAGCAGCCTTGTAATAATGAGGGTATCCTTCTTCCTATACAGTTTGGTTTCGATAAGGGAACCCAACAAGAAAAGAGGCAATTGGTTTTGCTGTGGAAACTAGGGTATAGGGTTTAGGGCTCAGCTGTACAATGACAAGCATCAGTCGACTAAGGTAAGGGTTTAGGGCTCAACTGCAGAATTGCAGCCGAGGCAATACATACAGCCAAATCCATAGCTTTGAACAATGCTCCCCCCGAACAGCGCGAACTCACTCACGCTCACACTCACACACCACGGTTTAGGGTTTCGAGGTTAGGGTTTAGGATTTAGGATGTATGGGGGTTATAGCTTGGGCAACAAAGAAGTGTAGATCCGATTCCCCCCTCATGTACGGAACATCCTGTAACCCGAGCATCTCCCCCGAACCCGAAATCAAGAAGCTTGTAGAGCCCCCTATAGCACCCCAACAAACCCAAAGGCCCAAAGAGATCCTTCAAGAACTCTTGGTAGGACCCCTTCTTGAGGCCTGTAGCCTTTGAACGTGGAGCGACGATTCCCGTGCTGACTTCACCGATTCATTAACAACAAAGCCTCTGGAGGTGCTCTCCGGGGCTCATTTGGCTCGGGGGTCTGACGTTCAAGTTCGGGATCTAGGGTCAAGGCTTTATAGAGTTGCTTTATGTGTCTCTTACCATAATGACGCCCAAAATGCACTCACCACTGCACCACCAGTGCTAGGTTTGAGGGCCTGGCTTGTGGGCTTCGGGAGCTCGTGGTTCAACGCTCGACCCTGAACCTCGAAACCCCAGACCGACCCTGAACCCTGAAACCCTGACCGACCCTGAGCCCTAGACGCACGGTTTAGGGTTTAGGGGACCCTGGACCTTAAAGCCTGAACCTTAGACCCGAAACTCTAAACCGCCTAAGGCCCCTAAAGACAGTTGGAGGTCGCTGGTTCGCCGTGTCGCACCGCTAGGGCTTCTCCCACAAGGATCTGTGCAGGAGTCAAACGTCCTGGCGCACATCGTTGCTTCGAAGGGAGGTGTTTGTGCAATCGGCGTTGAAGATACTTTGGTATATGTACAGGTGCAGAATTGTGTATGTATGTATATTATATATATATATATATATATATATATATATATATACGTAGGGTTTCGGATCGAGCTGGCGCCAAATAAGCGCCAGCATTGCCGACAACCCCAGTGCCGTTTCAATCGCCATGCATGGAACTCGGCACGCACCGCTGAGGCTTAAGAGGCACGCAAGATATCGCTGCCAGGTGTGTGGTGGGCTTCAGTGGCCGTCCTACGACGCATTCGACTCTGGTTCCGTAGTTTTCCCTACATACACGGACTTCTGCACGTGCCGGAGTCGCACGGATCTAAAGCTTCACGTCCTGGAAAGTTCTACACTGGCTGGCCCATGTGGGCATTCGTCTCTTTCTTGGGATTGCGAAGTGAGCAGCAGTGAGCTGGCCTTGCGCCAGCCTGCTTCAGACGACCAGCAGTGCAATGGCCCGGAGGGGAAAATGCACTGCCGAAAGGTGCCCACTGCACAGGCGGACACCAAGGACTGCTTGGTTAATGGCGAGGTGGTCGATGAGAGGATTGACGACCTTGAAGAATGCAGCTGTGCGTGCTTGCATAGTCATAGTCGTGGGAGGCAGTTGTTTATGCAACTGCACGATGATTTTGGCATCGTGCAGAAGTGGCGTGGGACTTGGGAACCGCTCAACCTGCAAGCGGCTGCAACGCATCAGTCTAACGCTGTTGGCACGCAGAGTGCAGTTTCCGGAGACAAGACGCACAACTCATTGCTTGTTGATTCTTCGGGCGCGAAGGGCGGGTGGCAAGTAGCAGAGCACTGTCCGTTCAATGTGATGGTATTATGTGTGCTGACTGCAGAGATGTTGCTCCATGAGATGAGGCCGTCTTGTGTGAGTGGACAGGAAGCCTTGGGTACGATGGGCCTCGCGTTTGTAAGGCCCACCAGTAAGGTGGTGGTCGGCAGGGGCCACTGGCAGACAGCGGAGTGGCATCTGTCAGAAGCTTTGGGCACGAATGATGCCGAGCCTGCAGGTGTGCCCTTTGATCCAGGCGGAGTTGTGGCTCGCGTTCTGCTATACTGGTGGCGTTGGTCATGCTATTTCAGGAGATGGGCAGCCAGCCTCCAGCAGAGCAACATTTCGTGCGGGCTTGTGCTCCGAGAGGCGGCCTACGCGGTGAAGACGCACGCCTTGAGAAACCTTCGGGCGCTGGCCTTTAGAAGCTGGGTGCAGGCTTACGCCTGGCAACGTTCGCGATGAGCTGCTGGTCCGCAGAGCGCGAGGCATGTAACGGCATGCGAGATACCTGAAGCATTCGTGGTGATTCATGGTGTATAAAGGGATCTCTGATGATTGTCAGTTTGTTAGAAGGATGGAAGATGCGGAAGTGACGGCTTTTCCAAGACTTGAGCTTGGCCGGTTAAATCCCTTCCATGTCTCCTCCCCACATGAGTTGTTCTGATTTTGATCTGTGGCTCCTTATGCCGGGCATCATTGCAACCCGTGCTCTTGTTACTCAAGTCCTGAAGTCGCAGATTTCTGCTCAGCCTTGCGAAGCATGGGCTAGTGCATACTGGACGTAAGGACGGACACTTTGCATGTCTAATTAAGCAGCGAACTCCTCTGAATGCTCGGAATGGAATATATATATATATATATATATATATGTGGTGATGTAGTGTGAGGAATTAGAATAGTCTTTGAGGTATAATGAAATTTGATATGGTGCTATACCTACACGGAGACTATGAGGGGATATCATTACTAAAGATGCAGACCTGTATTTTGGGTTCACACCACAAGCTGAGCACAAAAATGTGGCACATCAGCTTTGGATGATTAGTGCTACGGTTGATGATATAAATCCTGCATTACCTTAAGGAACCTAAACTATGGGAATTACGGTATATTCCTTATTATGGGTCATGCAGGATTTATATCATCAACCGTAGGAGCTCCCTCCCTTTACATGGAGACCATGCGGATAGACAGTGATGCACCGACTTTCTGGGGCCTCTAGTTTATGTGGGGGGTTTCCGAGAAGAGGGGACCCGAATATAGGAGGTTCCGAAAATAGGGGTAGCTTATTTTGGGGTCCTTACAATAAGGAGCCTACTATTTCGGATACTATATTTGGGTCCCCTATTTCCGGAAACTCCCATATAGCACCCTAAATAGTAGGATCCCGATTATATGGATCCCAAAACAAGGTATCCCAATTTTCGGAAACTCTTAACCCTTATAGAGCCCTTTTTTTAAAGGAACCCTTACAGTACCCTGATAAAAACCCTTTAAGGGAACCCTATAAGGTGCCCCACAACCCCACCCATTGTAGCTTTCGAAGGCTTGGAGCTCCGGAGCTTCGGGGTGGGTTGGAGGAGGCCTAGGGCTCGTCTGTGTGCTTGAGGAAACCGGAACCAAAGTCGTTTCAACTGGGTCCTTGCTAAGGAAAATACGATTTACATCAAGTTACCCTAATAATAGGGATCTATAGTAAATAGTGTGGTTTCTTTGCTATGGTAACTTAAACTAAAGTCCTTAACAAGAGGACAGTCAAGGCGGTTGCGAGGGGTCAGGGAAGGAGAATGTCTTGCTTCAAAATGTGCTGCAGACAACCCCTGAGCAAGAAACCCCTTCAGTAAACCGTGAACCTTGTAGACGCTAAACCAGCCTGACAGCCTGAACATAAGAATAGAGCAACTTCACCCGGAGGCAGGGTCCTTGTACCACTCGGCAAGGGGATCTCGTGGAGAGTTGGCCCCACTTCCGGTGAGCGAATTAGGCAAAGCCAGGAGGTTGAAATCGGGTCTTCCTAATCTCAAGGGTCAAACCTAGAATGGTCAGTTCATGCCAGCATACACCTACAGTCCATGTACTATCTACTCTAAGGATCATGCCACAGTCCCTGTAATATAAACTTTAAACCCTATAAACCCTACACCACACTATACAAGGCTTGAAACTTTGAGCTGCAGGGCTTTTCTCGAAACCCCTTAATTAAGGCATACAATCACCTTAGCTCTTATTGGGGTTCCTATTATGATTTACGGGATATTCCTGAATCAAGGGGTTTTGGGGTCTCTGGGTCTTTGTTAAGGAGGGCTGAGTGTCAAAAACAGGCATCGGAGGTCCCTGCATTTCTCAGGCGCATAGTCTGGTGCAGGGCTACGGCACGCGGCATTATCATATAAGACAGTTCGGACAAGGGTCCGGTCGACATCCTAAGAGCCCTAAGCGCTGGAAGCCTCGAAACGACGAGATGGTATTGGGCGAGAGGTCTTCAGCTCGGTGGATAGGGGGTTGAGGGCAAGCTTAGAAGACTTGCAGGGATCATCCCTGACCCTCAACAACCTCCTCATCAAAAGTATGTACATAAGAAAGCGGTGACACTGCTCTGCCTTTATGGCTGTCGTCGGGTTGAATCATCGGTGGGCAGGGCGTGGGAGCTCTTTTTCACACATGGGCGCTAATCCAAACCTATCAAGCCGAAACCAAGGGATCAAAAACGGCAAGGCTCTCAACTTACAGAGCAGCCCCAGGTATCCAGAAGTTTAGAACGATCCGGAAAGGAAAGTGGAACCCGGAATTTGGCCCTAAACCCTAAACCCTATACCACTAAAAGGGTTCTTGGGTAGGGACGTCAGTTTTTCGACGCCTCCAAGTCGATCCGTCGAGGGCCTTCGAACCCTTGGCATTGCAGCCCGAACTTTTTTGGGTTTGGGCTTAGGTTTTTTGTTGAGCACCTTTATCCGCCTAGCAGTTAAGGTCGGCGAAACCCACTGGTGTGGGTTTAGGGTTTAGGGTTTCTGAGCCCTTTCAATCCTGAACCTATAACCCTAGACAATAGAACAAACCTCTAAACCCCTAACCCCAAAACTCTAAACCCCTAACCTCAAGCCCGGAACCTTGAGCCCACCAAAGCGCAAAGGTCTTCCGCACAAGGATCAGAGGATCAAAAAGCTCCATCCTTCAGTTGATCCGTTACCTTCAAGGATTTCATAGCTCTACACCTCAACATCCGAAACTCTCGAATCGTGTTAGATCTAGAACTGAAGACGCACATGTAGCTCGCGAGGGTCTTGGGCTGGTGGATGAACGGATTGTCTTGAAGAGCGTGGCGAGCTTGATGGGGTTAGGGATCCGAAAGCACCATAGACTATAGACTAGTACTATGTGTACCGGTACTGCTGCCTCTGCTGAAAACTTCTGCTGAAACTATGCACCTAGACAAGCCCCTAAACACTCGAAATCCCTAATCCCTAAACCCCGAAACACCCCAGCCCGACAAATCCCTAAACACTAAGTCACTTCCTTTGGTGTTTGAGAAGTTGGCTTCTCGCTCCCTCGACCTCTCCCAAGCTGCTTTCCGTGCAGGCTGCACCACCGCTGCCACCTCCAGCAAAGCTCTAGGGGGTTCGGCATGTGGGTTCAGGGTCCGCGGGGTGGCCTGAGGCAGAAGAACGATAATAAACAACAAATTCCCAACAACATCCGTCATGCTGCTGATGGTAGATGCTGATCCTGGCGCTGCTGATTATGAGAGGTCTGTAGGTGCTGCCGTCGCTGGCATCACTGCCGCTGTTGATGTGGTAGTTGCCAGTGCTGTTTCTATTTATGTTGCTGCTGTTGCTGTGGCTATTAAATTTTGCTGGCTGTGGTGATGATGCAGTGAAGCAGAAGATGATGATGTTGCTCGTGGTTATGCTTACCACCACACCATTACCATCGTTGCAACGGCATGCCCGCATTCATCGCAATCTTCATTGCCATTCATGAGACCATCAACATCCTAATCGTCCTGCAACATCATCCGCCATCCTCATCATAATTGCGGGGGAGCAAAAACGCTACATATCTGAATCTGAAAGCGCACAGACGCCCACTGCCCAGACCGCTAATGGCATGACACCGCTGAAGCTGACGCAACATCGTGGGGGATGTTCGAGACCGGGCTCCCATGAAGGTACTCATGATACCGGACTACTATGACAATACCAGCTTAATGGGAAAACAGTTGTGGGGGCTTTAGAGGATTCCCGACATCTCCCAGGGTTTAGGGTTTGTATGGTATAGGGTTCAGGGATGTACAGGCAACATGTGGCCGCTTTGATTGTAGAATGCTTGATCTGCTTGATCTGAAATTTATATGGGTAGTTGCCAAAATTATGGCCCCATTTTGAGTACCCTAAATACTAGGTGCCGTATTGTATTATGGACCCAAAAAGGGACCAAACAGGGACCCTAATTTTGACAACCACCCATATGGCGCATGCTTCAGGCTGTCTGCTTCTTTACACCACGCGCAACAGCAAGCGCCTTGCGCAGGTCTATGCAAAAGATCGCCACATTGGGCGCTATCAGATCGGCTATCAGGGAATGGTGAAGGATCCTCCTCCCCTAGAGTTAGGCCATAAACCCGCTTTACTAGACGCATCTACAGCAGCATAACCATTCCTTCGCCGCTTGAATCGCCTGAGCCGAACCTTCGTAGCCGCAAGACTGACTCAAGATACTGTCGGAGCCTCGATTAGAATAGGATTTTGGGATATAATACAGTATCAGACAATGAAGAACCCTGCGGACCAATAATGAAAAACAGTTCAAGGCCCCGCACTACCCCGTCTGTAATCTTACGGTATGCTGGCATAGGCCAAGGACAACAAACAAGCTGTGCCCGACTTGGGCCCAAACAATACCCCGATGATAAAGAATGAGATGTGCTTGCAACTCTCACATACATACAGTTACGTGTATATATGCAAATTACATTTATATAGACATATATACATACATATGTATCTGTATATAATACACATGTAGTCCATTCTGTAAACTAGGGTCCCTGCTTAGGGCCAGAATAGTTCGGCACCCCAACAGAAAAGACACTAAAAGGCACCCCAATACAGAGAACTACCCATGTGTTCTGGAGGCGACCTTCTCCTGTGCGCCGACGCTTCAATGACTGGTGAAAAGCGCAGAACCCGCTTAGGAGCCTGTTCATACTTATGTTTGCGTGATATAGCCTCATAGCAGTCAGCCCTCTAGTACCACCTGTCATTAGCAATCTCAGTCCCGTAAACCCTAACCCCTCTACCCTAAACCCCTAAACCCTAATCCCCTAAACTAGGCCCTTGCTTGGGGAATCTTGGAGACTAGACCTCGCTCGGCAACGAAGCTGCGGAACCTTCGACCTGCTACACAACCGGGCGCTTGTCCGTGAGCATAATATAGGGGCCTTAATAATTAGAACAGGGTTTTGGGGCCCATGATACTATAACTATGATAGGGAACCCCAAAATAGTATTGGTAATCATTTAGGCCGCTATAGTAACTGAAGCTACCATAATAAGAATACGTAGGGATCTATAGGAAATAATACGGCTTCCTTATCATGATAACTTAAGCAGTATGGCTTCCTTATTTGGCAACTCACACGATAGTTCCAACAAGGAACCCCACGGTCATATAGGTAATTATTACATTAGGTTCTGCAACAAGAGCCCAGAAGAGGCTTCTGCTTGGCAGACCTGTGTGGGACACCCTGACGCTTTTGATTTTCTATTGCCCTGGTACCCCATTTTTGGTACCTGCGACTGGCGTCTATGTGGGGTTTAGGGCCCTGGACCGAAACCTAAACCCCACGAACCGGCGGAAAACTCAAGTCTGGAAGGTGCGGTCCCTCCCGGTGAAACGACGGCTTGCCGTGTGCTTCAGATTCACGAACTGCTCCGCCCGGGGGATCAGCCTCGGGCTTCGATAATTAGATTAGGGCTTTGGGGTCGCGTTCGAGGCCTCTGGGGATAGGGCGTAGGGGTTTAGGGGTTTAGGGCTTCAGGGTTTACGGTATTCAGGGGCCTGATGAATTAGAATGGGCTTTGGGGTATGTTTTACTATGCCTACAAGCAGGAACCCTAAGGAGTAAATTCGCTAGTAATTTCAGCTTCGTCTATAACGAGTTAAGTTGAACGGCTTTCGGTTTTTTTGGGCTGAGGGGGCTTACAAGGACTGGGTTTAGGGTTTAAACTGCTCATTAAAGGCTTTAGGGCTTCACGGCTGTCAGGCTTCGGGTCCAGGCTTTTGGTGGGCTTTGTGTGCTCTTTTCGGCACATGTCTCAATGAACTCAGCTGAACTTAGAACCCTTGCAAAAATTGTAATTTTAGCTGTTTCTTAGGGATGAAAATAACCAAAAATAAAAAATGTTTCTAAATACCCCTAGGAAGAATCAAGCCCTGAGAGTCGGATCTACGGTCCAAGGCGTGTCATGCGTTCGGCACACCAGGGTGCGAGGTGTGCAGAACCCTATTTCGTGTTGTCCTTATGCAATCCCTTATGGAAATCAGTCACGAGTTAGCCGTAATTTTTCCCGCCCCCTCCACTCTCCCTTAAGCACCCGTAGGTTATGGAGTGCATTTCGCGGCTGGGGCCATGGCTTTCCAACCCTCAACTGCCTGTTGGCATCTATTTTGGGGAAATTAAAAGACAGCAGACGTTACCTCAACCTGTTGTGTCAAACTTTAAACCTCAAAGTCCTACCCCTCATAGCTTCAAGCGAACCAAGCTGCGTTTGCAACTTCAGCTCTTTCGCATCGAAAATGTCGGTGACCTTCGTGCTGACTCATTGGAGAGGTATGAACCCTTATCCTGAAATCGTTTGCCACACAGAGTTCAACATAGGGGCGCAATAAATAGAGCAGGGCCTCGGGGTATAGATGCTATATGCTGTTATGGAATCAGGAGCCCTAAGGAATAGTATCAAGCCTTTACATATGAGGCTTCAAAAGCTCAATCAGGGTTTCGGGTGGTTTCCGATTTAAGGTAGTAAGGCTTCGTCCTACAAGGTCCTCGCGGGGAAGGAAGGTGCTCATGGTAATTACGGCGACGTCAGGCTCGAATGACCAGGATGGCTTTTGGATGTTTTGGGGTGTACCAGCAGCCCAAAAATGCCTACCTTTCTGAAAACTGATCTGGAGACACCACTATAAGGACAGTAAGTAAGGCCTTTTTGGGGGGATACAGGTAGAGGTTGTGCTCATACGGACGCTCAACGGGTATGGAAGCAGTCTGAGTCGCCCGCTTTCGTAATCTTGTTTTGAACACACTTGGGGTTTCAGAAAGTAGGGGCTAGGGATCCTACTATGGAGGATCCGGCTATTGCGGATCCATTTTTCGGACCACTTTTGATTCCGGAACTCTCACTTATCCATCCGATCTATGCCTGTAGCTGCCTTAATTATTGATTAGAAAAGGATAGTGGAGAACAATGCAGTATATTGACAGTTTGGAGTATTCGTTTCTGCGTACACCTTAGCCTTAAACCCTAAACCCTACAACACAGTATATGCATACTCCGGAAAACTTGAAAGTGGGTACACCCTAAACCCCAAACCCTACGTACAATATAGTATACAAAACAACAGCAGCATGGGCTACATTAAAGCAGACACAGATTTGATGATGCGGGTTCTTGGAGCAGAACTACATGGGCTTCCACTGAGAAGTTCTTTGGGGTTTAAGGTTCGGGGTTTAAGATTTAGGGCTTTGGGTTTAGGAATTTGGGTGTTGAGTTTAGGGTTTTTCGGCTTGATGAGGGAAAGACAACCATCTACCGGGGCCAGGGTTTAGTGGCAGTGGGATGTCGCAGCTCGGACAGAGCGCTCTGGTGCCCTTCTCGTTCAAGGCCTCGATCTTTTGAACGATCCTTGGCGGGCATACTTGGAGGATCATGGGACTTAGTAAGTAAGGTTATAAGTACCTTAATTGGGGTTATAAGTAGTTATAAGTATAGTTACCCTAATGATAGCCCTAAGTCCCATGATCCTTTAAGTAACCTTGGACTTAGGGATTTCAGAGGGGCGGGTCGAGGGGCGAGCTGAAATGCCTGCCACTACAGTGCCAGAACAGATTTCAACAGTTGCCTGGCTGCTCCGCCCAGGTAGGACTCAGGTTTTTAGGAACTACCTTTTAGGATTCTACATATGAACCCCAACAGGAACTACTATGGGGCCTATGGGTGAACCCCAATTGGAGCACGATAGCCATTAACCAAGCCTTAGAGGAGACATGACGAGGCGTTTCTATTTGAGGATGTGGGAGGGGCTGAACTTCGATGTAAGATTTTGGTGCATGTTGCTGTTGACATCTGTTGAACATGAACCCCACGAAACCCTAAACCCTGGAAACCCTGAGCTTTAAACCCCAAACCTTGCAACCTTGAGCCCTCAACCTGGGACAGACTTGTCCGGTAGGGGGACCGCACGCTCAGCATGAAGCACAAAAGCGCCCAGTAATTTTGATGTACAGTTTCTGTGGTTGGGCACAGGTATTTGTTTGGGGATTGCGTTGGAAGTACATCTCAGGGGCAAGCTGCGACAAGATAGCACACTTGCCTCTAGAATGCACCCGGGTTCCTATAAACTAACAGAAAAGACGGTAGTGTCGATAAGAGTCTTTGCAAAGCTGTGGGCCAAGTTCTTAGGTTCTCGGGCAATTGTGAGCCATGTACCCTAAATCCTGAACCCTAAACTAGACACCAAGAAGAGTTCGGACACATCTTGGGCATCGGGCACAGGTTCCGGCTCAATTGCGGCCCGAGCTCAGTAAGCCAACCGTCTTCAGATACTCGCACAAGGGACCACCCCAGCGAAGGGCTAACCAGCAGAATTCGGCCGCATCGATCGAGACGTAGTTGCCTTGGAAGCTTCTTGCTCGGTACTGTCGTTTTGGGCCCCTCTAGCTTTTCAAAAGCACAGTCTCGGCATGTTTGGGAACCGGGTTCGGGGACAACTGACGGGAAGGACGTTTCGTGGTTAAAAGCGGCTCTGCAGATTCCACTAGGCCCCATATCCCGAGCCATGCGTACCTGTTTTAGACTCCATATCCTTTGACCTTATACACCCGAATCCCAAACCCATGGGTCAGGCCGGTCGGCAAGAGTCAGGTCGTTGTCTTTAAACTGTGACACAACATATGTAGCAGCAATCGTGAGTCCATCACATATTCTATCAGAGTTCCTGCATCAAGCGGGCGAGGGCATCAAAGTTACATTCATGCAGGGCTTACCCGCTTCCTGCAGCCGTGACTTTCCGAAATGACGGGGTTTGGGCTAAGGACATCGCCATCACAAGTTCAACAACAATCGCGACACAAGTTTGCTCTGATCCCGCAACCATGACAGCACCGGCAGAACCAGCAGAACCAGATCAGCAACAAGAGCACTTGGAGTTTCGTGGGTAGTTATAAGTAGGGTTATAAGTTCCCTAATATGAGCTGTAAGTATAGTTACCCTACGTATATCCCCACTTATAACTACCCATGAGCCCCCAAGCACAACAGGCACAACAACTAGTCGAAACGAAGGTAGATACAAGAACCACCAACTAAGTACTACGACTACGAGTGTAATGTTGCGACGAACGAATAATCCAAACCCTGAGCTGGAAGGACCCATTACAGCGAATCATCAAAGCTCCCTAAACTACCCCCAAAACCCTACACTCTAAACCCCTAAACCCTGAACTCCAAACCCCTAAACCCCTCCACTTTCATCTGTCCCCGGAGTCCAAGTTACAAGCGCCAAAGCCGGCGCCGCTTAGCCGGCCGACGTGGGTCCATTCGACCCAAAGCGCTGGCACGGAAAGCACCTTTAAGGGGAGCAGGATCCATTAAGGGGTTCCCTTAAGGGCACCTTTACCTATTGCTACGGGTTTAGGACTTACAGGGTTTTGGGTTGAGGGTTTAGTGTTTTCGGTTTAGGGATTTGAATGGGGTTGGGGTGTTGCTCGTTTGGAGTTCGGGGTTTAAGGCTTCTCGGGTAGAGGGCTTCTCATGGAGCCGTTGAAGGCTTTACTGCTTATGGGCTGAGTTTTGGGGTTTAAAGGCTTAGGGATTATAGGATTCTTTACAGGCTTTAGGATTTACGGGTTTAGGGTTTTAGGGTGCTTATCGGGTTCAGGGTTTAAGGCTTAAAAGTCTAGAGGTTTCAAAGGGGTTTAGAATGTTTTTGCCTTTTGGTAGTGTGTTGGAGTGGTGGAAGTTGTCGGGCCGTGTGCGCTCATGGCAGGGCCATGAACTTAAACCATTTCCGGCCTTTTCTGAGCCTCTATGGGCCTAACTCGAAGACTACTCGAATAGGGTTTGGGGGTTCATTGTGACACAAGAGGGCCAAATGGGCGTCCAAGTCTTGAACCGTTGAAGTCAGAAGTATCCCAAACCACAGCCCTGATAGGAACCCTAAAAGAACCCTTAGTAGGAAGCCTCATCGGACGCTTGTACGGAACCCAAGTACAAGCCGGAAACCGCAGATCAATAGATCCGACCGAAAAGCCCTGAAGAAGGGGACATAGTACATCGAACATGGCTTTGGGGCATATTGCGCTCTGGGTATATAATATCAGGAATCCAGGGGAAGGTTGATGCTAGTTATTCGGGCCCCCGTACTCAACTCATCCATCACCCCTCCTGCACTTGAACAGTTGCCCCAACGCGACTGAAATACTGCATCCCCCCTTCTCTACTTGGAGGTTCATGGGTAGTTATATGTAGGGTGATAAGTCCCTTAATATGAGTTATAAGTATGTTACCCTACTTGTAACCCCACTTCTAACCACCCATGAACCTCCAAGTAGCACAGTCTAGAGTCTAGGTAACGCCCAAACACTGAACCCTCAACCCTAAACTTGAGCCCTAAATTCCAGCGTCCTAAACTTTGGTCCTAAACCCTTAACCCTGAACCCCAAAACCAAAACCCTAAACCCTCAACCCTTCATCCAAAACCCTAAACCCTAAATGACCCTAAACCCTTAACCCAAAACCCTAAACCCTTGACCCTTAATCAAAAACCCTAAACCCTAAACCCAAAACCCTAAGCCCTAAACCCTCAACCTTACTTGTCGGGTCGCATCAGTTCCAGCTTCAGGCTGGCAGGTGACGCTGACGTAGCCTTTGACGTCATACCTTCACCGTAGCCCGAAGGGTCCAAATCCCAAGGACCCAATATTTAGTTAGATTTGTAAACGCGGAAACTGGTAGGGGACCACAATAGAAACTCGTTCATAGCATCAGCATTGCAACTGTATTCCTAGGGGCCCCCTTGCGCATTAATACACACAGCACCCTCAACCCTGTTCTAATCATGAAGGCCCCTGATAGAGAAAACCAAGATAGCGAGAAGTGAGAGAGAACCGACTACTACATCATTGAGGTAGTTCTCTAGGATAGCGTACCTTTTTTTTCCCAAAATAGTATGGCACCCTTGTCATGAGGACCCGAAGAAGGACCCAAATTTGTGGAGCTACTCATTAACCTCTGGACTGGAATCATGAGTAGTGGTGCAGGAGATACCTACTTAAAGGATCATGGGACTTAGCAACTAGGGTTGTGATTAAGGTAACGATACTTATAACTACTTCTAACCCCAATTAAGGTACTTATAACCTTACTTACTAAGTCCCATGATCCTGCAAGTATTTACGAGGGCTCCGAGAGCTTCATATACGGTTTCGTGGCTGGGGGAATTTAGTCGATGTGCTGGGGTGAGAGTTGTTACCCACAGCGAGCATCGGAGTTTGAGTTCTATACAGGAGCTCTAATAAGTAAAGCAGGGTTTGGGTGGTATAGGATACCATTATTTCTGTCTACACACCAAAAAGAGACACCAGTATTACTTCGTAACATCTAACCTGTAATTTCGGCCCTTGGAGGCTAGTGGGCTTCTTCCATCTGCGTGAGTCCGGAGAGCCCGACATGCCTTGAACATGATGAACTAGACAAGGCGGCGAGGATTTAGGGTTCAGGGTTTAGAGTTGAGGGTGTAGGGTTCAAATTAACTAGTTTAAATCAACCTATACTGAACTTAGAACCATAGCAAAAACTGTAATTTTAGCTGTTTCTTAGAGATTATCTAAGTACCCCTAAGCAACCTTCAACCTGGATCTCCGAGGACTTAGGCTTCAGACTTTAGGGCTTACATGATCCTAAGGCCGAAGAGACTCATCCTAAGAGGCCATCGGGGCCAGTCATGTTGGATTATAGGGGCCTTAATAATTAGTTGTATTATAGAGGCCTTAATAATTAGGATAGGGTTTGCGGGCCTTTGATACTGTGATTTTAGTAATAGAGGAACCCCACAATAATTAGTATTGGTAACTACTTCGGCCCCTATAGTAGCTCCTCAGGTTGAGTTGCTCGAGGGTGCCAGATTGCACGACGTAGGCAAAGCCGCCTTTGGTCCGTGGGAAGAAGACGTCTTGCCTCATGTAGGGCTTTTGAACTCGGGGGCTTGAAAGACAAAATCGTTTTGCCCTCAACCGAAGACTCTGAACTACCCTCGACCCTACTGTCAATGCTGCCACCACTACCACGACGAGAATGACCACGAATCGAATACAGTGCGGAAGAGCATGATGTAGTAGGACCTGCATCAGATTCCCAAATAGAGGGCCCGTCGTTTTCGTAGCACATTCCATGAGCTGTGTACCCCCAAAGAGCTAAACTCCAGTGGTTGGAGATGAGAGGCCCCAGTTTGCAAGCGCGCTCGCACATGCAGGAGTGGCAGATGCTGGCCATCAACTCGCCATCCTTCTTGGGCAACCAGCTTTTCGAGGGCAGGGTCTTGGGTTCAGAGCTCTAGGGTGCCATACTTCATTATGTTGTAATATTGTACTGCAGTATGTTATGTTGCATTAAAGTTTACCATGTTCGAGTCCGGTTGACACTCAATATCACATACCGCAAAATTGACATAGTACTGTATGCTAAAATATTTTGTAATATAGTGGCGAGTTATGCTATGCTACATTATGTTTTATATGGTACTGAAGCCCTAAACCCCTTAAACCCGATACTTTAAACACTGAAGCCACAAAGCCTAAACCTCAAAACCCTAAAACCACCCAGTGCGTCTGGCCTCGTCGTTCAGGCGTGAAGGCCAAATGCCGATGCGGAAGAGTGCTGGCCTAAACATCTCGCTGTGGAGCATCATCTTGAATCCTGGGCGACTTACAGTGAACCCCAGAAAGTTGGAACATGGGTTTAGAATGATTAGTGCTAGGATTCCCCATACTTTACCTCAAGGGCATGAGGATAATGATGTTCCAACTTTCTGGATTCTACTGTAGGGCTCAGGGCTTGGAGTTTACGGTTTGGGGTCTAGGGTTTAGGATTTAAGCAGGATTCGCTGGGGTCCAGAAGGATTCCGGGTTCCTTTAAGGGCTCCTTCAACGGGTCTAGGTTCTACGGCTAGAGTGTAGAGCCTAGAGTTCAGTGTTGAGTGTTCACGACAGTTCCTAGGGACGCGAATCTCTGTGCCTTGTCGTGGCTTTCTTGTCATTGGTATAGCTGGCTGGCACAAGCAAAGCCTGATGCTGAAGGTTTGGAAGTTCGGCAGCTAATTGCATAACCGTACGGGTTCAGTAAGCACCCCAAGCCCAAAACCGACACTGCCCTGAAGCTTAAGTTTTGAGGGCCCGAATCCTTGAGCATCATGCCACATGCATCCTCCAAGTTCCTTATGGTGACCTTGTTTCGCAGACAGCCACGCTTCCCGATCACCTTAAACCGGCCTCGACAGAAGGAATCACCCCAACCACATAACTCTTGTCATCTAGAATCTAGCTCGCCACCCTTCATTTTGTTTTTCCAGTGGTGTGTAGTCTTGCCGGCAGATGCGAGACCAAGTCTAGCTGCTGCAGCTCAAGTTGAAGCCCCTTTCACACCGTGACCTACTGACTCTTCTCTTCGAGGCGGTAGACATCCTACACCCTAAACCCGATGGAATCCAAAAAGGAGGATGCGGGGCTAAGGTTTCGGATCAAGGTTTGTGTCTAAGCTGCATCAGGTCTTCTTGGTGATCTGAACGTGACAAACCCTCAACCCTAGACCCTGCATAACGAGCCCTAAACGTACAACCTTCAGCCCTAGAACCAAAGCAGATCAAAGCAACCTGAAGCCCAAAGCCATTCAGACAGGACACGCTCCGGAATGTTCTTGATCAGGCCTACTTCCTGCCGCTACTCCGAGGGCTCAGGGGGTCTATCTTCCTGGTTCATCTAAGAACTCACGGGCTTTGAAGCGCCCAGTCGGACAAAGGCTTCTTCTGAGGGCCTCGGTGCTTTGTAGGACTTTAGGCTGTTGCCGGGCTCGAGGTTTCTACAGGGCTGCAAAAACCTTACAGTGCTATAGGGCTTGGGGTTTAGGGCTCAGAGGATCTTGTAGGCTTCCGTGCTTGAAAAAAAAATTTAGAATTTTGGGAAAGCCTGCTGCCTGAGTCCCTGTACTTTGAGGTCTGTAGACCTAGACTCGAAGCATTGAAGCCTTCACCCCAAATCCTGAACACCCACCAACCCCAAACACTAAAACCACCAAACACTCCCAAATTCCTATAAACCCTACACCCTAGACCCCTAAACCCTAAACCCTACTAAACAGCCCTAAACCCCAAAGCCTGATTTCAGCCTCAAAGAGGTGCTCCGGAGACAAGTGTATAGCAACCACAATAATATAGAGGCCTGGATAATTAGAATGGCATTTTGGGGCCCATTGTACTATGACAAAAAAAGGAACCACCAAAATAGTATTCGAAATTATCATGAGATCCCGATGGTATACTTTAACCTCCCATAAGAGCCCTTGTAGGAACCCATATATAGGAACCCCTATATGGGTAGTTGTCAAAATTATGGGCCCTTTGAAGGTACCCTAAATAAGAAGTGCCGTATTATAATAGGGACCCCAAAGAAGGGACCATAATTTTGACAACCACCCATATACGATTAAACTTTAAAGGGAACTCCAGAAAGTTGGACTATGGATTAATGGTAGGATCCCCTATAATTTACCTTAAAGGGGTTACGATAATGATATTCCAACTTTCTGGCTTCTACTGTATAGGAGCTCTAAAGGTGAGTGCGCCTCCTCTTCCAGGCGCATCTTGATGAGGCCGTCATGTTTCACCCTCGCTGGGTTTCGGGTGTAGGTTTGTGTTGGCATTTAAGGGCTTGAAGTTCGGGGTTTAGGTAGGGCTTAAAGCTTGAGTGTAGGGTTCAGGATTTAGGGCTTAGAGTTTAGGTGTAGGGTTTAGGATTTAGGGCTTAAAGCTGAGATTCAGGAGTTAGGGCTTCAAGTTTAGGCGTTTAGGGTTTAGGACTAGGAGCTTCGGGTGTCGATTCTCTGGAGGGAGTTCAAGAACTGCAGGGAAGGTTTGGCTTCTCCGGGTCTGAAGGCCGAACTCCAGAAACCCCTGCACCTCCGTACACACAATTGCTCAGAAGCACTTGGGGTCAGTCTTTGCACCCTAAACCCTAAAGAATCAAGGGGCCGCACACCAGATAAACAAGCAAAGGTAAGACGAGCTGCCCAGAGATATTGTGGGATTTAGAACTTAAGGGTGTTCACCCTTTCGACAAAAAACTTTTCGACTGCAGACTTTACATGGGATTTAAGTAGCTTTCGGGGTTTCTACTTCCAAACTTGAGATCTGACGCGGCTGGGAGGCGCAGATTGCACCTTCGTGAAGAGGTCGACGGAGAGATTCCGCTCCATGAAGAACCTGAGAGGGCAGGCTGCGTGAGGTGAAAGGTGTTTAAGGCCTTGGGGTCCGAAACAGGGCTTGTGCTCTAGGTTTAGCGTTTAAGGGCCTGAAACCCTAAGCCCCTCCAAATTCCTAAACCCTGAAACTCTGAACCCTAACACCCTAAACTCTAAGCTCGAAACCCCTAAACCCTAAAACCCTAAACCTCTGAACCCTCAGAAAACCCTCGAAGCCATAAAACGCTCGAAGCCTATCAGTGTGGCTGATCAACCAGCTGAGGACGCACTTGAGTGCTGGACACTCCCCCGTCATCGCCACAGACCATGATGATGCCACTGCTAATTACTACGTTGGTGGATCTGATCTTCTCCGGAGGCAGTCGCGAGTGCTTTGCTCCAATGGTTCTGTGGCCTCCAGCTTCTGGCTTTAAACCCTAAACCCTAAACCCCTAAACCCCTAAACTCTCAACCCTTAAACCCTTAAACCCTGAACGGCCGTAAACCCTTAAACCCTAAACCCTTAACCCCGAAACGGCCGTAAACCCTTGTTTTCAAGGCAGCAGACGAAGAGTTGGTGCTCTTGTCAGTGGTCGCCCGTCTTTTCAGCGTCAGCCTGTAGCTTCCGTCTGCGGCGTACCACTTGAGCTCGAGCCACATAAGCCTACAGAGAGTTAAGGGTGTAGGCGGTGTAGGGTTTAGTTTTAGGAGCATCAACCTCAAAAAGGAAAGTTTATGGCCTAGGCTTCCGGAGCCTACAACCCTACAGCCCCAAGAAGGTTTAGGGCTTGGGGCTCGGGGGCCTAGGCCCGCAAAGGGTTTAGGGCTTGGAGGTCAGGGTTCGAAACCCCAAAACCTGCTTTCGGCTTCAGGTTTAGACTTTGAGGACGTGAAGCCCTAAAAGCCCCACAACCCTAAAGGCCATAAACCCCTAAAGCCCTAAAACCCCAAAGCTCGATTTCCCTAAAGCTCTGAACCCCAAAACCCCAGAGCTCTAAACCCTACAGCCTAATAAAGCTCTGAACCCTGAAACCCAACAGCCCTAAACCCCAAAAGCCCTAACATAGGCGCCTTAAAAGGCCCTAGCTTCGGCCAAGTTGCCTTTCCAGCTTCGCGGTCTGCAGCAGCTCCTCCCTCCTCGCCATGCGCATCCTGGCTGCTTGGTACAAAGGGCCTTACTTGGAGGTTCATGGGTATAGTTATGAATAGTTATAAGGGTTCCTTCAAGGGCGCCTTTTAGAGGGATCTACAGGGATTCTAGAAGGGTATAGGGTTGAGGGCCCATGAACCTCTAAGTACTGAGTAGAATAGAGCTTTGGGGTATAGTAATGATGAATGTACATTGCCGGGTTGGCGATAATGCAGTGGCCTTCGTGAGAGGTTTGGGTTTTGGAATACTAGAACATCAGAGTACCAGTAGGAACAAATATGGGCCTTAATGATTATACTCGAAGTATCGCATAACTCAGATTTGAGTTGGGAATCCCGAGGAAGAATTTTGCACATGGGAGCATGTAGCATTCGAGCCCCTGACTTATTTGAGGCACCGGGCTTTGATGGCATGCTTTGAATCCCGACACGACGGCTTTGGGCTGAGACCGTGGTTGCTCATGGCACTACCCTGACTCCTCCGAATGCCAACGCCGCACGAAAGGACAACTTGAGCAAGCTAGTCTAAGCTCTAAAGGCCAAACTATAGGGCAACACTTGGCCCTTAGAAGCTCTAAAGACCAAATTATGAGGAAACACGTGGGCCTTAGATACTACGGTAAACCCACCAACATCCAAAACACTCAGACCAAGCAGCGAATTCACACTGGCACCAATCGAGCCGATAAAGGACGAGAAGCCTCTGATTAGCTTTCTTGGTACCGAGGGCGTTGAGATTTTGAGCTTTGCGGTGTCGAAGGGTTCAAGGTTCTGGAGGATTGCAAGGTCTGTCGATTTTTCTGAAGGGATCGCGAAGGGTGAGGGTCTAGGGCTTAAGACTTGTTGGGGTTCAGGCTGGAAATGCAGCCACGGAGCATGCCATCGCCAGGAGAATCACCCAGATAGCAAAGAACCTGCGTCACAGCTGATAAAAGTGGTCTTGGTGCCTGCTCTGCGGAGATAGCTCGATGAGCATGCGAAGCTCAGATGCACTAACCATGTGTGTACTGTGCAGTCAGAGCTCACAATGGAGCTTAGGGCCGTTTGGGGTCTAGGGTACACCTGCCGATCTGGGATCATCATGGTCTAAACTTGGACATGCAAAACATGACCCTGAAGGAATAGGACTGCTAATCGTTTTGGCGCTTGCTTCTAGGCTTTTGTTGTCAGGGCGCTCTTAGCTAGGATTTGGGGCTTAGGGTTTCGGGCTGCAGGCCTTTCCCACGTGTTCGCCGGGGCAATCGGATTTGTCGATGGGGTGAACTGCGTGAGGCTCCTCCAGGCAGTCCCAGCCAAATTGTCAGGAAGACAGATCCGGTGCAATACAACCACCTCAAACGCATATATATATATATATATATATATATATATATATATAAATTATACAGCATTATATTATATTACATCACACAATATTGTATTAGCTTAAAATTATATTGAAATATGTTATATTCTATTATATTGCATTATAATATGTTATGTTGCATTAGATTACATTATACTATACTATATAGTATGTTAAATTGCATATATATATATATATATACACACACCCTAAGCCCTATAGACTGAACCCTCGAACCTAACACCTGAAACCCAGGTACTGTTGCCACTGTTCTTTTCTTACTTCAGTGCCTCACGAATCGGAATGCAGGACGAGGGTGTTTTTGTACCGGACCTTTCTCCTTAGCGGAGAAAAGTCACTCTGACTAGGTCAGTGGCTTTAGAGTGTAGGATTCAGGATCTACGGTCTTCGGGGCTAGTACCGGAGTGCGTGCCGAGTTGTTCGGTGGTCTACAGGGAGACCCGTTACACATGGAAGGTTAGGTCAGTGACAGGGCTAAGCAATCGGAATAGGATTGCGCATAACGGCTCATGTACAAACTCAACACTTCTGCAAGGCATAACACGATGTCTTTTCGAGTTTGATTGCCAGTACCAGGCCAATGTTGTCTTTTGCTTGAGTAGGTCACTTGCTCCCTCCCCACAACACAAAGTCCGCTCCAGTGCATGGCCGCGATGTAGGATGCGCCAAAGTCTGACCTTGATGGTTCAGGGTTTAGCTTGAGGTTCAGGGTTTAGTTTGGGGTTTAGAGGGGTGACGGCTACAGGAAAATCTTGTGGGTTGGCTTTGGGTATGGTTTGGCAGGATTTCTAGGATCCTGAACCCTGAAGCCCATAATGCATAGCCATAATGAGCCACAAACTGAGAGGTTGCAGGGGATTCGATGCCGACAACTACGCGCAGCAGTATAGGAGCTGTGCTATAATGACGATAGTTGCCAAGGGACTACATAATGGGATACTCATCCAATTGTCATGCTGACGCCTATATCACTTGCAGTACCCGGCAGCCCGAGAGCCGGAATACCCAGTGTGTGGGCAGTGTGTGGGCCATCGCATGTCAGCTGCATTGCGAGGAGTCTGCTCCAAACCATCTCTTGCAAAGGTACTGGAGATGCTATGACTTTTCAGATCTTCATAAAGTTTTAACATGTGAAGTGCTGAGCGTGTGGCCACTATCTGCTGATCTCATCCCGAACCCGAAAGCTTTCGGCGTCTTGGTGGTTCCTGTGAGCTTCCAATTCAGACTACGATGGTGTCAATAGGGCTGATTTCCAGGCGGCACCTTGCTTCTGGTCCAGCGGCATTAGAAACTAACTGGCTCACCACGCGGGTATCATTTAATCTAACAATGCCAAGCTTCACCAGAAGGACTGGCAATCTCCTCCATTGATCTTCATAATTACAATAGTCCTCTTGCTGGTGCACACTAGACCACTATGCTTACATAGGGCTGTAAGGGGAAAGTACCTTTTTTATTCCGACCATACACTTCACTTGCCGCGGTGCTCGTCAATGTCACTCCGCTCCAGCCAATTACCTGGTCCATGCAGTCGATCGAGACTGCACGCGTAGAGTTGATGGATGCAACGAAATATTGGGTTCTTGTTAAGGGATTTAGGATAAGTTACAATAACATGGAAACCAAATCATTTACTGTAGAGCCCTAATATGGTAACTTGTGTGAAACTCCTATATAACAAGAACCCAGATTAGGGTCCAGGGCTTGGGGCAGCCATGACGGAGAAAGAATTTCGAAGGTCGCGTGCATGACTTCTTGACAATATGGGAGTTTCCTAAACTGGGGGACCCTAAATTAGCACCCTAAGTAGGATCCTTAATATAGGCATATTGACTCGCATCCTAGGCACCGTCCCGCAGCCGGGTGTCTTTGGACCAAACTCCAACACCGTACCTGCGTTGGCCGGTTTAGGGTTTAGGGGGAACATCCGAGATGGCATGAGAACATGCGGGTGCTACAAAAACGATAGACAGGCGCATGCCTCAGGTTGAACGTGCAGAAGGAAGTAGGCGATATTTAGGATTCTGGAGCTCTGAATTCCGTATTAGTTTAGCCTACGGAGTCTTGACCTCGAGGCTTCGAACTTACCCGCTATCTTAAAGATTTGCGATGCTACACGCCCTAAACCCTAAACCCTAAACCCCGAATACCAGGATGGCACCAGAAACAAGCGATCAGGTGGTTGACGGCGAGCATCAGCGCCAGGTAGGAACCTCAAATCAAAGCTTTGAAGCCTGTAACTGAAAGGCCCACAATGATTAGAACAGGGTTGTGGGACCCGATATACTATAGTTATAAGAAGGAGCCCCCAAAAAATAGTATTGATATTTAGTTACGCCCCTATACTAGTTGGGTCAGAATGTTGAGCATTTAATTCAAGACTTAGATATAGAGGAATGGTATTGGTCATGACGGAGACCCACAATGCATCACAGATTGGCAGGGTTCAGGGTTTCTTCATTCCGATGGAGTCGGGGTGCCAGGGATGATGGTTTGTTCGGGATTTTGCCGGCTTACGGCTTCTTGCGGAGTGAGGACTGTTCAAGCAGTTAGAGAGCCCCTTTCCAACCTCAGTTCAAGCTCTGAGCCGAAGTTGCCCACGCTGTTCAAGAAGTATTCCGAGCCCCAAGACACAAGAAACGGTACAAGGCCCTAAACCTTACCCTAAATCTTAACTTTACCCTTAAAACCCCAAAACCCTAAACCCCGACATGAAAGATACATGAACAGGTTTTGTGATCGTGGGCCTTCAGAGCCGCACGAGCCCGAAGCCTTCAAGAGCTGTGGCTACTTGTGAAGGGATAAGGTACCATCATGTAATTAGGAGTGACGGCTCGGGCTTGGGGAGTAGGATATAGGCTTGCGCAGAATATGCGTTTGAAGATTTAAGTTCCTGCAACTGAAATAACTAGAAAAGCACACTGCTCACTGCGGTTCATGCACAATGCCTTCAGGCATCGTGACACACAACTCATGTTTATTAGATACTGTGACGGAAGATACCGTGATAGAGACAGCATGCGACAACGCTGTATGGTGTTGCCATCGTTGCTCAAACTGATGAGCTCCTCTTGCCAAGGACCAAACCACAAACCACACACCCGATATTCTCTTCGAAAGGACCCAGCAGTGATCAGCAGTAGCGCCTTCCTGCAAATCCCACGAAAATTGCCAGCAGATCAAAATTGTGGCATTAATTAATCATTAGAATGCTGTTTAAGGGCACCTAAGAGCATGCTTGAATACGGGCCTCAAGCGAAAGTCTTGGAATCAAGTCAGGCTTCTATATTGCCACCCATTTTGTTGGACAGAGCCCTATAGAACCACCCGTTGAGACATTACAGCTGCCAAAGAACCTGAACCTGCAGCTGTACACATGACCCTAAACCTTGTCCAACCCGAAGCTCCCAAAGACTACCAGAAGCCAGGCTCGTACCCTTTCATAAAGATTTAGGCGACTCAGGAAAATCCATCACTAGTCATTCTTCACGCATGTCCCAACCTTTCTGGTTTCTACCATTGGATAGCTCAGCAGCCAAGCTTTAAGGCCATCATGCCGTAAGCAGAGAGGAAATAGTTGGCAACCAGCATGAACCTGACTTGGCGGTTCAGGATTTAGGGTTTAGGGCTTGGGGATTAGGGCTTGGGGTTCAGGGTTTGGGGTTCTTTTTTTTTTTTAAAGTTAGGTTGACGGTCTCTTTGTGCGCCTGCCCGCGTCGGCTCCTAACTATCCAGGATTTAGGGTTTCGGGTTCAGGATTTAGGGTTTGGGGTTCAGGATTTAGGGTTTGGGGTTCAGGGTTTAAGGCCAAACACCCAAAGTCGAAATTCTAAACTCGAACCTTGAAGAACAAGGTCAGTGTGCCGAGGGCTGAGGTTTTGGAATTTATAGAACTTAATGACTCAGTGAGTTTTGCAAGAAAGTGTTGGAAGACAATTTCGGGTTGGTCGCTGCCGGGACTAATTTTCAGAGCATTGAGAGTCCGAACGGGGTTTTGGGGTATGCTGCAGTTTCACAAAGGTATCATCCGGAACTCTACCGCTAATGCTTGGGTCATGTTCAGGCATAGGTGCTTTTGCCGGGGGCCGGGGGGTTTTGCGTATAGGGCCATGTGCCCTTAAGGGCTTGGGATTTTGGACCTTAGGAGCTTTGGCGTCTTCCGGGGAAGTCTGAGCAGTGGTTCTGTTGAAACCCTAGCCCTCAAGCCTCCCTTCTATGATTACCCAAACCCTCTACCCAAACCCTGAACACTGAACCCCAAACCCTAGACTCTGAACCCTGAATCCTGAGTCCTAGACCCTATAAACCCGAGACCCTCAACCCCAAACCCAAGTAACCCAAGTTTCATGCAATCCTCAGGCTTCACAACCATCAACGGTCAAAAGATTCCTCCAGGGATCCACTGAAACAAGGGGAGGGGACCAGAGGCTCTAGTGCTCCCTGCGCCCCAAACCCTGAGATCCCACGACGCACCAACCTCCCCTTGTAGAACCCTTCTAGGACCTGATAAAACCCTTATAGAAACCTGATAGAACCCCTGTCAGAACCCCATATAGAAACGCTCAAACCGTAATTAAACCTAAACCCTGAAGCCCTAAACCCACAATACCTCTCCAAACCCGAAAATTCCCAAGATGCAACAACATCTCCAACTGCATGAGGCGAGCTCGCGCTCCAGCTTCGCGACGCGCAGGAGCCGTATCAGTCGAACCATGCGGAGGCCGCGCACGAAACGGCCTGAGTCGAGAGGAGGTATTAATTGGGTTTGTAGAGGGGTTTTAGGGTTTAGGGTTTAGCTTTAGGGTTTAGGGTTTCGGGATATACGGTTGATGATACAAATCCTGCATTACCTTAATGGCCCTTGCATATCATTAAGAGTATGGCTCGAGATTCCAGGAGGGTTGTTCCTTCAGACATTTTTTGCGACAGCAGTTCTCGCAGAAACGCATAGCCAGCTGCAACTCCTGGACCCTCAAAACCTAAAACCAAAAGCTTTAAATCTTAACACCCCGAACCCGTGTGAGCTCTCGATCCCAATCCCTGAACCTTTCTGAAGACCCAATAGTTTCCCCTTAACCCTAAGCCCATATAGTAACCCTATAAACCCTAAACCCCTGTAGCAACCCTAGGCCCTAAGCCAGATGAGAACCCTGTTGCAGGCCTGATCGGTAAAGCGGATTTGTGGAGGCCTGTCCCAGGAGGCCAGGGCACAGCGGTTCGGGTGTCGGGGGTACCAAAAGGGCTCAATGAGCTCGAAAGGAGTTTCGGGTTGCATTTTGCCATCATTCTACTAGGGACTATAGAGGGATATTACTGCTAATCTGTATAATCTGACCAGGTTCTCCGAGTCTTCGTCTGTGTCAACACTTTGAAGGTTTTCGGACTTCAATCAAGCTGCGCTTTGTGGGCCTCTTTAGTTGATAACTCGCGACAAGCTATGTAAACCCTGAACGTAGCAGTCTCTGCGCACGGCGTCAATTGCGTTGAGCCGACGATGCAGAGATTGAGGAATTCATGGTCTGCCGCCGCTTCGGGTTGTGGGCAGTCTTCTTATTTTGGTGCAGAGTTTAGAGTTTGGGCATTCAAGAAGATGGATCGTTGCTTCCAACGCCTTTTGCACGACGCACCGTTCGGACCAGCAATCGAGTGTGAGATTCCCAACAACCCTGATCCTTGAACCGTATGAGAGCCCTAACCTACGTCCCAAAAGCATCTAGCGACTGCAAAACACCGGAGGCCAAAAATAACACGATTTCACCACCAAAAGCCCGTTAACAGACCTCAAAACCAAAGGAGCAGCCGGCTTTGGAGTATGGGCAAGCATTCAGGACCTATAATCGATATGTCAATTCTTGACTTCAACTTGCTCCCCGCCTCCAAGGTGGCCAGGACAATGACGGTTGTATCCACCAAGATTACGATGAAATCGGCCTTGCTCAACAATGACTTCCAATTCGAAAGCTCCCGAAAAGGCAAGCATCTGGGGTTTGGGGCAATGTTCCAACTTCAGCATTGAGTTCAAGATTGGGCGGCAAAAGGCCGGACTTGAGCGAACTGGCAGAATACCGTGGGTTATCTGGAAACTTCTTCTGTGCTCTATAGTGGAAAACTAAATTTTCACGCGCCCTGAAATCAAACACCAGCCTACTGAGTTATGCAGTCATTAGATGTCTAGGTTCCTGGGTAGCCCCTTTTTAATGAGGGTACCCTTTCTCCTATTATTCGGCTCTAGTGGGCAAAAAGGTACTACTCAGGAACCTAGATCTTCAAGGAATTGCACTTGGGCATCAACCCAAAGGGTCCTATGTACTGTTATGGGGAATACCTCCCTAAGTCATAACCGTAATTCCTAATATGGAAACCCTACATTCTACTATATCGGTACATAGGACCCTTTGGCATCAAAGATCCACTCCGAGGTCGCCGCGAGCAGCCAGGACCGGAGATAGATCTTGAACAGCTTCTGCGGCCTTCACCGCAGCGGGCAAGCTTCCCGCTGTTTAGACGTTTTCCGGGCGTTTAGAGTTGCCCCATCATCCGGATGTCCAGGAAGTCACAATAACCAATACACAGATGCACAGAAATCCATGGGTAGACAAACGCACTTGTATTCGCATCTGTACTTGTACTCAATCAGGCATGCACAGACACACAGAAGTCAACCACTCCCGTGCATACATATCCACGCATCCACCGATCAGTCTGCCACTCTCTCTGTCTGTGTGTGTGCGCTTAATATCTGTCTATGTGTCTCTATCTGCCGACCTGGCTGCCTACCTACCTACCTATCTATCTCTCGAACTACCGATGAATCGACCTGTTGGCATGCTCTGTCGATCGATCTATCTCTATCCATCCCTCTCGCTGTCTCTGCGTCTCTGTCTATATACACATGTGTATATATATACACATATATATATATGTATGTATATGGATGTCTCTTTGTCTCTCTCTCTCTCTCTGTCTCGATTGCTATTTCCTTCTGTCTTTTTATCTTTGTATATCTACCTATTTGTCTATCTGTATACATGTGTATATATATATATATGAACAATATGTACACACACATACATATATATATATAGATACATACTTACATATCTCTCTTTCGCTCTCTGCCTGTATCTTGTGGTCTCTCCCTGTGTATACATTACTATACATACCTACCTACGTACATACATACATGCATACATATAACTGTATACATACACAGAAAAATATACATACAGACAGACGGATGGGACGTGCAGACGGACGGACGGACGGACGCAGAGAGAGAGAGAGAGAGACCGACGTACAGTGACAGACGCGCACTTGTACATACACAGTATATCACCACGGCTCCTGCCTCATCTCGATCGCACCACCGACCTTTCAACAGCTTGGCTGGATGCAACCAGTAACTCAGTAGTGGAGACGTCCGAGAATCGCAGAACTCCCTACACCCTTCGCCTGGCATAGGCTGGGGTTCTGATCCTGAACTGGCTTTCCGATATATCCGTATTAATTACTGTTGATGATAGAAATCGTGCATTACCCATAATAAGCAACATACCATACATCACATAGTCTAGGGTCATTAAGGTGGCAACTTGCAGATAAAGCAAGTCCGCAACAAAAATACCTCCAAGCGAAGCGAGAGCCGGTAGTAAAAGGGAAACTCATGAGAATGCTCTCGGGGCCTTAATAATTAGAATAGGGTCTTGGGGCCCATTATACTATAGACTATAGTTTTAAGAAGGAGCCCCCAAAATAGTAGAGGTAATTAACTATTTAGGCCCCTATAGTAGGTGTACAAGGGTTTGCGCAGGCACGTGCTATAAGGTTCCGTGTTTCAGGGTCTAGAGTCTAGGGTTTGGGGTATGGGGGTAGAGGCAGTCTTCAGCCTCAAAACTGGGGGCTTGGTAGATTTCAGATTGCGGCATGAAGCGTGTGGGATTTCTGTGTAAGGCTTGAGGCTTTGAGGGTTTAATTCGGTGACTATGCCACATCTCCATGTGTTAGTGTATATTTCCACGGGATGAAAACAAGGTGCGATTGTGCCGCGTACAACAACGTGATGTCGCGATTGCGCTGAGCAGGTTAGATTACTCTCCAAATCCTACCTTTGCGCATCCTGCAAAAGGAAGAGGCCGGGACTGGGAAGCCTGGAAAACATAGGACGGCCAGCAAGTGAGTGCTAACTACAAGATGTCCCCCTGTCAAGGTCTACGATGGCTACAAGCACAAGCCTTTGATATCAAACCCTACGGAGCTTTTCACTCGTGAAATGGGCACCTGAACGCCAAAGATGAAATGAAGCGGCACCTCAGTTTATGCGCTTTCTGTCATGTTTGCTGTTGATAGTACTATCGCACATCTGCTGCTCGTACTACAAATCGCTTCTTTCTAATCTCGCCTCGATTTCAAGTGGCGCTGCTTTCGTCAGTGTTGCGACGATCACTGTTGCTGCAAGCCGCAATAAGAGGTGTTGCATTGTCTCGGGACGGCGGATGCAGAAATGTCGATATTCCCTTCTGGAGGTACTATGGGAGCCTAAATAAACACCCCTACTATTTTGGGAAGGGTCCGTATCATAGCCATAGTATGATGTACCCAAAAACCTGCTCGAATCATTCAGGCCCACATATTCTGCAGTCAGGTTTTCGTGCGTCTGAGGCTTGGGGCTCGTAGAAGACAATGCTGTGCGGAGCCATCCACAACCAAGCTGGGACAACCCTAAATCCTAAACCCCTACAGCCCTAAACCCCTAAATTTTACTAAACCCCTAAACCCGAAACGCCAAACCCTAACCTCTCACTCGGAAAAACTGGGCCCTCACGCAAAGACCGTGCTCTGGGGTTGAGGGTGGGATTTAGTGTTTAGGGTTCGGGGTTAAGGGTGAGGGGTTGAGGGTTGGGGTTCGGGAATTATGCTTTGGGGGCTTGGATTTAGATAGCGTCTGGGACCGGGAATCTAGGCAGCTTTGAAAAGCATAGAACTCTACGGCCCAGCTTCGTCCAGGACCCAGTAGACGAAAGAGACGTGTGTAATCGTGTTGATTGTGTTCTCGAGCGCCTGCAACATCGAAACAAGTGGAGAGGACTAGTAACCGGTATAATGATACTGACAATCTGAAGAATGTAGTAATCAAGCATGACCAAGCAGAAACAATTACCATGGAACTCAACTGCTTCGGTGAGTGGACCACGCATTCCTGATGCATTGAATTCGCGTACAACAAGGCAGATGCAAGCACGCGACAGGACCAACATTTTCCGACGCATACTTTGCAGTAAACGGTTCACCATCAAAACTCCATACAAGATAATTTCTGAGACACGCTCATACACAGGACTGCGACTTCAACTGCACCGTAGACTGACTGCAATTGTACACCAAGCCGCATCTCTTACACCCTGAACCCAGTAAAGCCTGAACCCTCCACCATAAATGCTGCCGGTTCAGGGTTCGGTGAAATCAACCCCTCAGATTCTTGGTTCATGTAACGCCTGCGGGAATTGAAATTATGAAGAATAGGACCAGAAGCACTGGCAGCAGTAGCAGTAGCAGTCGTCGTCGAAGTAGTCGTCGTCGTCGTCGTCGTTGTATGAGTCGTCGTCGTAGTGGGTGGCAGCAGCAGCAGCAGCAGAAGTCGCAGACACACATTCATTCCAGCAGGCCGACATCCTTCGGAAAGATGGGAAACCTGATGCCTCACGACCTCAAGCCACGTTCTGTTCTTGCAACCAGACCCCCCCCCCTCCCCGGCGCCAGATTCAGCGGGAACAGCTGCAGCCTCAGACACACTTGCCAATAGTATATAAACTAATAACTAATACCTACTTGTCCAGTGTTGAAGGGAACTCAAGGCTAACGTTTGGGAATATATTATATTGGTATGAACATAAGGGCTGTAGCGCCCGGAAAAGGTTAAAAGTCACCTACTCTACCACTGCGTTTCGATGGATGCGAAGCTTTTGGATCTCGCAGTTGGTGCTCTTGGAAGAAGGACGTCCGACAAGAGCAACACCCAAAAACAACAAGCCAACCCTGCACCAAACCTCTCAACCTTAAAGCCCTGAACCCCAAACCCCTAAATCCGGAACCCTCGCTCCTCAACCCCAAACCTTTCAGGATGCAAAGTGAGCTAAGAAAATTGGGTCGAGGAAAAAGCTTGCGGTGTACCGTTTAGGGTTTGGGGCTGAGGGCCTTAGGGTTTAGGGTTTAGGGTTTTGGGATTTAGGGCTTGGGGTTTAGGGTTCAGGGTTTGGGGTTTAGGGTTTGAAGGGCTTAGGGTGTAGGGTTAAGGGTTTATGGCTATCCTATGGACTTTGACATGCGGATCCGGAGAATGTAACAATGAAACTCTTAAGCCCGAACCCTAAACCCTAAACCTCTAGACTGAACCCTAACTCTTAAAACGCCCGCATAAACCCCGAAACCCCTAAACCTCCTGGGTTTGGGCTTTAGGGTCTACGGTCCAGGCTCTGGTTTTTCTTTTTAATGCAATGACCTTTCTCCGCGGCGACAGTGGTGTTTTGGGTCTAAGGTTGAAGGGTTTCTGCGAGCTGAAGCAGCTCAGAGCTCACCCCACAGCGCGAAATCCAAAGCCATGATGGTAATCAGGGGGGGCCTCCTTCAAGGAATTTATAGGGGTTCCTTTAGGGACTTAAGGGATAATGATAATACGAATAATGCTGATAATAATAAGGGCTCCTTTAAGGGATCTATAGGGGTTCCTTTAAGGGTTCCTCTAGGGCTCCTTTGAGGGATCTCTAGGGAAGCCGTATAGGGCCCTTAGTACCCCTGATACGAACCCCAAAGGAACCCCTAATGGCAATGATGGCAGGTGGCGCAGATGTTTGTAGTTACTGAGTAGCCTGAATCGCCTGAACCGAGTAGCGGAATGGTCACCATGTCCCAGATGATGAACATGCTGGCCATTGCTGCCCACAGCAACTGCACCCGGCTGTCCTGACTGCGGACGAACATGTAAAGTAATGGCCAAGCAAGCACCCCCTCTGCTCTAGCCTCAGCTGTTTAAACCCGAGTCCCGCTCAACATTCAAGACCCAAAACCTTGACTTCTCAGAAAGGACCAACCAAAAGCTCTGCCCTCACGAATTCCGAGCCACTGGGCCCACAACGCACCTTTGCATCCACAGCTGGTCGTCTGTGAAAACATCGTTGAACCTGCCAGACGAACCACAGAGGCTCAAGGTTTAATATTGGAGCCTTAATCATTCGAACCGGGCTCTGGTCGAAAATGTGTAGTTATTAGAAGGAGCCCCAAGGAAAGTGTTAGCCACTATCCATGCTTGTAGATTACTTGGAGGTTCATGGGTAGTTATAAGTGCGCTTATAAGTAGGGTAACTATACTTATAACTCATATCAAGGGTATTATAACCCTGCTTAGAACTACGCCTGAACCTCCGAGTAGGGTCAGGTATCGTCTTCGCTCAAGGGCTTTGCAGTTAGAGCTCATCCGGTGGCTTCTCTCCCGAAACTCAGAAAAAAAACAGTTCCGCCTTGGTTTAGGGTTTCAGGGTTAGAGGTTTATTTCTCAAAGGTTTGTAAAGGTTTAGGGCTCAACTTCGGGGACTGGGCTTTCGGGGTTATAGGTTCAAAGGCTTCTGGATTTAAGGGCTTAAGGGTTTGAGGGTGTAGGGCTTAGGGTTACAGTAGAAGCCAGAAAGTTGGAATATCATTATCGTAACCCCTTTAGGGAAAATTATAGGGGATCCTACCATTGATCCATATTCCAACTTTCTGGAGTTCCCTTTAGGAGCATTGCATAAATCATGGGATCAGCTGCCCCGCAATCGGGCCCAGATCTTAGACAGAAACCCAGGCGGATCTTGCTCAAAAGCGAGAACTCCCCGAAGACTCTGCACCAAGTGAGCTGTGAAGCCTTTGAAATGTCGGTCTCTCACTTTACCTGTAGGCTCATACCCTACCCGACCCCTGTTTTAGGGTATCTACCTTTGTTTTGCAACAGATCCTAGCCGTCAAAGCTACGCATCCTAAAAAAAGGGGTAGGGTATGAGCCTCCAGGTATATTTCAGCAAGACTTCGTACAAGTCTTTTTGGGGGTTGTTTGTGGAAGGTGACGGAGTTTTTCTGT
Organism: Symbiodinium sp. CCMP2592; assembly: GCA_905221615.1. Lineage (NCBI taxonomy): Eukaryota > Dinophyceae > Suessiales > Symbiodiniaceae > Symbiodinium > Symbiodinium sp. CCMP2592. Next base: position 196,151 of record CAJNDT010005135.1, read on the forward strand.
ACTCCATCCCACACAGTGCAAAGTGCCTGTGTCAGACTTTCTGAGCTGGGGACAAAATGCTCATCATAAACCCGGAAAGGTGCACTCAACTTCAAACTCCAAATGTCCTAAAGGACAACAGCCCACCCCATCGCGTAGGCAGCAGGTAGCACAACTACGGCAGGTCGGAGTCGTTGCGAAACATTGGTCTCAAGGACTTCATGAGATGTTGCAAGGCTTTCAGTTACGTGTTTTCTCAACATTATCCTGAACCCTATACCCAAAAGCCTAAACCCGGCACTCTCAACGAGACCTCAGCGTTTTCGTCCGATCGTCCGATGCCACAGAGGACCGGCGTCCACGCTGCTGTTCTTGGCAATGGAATATGTGTTGATCACATAAAGAAGCCGAGGAATGCTGAAGTATGCTGAACTTTGCATCTCCTGAACCTACGGCCCCAAGAGTCACTGCTCAAACTTGTGAACAGGCAGGCCAATATCAAAGACACAGTGCTGCAAGTATGTAGTTCAGGCTATGCGCTGAGCATGCCCCACAGGCTAATCGTTTCGGTACTGCATGTTAACGGCCTTCGCTTTTGGGGACAATGATATCAAACTCACTGCATCAGCCCCTCGTGCGACATTCGCACACTTGCGATTACCTCGCTCTGCCGAGCCAGCATCAAGATGCTCTCAGATCGATTCCCTGGTCCTAACCTTGCCAGCCCCAGAATACCTCACCGTCCCCAAAGTATCCCCAAGTCCAAGGCCCGAGCCACACGATTTAGCTGCCAAGGGACGTCGCGCCTGATCCCAGCCCATCGTCCATGCAGGGTGGAGATCGAGCTCCAAACCTCAAAAATGCATAGGGGGTCGTTTAATGGATCTATCTATCTATCTATAATATATGTATATACCTATGTATATATATATATAATCTATATATATATATATATATATATATAGACTATATATATATATATATATATATAATATATATATTATGTGTATATAAAGGGGGTCTTAATACTTACAGTAGGGTGCCCTGTAATTTCATTACAGATATGGTGATTTTGTGGGCATACAAAATGCATAGCGGGTACTGTAATTTTGTGGTTGATAGGTTATAGGCCATCTCATATCATACCGTACCATATCACACCATCTCATCTCATTGCTGCTACATCAAACCATATCATACCACGTCACACCACATCATGCCATGTCATGTCATAGCAGGTCACAGAGCAAATCATAGAATAGAACAGAAGGGATACAAAAGACCAGCAATGACGAGAAGAGAATACGACAGAACAGAATAAACTCCAACCGACTAGGATAGCACAGCATGTAAAACGAACATCATGGTACCAAGGACTAGGTATGAAAGTATGTTCCATGTATGTATGCATGTATGCATGTATGTATGTATGTATATATGTATGTAGATCTTAGTATATGTATATGTATAGGATATGCTAGTCTATGTCTTTAACATACACATTTGTTTCGTGTAACCTCATATATATATATATATATATGTATATCCTAGAACAAATACAGCAAAGCTCAATGTACTACAGTACAATATAAAAAAAAAGTAATGTAGTGTAATGTACTAGGATGTTATCTAATGTAACATGATGTAATGTAACCATGACATCGAATAAACGGAACATGATGCATGATGATTTTCTGAAGCAATAAGTATCAAGACTTGGTGCTGATTACATGCCAATATCTCGACCACTGGACTGAAATGTCACTATCGACATTAGATTTGTCTAACCCATACTTGAACATTAGTCTTCTTTCACTCCCCTCTCTTTCTGTCTCTCGCTCTCTCTCTCTCTCTCTCTCTCTCTCTCTCTCTCCTTTCTCTATGGCTAGTTACCTCTCTATTCATGCTATTGAGAAGGCGAACTCTGATCTCCGGAGCCTACTTCAATTCTCAACTTCGTGAGAACACAAGGTACAGAGCGACGGCCACTTCTGCAAGCCAAGCTACACAAGTAAGTGAACGTTGGTCGGAAGTATGTTCTCACCAGTATATTACAATTAGTATATTGCAACTTGGCTCAAGACCCTACACTCTCGATTGTAAACGCTCTTCCTCTGGAACTTGGAGGAGCCAGCAGCTACAAACCCAGAAGCGCATACCGAGACTAGCAACTATACACACAAAAAAGAACACACAAACAAGCCCTACCCGAAACAGTGGCTCAAGTTCGGGTCATCAACCCCATGAAGTATGATGACTTCGACATACGGACTTGTTGTGAGTCTTGGGTTTTGCGATCAACAACCCTTCACTCAGGGAAGCGTGGCAAGCCTCCCATATCAAGCTTGAAGGCTTTCAATGCCAAATCGGGAAAGCCCAAACTCCTATTTATAATATAATAAACCCAAGACTTGTAATCAACACTCAACCAGGATGACTGGGTCAATTCCAAAAGCTCGAAACCTAAACCGTCCACCTGAAACTCTGCAGCACCAGCGTCTTGGGAGCGTCTCATCATCAAGCTCTTCGTCGGAATCCTGCATTAACTTTCTTGGGTGTGGCCACCCGAGCATACATATCTTCATTCCGTACATCTGTATATGGCCCCTCTGTTTGCCTGGGAATGGGGAGGTGCCCGAGGCTTGTAGTAACGAGCAGCTGCTCGAAATGGAATCTTGAAGCACAAAACTCTCTGTTGTTCTTGACGTCTGACATGATTAACTCACAGAGCATGAGTAGCAGACTGTTGTCCAGCATGTCCTCTTCGGGTTTGCATTGGTCTTGGCTTCGAGCTAAGGTACCAGACTTACTCACATCAGTGGTACCCTGCCAAAGCGCTTCCGGTCCCGGGAGTGCCGTGCTCAGAAATATTTTCTACTAATTCACTAAGGATGCTACTGCTCAGGGTCTTTCTCTGTATTCGGGTCGTCCTGTTTTGAGTCCCAATCGCTTCAGTTCCGAGCATCTTCTTACGTTTTGGGCTCGGAGCTCGAGGATGAAGTCCGGATAATGGAGGCCTTGAAAGCTGGAATGAGGTTTTGGGCACAAACATTACTTATATAGGTCCTAATACGGTCATTGTTGCTAACCATTACCACTTCTCCGTAAAGCAGACGGGAAGCTACAGAAGTCAAACCCTACAGTTCCTGGCAGTGCTAAGCTTTGATGATCACATGAACATATTCTGTTTTCGGGCCTCCTTATGAAATTCCTTGGGAGAGTACCCTTAGTAAGCCGAAACCCCGAAAATACGAACCTTAAAACCTAAACAACCCTCGGCAACCCGCGAGCGATAAACCCCCCCAATGCCTGTACTTGGGAAAACCAGACTCCTCAGGCCCACAGTTCAAAGTTTTAAACCCTGACCCCTTAACCCCAAAGCCTACGTAGTATCCTAAGCCCCAAACCCCTTCAACCCTTCGTGGATTTTAGGCCTCACACAGATTCCTGGGCCCCATCGCTAACTCCTGAAGTGAAGTGAAGCCTTACCATGCCTAGGCCTCAGATCATACATCTTTACCTGGGTTCCACAACTACGCTCTATTCTGTATACCCTAGATACCCACTACTAAGGAGCATAAGGGCTCTATTGAGCGGCACGTGGAGGGTACCAGTATGCAGAGTCAACGTAGAGCACCTTGTAACAAGAAGAAGACATACCTTGTTAGGTGGGGCCTTCTTACAAAGAATAGTATTCCCGTACACGACAAAACGGCAGGTTCTGGCACTTGGTAACGATACCAGACCCTTGGGACCTTCTGCAACCTTGCATCCAACACCCGTATACAACCCTCTATAGAACCCTATAGCATCCTAAATCTAAACCCCCAAGAGCACACGGCTTCCTGGCGCTCAAGCAGGCCGAGCGCGAACTCTCCCCAGCGAAGCTTGTAGTTAATGCTGCCGCTGATATCCTCAGCAGAACGGCTAAGTGCCTTTCAAAGCGCATATAGTCACCCTTATAGGAAGACCTTATAGCAACCCGTTGAAACCCTTGTAGTAACCTGTATAACCCCCCTGTACAGGCCGTGTTCCCGTGGGGGGGTTGGCAAGTGGGGGAATCATGGGCAAGTTCAGGGATGTTGGGTCGGGGCTTTGGGTGTGGGATCTGTATGTAGGAGCCTGAATAATTGAAAGCATTGTTCTGCAGGGTTGCTGGTCTCTGTATAGTATAATACGCCCCCAGGGTTCAGAGTTTAGGGTCTGGTGGTGCTGGTTATATATCTACATATATACAGTAAAACATCCCCAAAATCCTGCTCTAGTTGGTAATACCCTAACCAAGGCTTCAAGGACCCAGATTTCAAGGCTCTTGGGCCCAAAGACCATACTGTATAACGCTTTTGGCTAATTTTGAGCCTTAGGGATTCCGTCTCCAGTGGCCGAAGGACTTGGAATAGGGTTCGTTTGCGGGAGTCTTTGCCGACAACAGTAAGGGCTACCATCAGGGTTGCATGAGTTAGAATAATGTGGTGGGGTGCATTATAGTTAAAATGGACAAAGGGATTCTCAGCGATTCTGCAGGTAACTGTTCCGACCCCGAAATACAGGCTGTCGACATCTTCAGGGACTTCAGCACTGTGCAACGAATTCGTGTTTATGGATCCAGGGCCCAAGTTTAAGCGTCGTTTGGCGACTAGAATACATACGTCTCAATCCTTTAGGGCAACCTCGGAATCCATCTACTGGACCAAACCTGAAATTTCCAGGCGCAGGGCGTAGTCGTCGATGATCGAAGGCACAAGGTCCACGGACAGCTGAGACAATTCTGAAGGCCTTCGACGTCGTACCTGGGACACTTCAGGCCTCGTGATCTCGGAGGGACCCTGAATACTATAGGGGCCTTAACAACTAGAATAGGCTTCCTTTAAAGGGACCTATAATGGTACTATAATATAGGGCCCATCACAATTAGAATAGGGTTTTGGGACCCATTTTGCTGAGTAGGGAACCCCCCAAATAGGATTGGTAATTGTTGCCGCCATAGTCTTCGATTCCGCTCGTTTGACGGGCTTCGAGAAGAAGTCCGTGCTTGAGGCTTTCGGACCACTAAGGAAACAGCCAAAATAAAAATACCACAGGCCAACAGCCGAGAAGGATATCGATAGTGACAGAAAACCAAGCTTAAGCTGTGGAAAATGGAAAACGAGGGACTGTCCGCCTGTCTGCTTGCACGCTTGAAGAGCTCCAGGCACTAGGCACTAGGGCTTATGGATTAAAGGTTGTTGGTTTGGGGGTAAACGCTAGGTGTGAAATTCTATTTTCTACTGCGGGCACTATGCATGATGCGTCAGGCTTGAGATTCATTTTCGGGTTTATAGGGTTAGGGTCTGGGGCCGGCTGTAGCTGTTTAGGGTTTGGGAGCAGGACGCTCTGGGAACATGTTCTGCAAGCTTGCACTTCAGCTTCTCATGGCTAGTAAGCAGCATACCCGCTACCACAGCATGTACCCTTTAAGTGCATTCATACCGTGTGCCTTTCCGACAGTAGTTCCCCGAATAGGCAATCTGTATCCTCGATTGTAGATCGTGGACCGGGTCTTAGACAAGAAACTGCATGCCGATAGAGACTCTCTTTGGCTGGGGCTCTAGGATTACACGTGCAAAACTAAGACCATATGACCACATCCTCCAAAGAAGAATAGTTTGTACAACGGTAAACAATAACAACGATGTAGCAGCGGCTCATAGGGTTTGCTCTATTTCGGAAGATTTGTGTCCCCGTTGCATGATAGGAAAGGAATAAGCGAAACGGAAAGCCACAGGCACAGTACCATGTAAGACATGCGATAAGAAAAGGGAATCAGTGAGCACAGTTTCGATTGTTGAGAGCTTGCACTTTCAACATGCCTAACGATTTGTAAAGGGAAACTACGTGTATATGTGTTGATGTTTATGGACGCCTGTATGCACAAATTTAGAATACTACGTGTATGCATGTATGTGTATATATATATATACATAGACATAAGTTGGTTGGAAGTCAACAGTTTTCAATCCAACACACCTATGCTGGTAAGAATGCGACATACGGAACCGAAACTAACTGCATGATAAGAAAGCGCTACAAGCATAGCGATAAACAAAAAAGTGGGTTGGTTTATGGTTCGGAAACAATAGGCAACACACTGCGTTCATGAATCCCTAAACCTTCAGTATTGCAAACGGTTGATGTATCATCTCTGGGGTTCAGGCAGCATGATTTACTTATGCATGGTGAAACTAGCAGGTAATCTCACAGAAATCTATGCTTTGGAACTGAATATGCAAGCACTGAATATGTAGCGACCGGAGCACTTGCAACATCTCTTTCTTGGAGCAAAACATCTCAATGGTCTTTTACACATATATGTTGTTTTCCAAACTGGTATGTATGTGCAAGCTGTACAGAAAACGAGCTACAAGACTTGGATAGCCCATTATGCATTATCTACATGAAAGACAACTGGGACATCAAGATGATGGTCGTGTATAAGAACCACAAGATAAGCACGCACGTCAAAACCGACAATGCCGTCTGCGGACATATATGTTCCTCCGACCCGACAAACATAGAACCGACATTGGTAATTAGCGTCCTCCATACGGGAGTTTCCCAAAATTAGGGGGACCGTATTTCGGGGTCCTGATAATGAGGATCCTACTATTTAAGGTACTACCTTAAGGCCCCCCATTTTCGAAAATAGGGGACCCTAGTATAGTACCCAAACTACTAGGATCCCCTTATTATAAACCCTAAACCCCTTATAGAACCCTTGTAGATCCCTTAAAGGAACCCTTATGGTACCCTTTAAAGGAACCCTACTAGGGGGCCCCCTATCTTCCGAAACATTCATCATTTCCTCCGCTGCTTTGTGGTCGTCTCTCGGCTCCTGCTTTGCTCCTTGTTGGAGTTCATCTTGAACAAGAACAGTATTACTGTAGGGGCCTTGATAATCATAATTAGCATAGGGTTTTGGTGCCCATTCTACTATAACTGTATTTGGGAATCCCCAAAATAGCATAGTTAATTATTTTGGCCCCTATATATATATATATATATATACATATCTATATATACATTCATATATATGTGTGTGTGTGTTTATATGTGCCCGCGCTCCGCGTTCTCGACCCCCCCCCCCCCCCCCCCCCCAATGGTATCCCCCCCCCCCGACCCGGGCGACCACACAACAAGAACAAGAACAAGAACAAGAAGAAGAACAGCAGCAACAACAAAGCAGCAGCAACCACGCGGAGGAACCACAGGAACCACAGGGGGGGAGGGGGGAGACAGGAACCAGAAGAACCACAAAAGGGAGGGGGAAAACCAAGAGGAACCACAGGGGGGGGGGGAACCACAGGAACCACAGGGGGGGGGAGGGGGATTACCATGGGGGGGGGAGGGGGGGGGGGGGTGCGCGGATGCTGGCACATATATATATATATATATATATATATATATTATGCTGATATGACTAGTCTTTGCAGAATATGTAAAGGTAAGCGGTAATCATCCTGATGCTTTTGGACAAGTGTGGGCTTACGAGATCAAAGCCCTAAACACAACACCAGACCAAGCTGCGGTTTCCATCACAACCTCCTGCAGATGATGCGGATTGCTCGACCCACCAGTCTTGTGGCGGAGATCCTTTCTATCAGGGCGCTCCCAGGCTTTATGAGGGGTGCAGGGATTTACAAGTGCAAAGCGAATGTATAACGGCTTGTAAAGGCGTTCAAGCGTTTCCAAGGAGGGCTTGAAGGAATTTAGCTGGGTTTAGAAGGAGGGGCAAAGGCTTCATAAAGGATGCTGTCAGGGTTTACGGGTGGCCGTTCCCAACCTCATGTTCCGGTCTTCCAACACCCTTAATTAAGGAACTTGCCCAAACGTTCAATGGGATGCCTAAAGGATCCCTAAAATGACTTGACATATACAAATATATATATATATATATATATATATATATATACATATATATATATGTGTGTGTATAGCATACATACACACACATATATATATTTTTCCGGGATTTCCGTTGCCTTCAGTGGAGTACGCGGCCTAATTAGGAATGCAAAGAACTCCTCAGGGGCTCAAAAGGAGCAGCCAAGGGAGAACACCAGAAGGATTCGGGGGCCTGTACTTCTGAGACCTGCCCATTCCAGGCAGAGACCCAGAGCTCTCGAAGTTCCTTCGGAATACTAGTCAGAACTGCTTCAATCGTGGCAGAAAGATTGCAGCCGTCACTGAAGGCAGGCTTTTCTGCTTCCCAGCCCGACCCCAGGATTACAAACGGCTGTGCACGGGTCCCACGACGGCTCAGCAACTGACGGTGGATCTTCGTCCACTTATCCGCGGCAAACTCACGGAGGGAAACGGTCTCGCTGACCTCATCCTCCGGGGGCTGCTCGATGTAGATGGGGATCTCCTGGATCTCGGCCAGGACCTCGATGATGAAAGTGCCGACACCTTCCTCCCAAGGGTCGGCTGGGTCATCATCCTGCAGTAGCCGGACCTCCCCGCTGACGTAGGCAAGCACCTCGTTCTCCTCAGTGCGGTACAGCGGGTACCGCCGCAGGATTCCCTCGACCGCTTCACGTAGGACATCGCGCCGGCTCCAGGTGCGACTTTCAAAGAGGAGGTGGCATAGATCGGCGTACAAGCGGAGCTGGATGTCGTCCCATCGTCCTTCCGTCCAGGCTTGAAGAGGTTGCTGGACCTGTAGCGGGATCGCCAGGCTGTATTCCTCATCCGCCTTTCGCCTCATGGCTCGACTCCCGAAGCCCTGCGGGACAGTGCACGACCCGAGTCCATGCTCCCGGAGGGTGCGTACGCATTGCGGCCTGTCCCTCAGGTGAACCGCTAATCTCGCCTGCGACCAATACTGCTTGCCACAAGCTCTGCACATGGTTCCACTGATGCATGTCCTGAACTGGGCCTTGCGAGCGTGCGCCTTGAACATGTGGGCCCCCATGCCGGCTTTGCTTCGGAAGCTCTTGCCGCACGGCCGACAGTACCACACAGCCTCGATCCACTCAAGTCTGGGCTGGTACTGCACAGCACTTCGGAAGAATGCCCAGAGGGCAAGCTGCCCCAGTTCCCTTTCCGCCGTGCTATCATGATGCTGCTGTAGGGCCCGACGAACACGTGCCTTGAAGGCACCCGGGTTGTCCTTGATGAGGTGCCACCATTGCGGCCAACAGGCGGGGCTCACCTCCGGCCAGTCGCCACCATAACTGACCACAAGGGACAGGTCCGCCTTGATCGTCGCCAGCCACTTCTGCTCAGACTGCAAGACAGCCCAAATGTGAGGGGGGTTAACCCTCACAAGGGAACACAGCATCCCGAGCCGTGCTTTGATCGCCTCCGTCTCCATTCGCCAACATTTCGTCAGCGCATGTACCAGAGGGTGCGACAGACGTAGCACATCATGTGCTCCAAACTGAGGCTGTAGTAGTCTCCGAAGGAGTCGCGAATATCCGTCACAAAGTCGGGCCCATTGTTCACCCTCAGGTTCCCAAAGACAGAGGTTGAAGAAGGACGGGAGGATAGCCGCGACAAAGAGCTTGGCTCGTACAGCGAGTGGTACCGTGGGGTTCTGGTAAAGGAGCCGTTTACCAACATCAAAGGAGCTGCGCGCTATTCCCAGGCGTCTGCGGGTTTCATCTTTCATCGTCATGCCCGCATCTAACACCCCACCTAAGTGGGTGTAACTTGGTACCACAGGTATCCGAAGGTCCAAGTCCTCGAGATGGAGCTCTTTCCCACTGCCTTCGAAGTGTCGGGCCCTGGCGCTCCTCACTCCTTTGCCATGGAGGGAAATCAGGTAGCTCGTCTTCCCCCTTTTTGTGTTCGGATCCATCCCATAGGATCTGCAGTGACTCAACACAAGCGACCCCAGGCGTTTCGCCTTTCTCAGTAAGGCATCCGGGGATACATCCGACACAGGAAAGGCTGAATCATCAGCCCAAGTCGTGTCCCTCGCAGTGAAGGCCTCCCCCTGGTGGGGTCGCCCGAAAATCCCCAGCTCCTCCTCGTAGTGGTGCACCGTGAGAAGTTCTTCAGCTGTGGCGATTTCCGAGACTCGGCACAGGATGCTCGCATAGACGTAGCCGAAGAGGACGTCGGCCCAGGACTCGCCTGGTCTTGATCCTGCCTTGGTGACACTAAGTCTAGTCCCGCTGCTTTGCGCACTGACGAACCAGGTCCGGGTATGAAAGTCAGCGACGGCTGTGCATATAGCAGGACTGACACCAGAGTCCCGGAGGGCCCCGCCACTTGCGATCGCCTCCAACAACTCCCTGGCATCCTCGGCATCGATGTCAAAACGCTGAAACAGCTTGATGATAGTACCGTCCTGGGTGAGGTCGCCAGTGGCAATTTCCCGGATCACCCGGTAATATGCCGAGCGCATGTCGAGAAAAAGCGTGCATGCCGACAGGCCCGCACGCTTGCAGTACTTCATGTGAGCCGCAATGTACTGCGCCCCAAACGTCACCGGGGCTCCTCGCTTCATGCCAAAGTGAACCTCGTGCAAGACGTCCCCAAAGTGATCTTGAGCTTTATCACGGAGGGCCCTGCGCAGAGTCTTGCCTAACAGGCTGCTCACAAATAATGAGCGATAGCTCGCAGGATCCTCAATGGGTCCTGCTTGCTTCCTGCAAGGGTTGAGTGAAGTGGACCAGAGACTTCACGAAGAGAGGAAGTACTGCTCTGGCGACCCCCACAGGCGCTCCTCTAAGGAGCTCGCCTGGTACGGCGTCTAGCCCCGGCGCCTTCCCTGCCTGGATTCTTCGGAGAAGCCCTTCTATCTCGGTCAGGTTCGGCAGCTCATGCAGCTCCCATTGGACATCGTCCGAGATGGGCGGTCGGGCTGGGCATTCCTCGAGGAAGTCCCTGGTCGCCATCGTGGTTCCCATTTCCATCTCCCCAAAGTGCTGAAGCCATATGTCGTCTCGATCCTCCCTTGTCGTAGCGAGCGCGCCGTCCGGCTTCATCAGTTTGGGTGCTGGCTTGACCGCAGTCCTTTTTCGCCGGCCGCCTACTCCAGCGGCTTTTGCTCTTTGTAGGACTTTTGAGGCAGTCGTTCCTTCACCAACCAGCGTTCGCAGGAACTCCTCCTTGGCCACTCTGATGCCGATTTTGATACGCTGGGAGGCCACACCGATCGCCGCGGCCGCTGTCTGGTACAGCAGCTCGTGTTTGACCGCGCCGGCGACATGCCGAGCCTGGGCTCCGCTCCAGTGGTGAAAGGCTGCCTCGAGCCTATCCCTGTGTCCCCATCGGCGCCCAGTGGTGCGCTGCTTGAGGCTCAACTTCTTATCCCGCAGTGCCCATACCCAGCCGGGAATATATGAGGCCCGTGGTCCCCGGTCAGGGAGGCTGAAGTGGGTGGCCATCACTTCATGGAGAAAATCCTGGAGGTGTTGACAGTGCAGGTCCACGTCGGTATCCCATGAGGGGGCAGGGCTGCTTCGAGAGTGGCCTTGCCATCTTCGGTGGCCATTTTCTGGCGATCGTATCGAGGTCGCCAGATTTTGCAGGCCTTCCCAGTCGGTCCACAATTGCCAGCTAGTTCGAGCTGGACCAAGTAGTGGTCGTCATGGGCTCCAGCTGTATCCATCTCGTAGTTCACCTTGCTTTGGACTTCCGTGTAGGTAGCGCTGCCACCGACACACAGGAAGTCAATTCGGTGAAGCTGTCCCAACGGGTGCCGAAAAGTAGCGCTCGGCCCGGCATGGTATTTGGGAAATGTTGCCGGGAGCCACATTCCCAGGTCTTCAATGAGCTCGACCGCTTGCTGGCCCGCAGCATCCTCCGTGCCGTAGGATAATCCTCCAGTGACACTCTCGTAGTCCGCCGGGGGGCGCCCGTTCAGGTCAATTCCGAGAATAATGACCTGCACCTGGGCGAAGGGCTTCAGGATCGCATGGAGCTGCTTCAGGAACTGACTTCGTTCTGTTGGCCTCCCTGCATGTGGGCAGTGCCCGGAAGCTATCACACAATGGAAGTGGGCTATCTTGATCGAGAGTACCAGGAGTCTCTCCGACTGATGCACTATGTGCAGATCTTCTTCTGAGACGAAGCAGGGGTATTCATTCCGGGATAGGAGGCCCAACCGTCGGTTGATCCAGATACCCGTGCCCCAGTGGGACCGTGCATCCGATCCCAGTCTCCAAAAGCCAGAGGAGCAGCATATGCCCCCAGATTCTTTGGTTTCCTGCAAGCACACGATCTGGTATCCGGCTTCCTGAAATTGTGCCTCAAGGTATGCATGCTTGTTCGTCATCCCTTGCACATTCAAGGTAGCAGCTTTGACAGTGAACTTGAAAGGCTCACCCGCCTTTCCCGGCCAAACTGGCACCGTAGGCACCAATTGAGCAGTCGAGAGAGGACTAGGGCCAGGTGACACGTCTGCATCCCAAGACAGAAATTGTCCTTGCTGTAGCGGGAGTCCACCAGCAACCGGTCCTGGCGTAGCCGCAGCAAGCCAGCTTAGATCCATCGACATGAAGGTCTCAGCACTGGACTGCGGTGGGCCTATCGGTCCAAAGGTTCCCTTTGCGGCCGCTTTAGCCACTGAGACGGCTAGCTCGTTCCACGGGTCGCCCTGGTGTGCCTTGGTGTGGCGGTAGTTGAGGCCTCCCGGCAGGATCATGTCCACAAAGTTGGAGAGGTGCCTCAGACGCACCCCAAATGGATTGCCGGGGTTCCATTTTCGACTCTCCCCAGCCAGCAGCCATATTGTCAAAAAAGATGGTGGCAGCCGCCAGTCGAATAATCTGTCGGCTTTGGCAGAGCCATAGCAACGCCGCTGCAATTGCCGTTTGCTCGGCCTGAAGGACCGGCGGCGCCTCAAAGTTCCAGGCCGAGTCCGGCTGCCCCAGAATAGGCTCTCCGAGCAGCCCAAACAAAGACTTCTTGGCACCCGCAAGGAGAAGGACCACGGTGCCGTAGCCGTTGTTCCCAGTGTGGTCCATATAGGACCCGTCCGTGTAGAACTGCGCTTCCAAAGGCTCCGCACCGGCGTCACTCAGTAGGTCGCTCCAGTGGGTAAGGTCCGCAAATGCCTCTGCAGTGCGCGGGTGGATGTCGAGCTTGTCAGTGGTATTCGCGATCCAGTCCGGTGGCCATGGCCTGAGGAGAGCCTGGAGCTCGTCCGGGTGGTGAGGCAAGCGCAACGTCTCATTGGTGAGGACAAAGTTCGCCGGCGGGATCACGGCCGCCAATGCCAGAGGTATTATTCTGGCAAGCTTCGCAGGTCTGCCATGGTCCCAACCATGCCTGCAAGGAGTAGTCGTGGGCGGGTCGCCTCTTCGTGGTGATCGACTACGGTCAGGGTCCGGCTCTGCATCGGGCTGCTGGTCGCTGTTGTCGTCGCCCGGGCCGTCCATATTCTCGTCGGTCACATCCTCATCGTTCTCCGATTCTCCATCATCTTCGGACCCATCATCGCTGGAGCCTTCATTCTCACTCGCAGTGGGCGTGATATCTGTAGACATCCGAAGTTCTACAAGGAGGAGCTCCCCTCTCTGTACTTCGAGCTCCAGGCCATTTCCAGTCCTTCGGCCTCCACGTACTATGATTGACCAGCCCGGGTGGTACTCAAGCTGGAGCGAGTCCAGGTACGGCATGGGATCGAAGTAGGGTGAGTCCAGGCACAACCACTGGACCCACATGCCAACTCCACGTAGGTCGAGGAAGATCAGAATCGACTGCTCCCTCGGGTGTTCGGCCTTGTCGACCACAGCCAACATAGACCTCACTCGCCTGGCCCGGTCCGTAAGGTGCATCGGGCGGTCTGCGGGGGCCAGGATCCAAATCTCCTCAGGCTCGTGCCCAAGGACGTCCGCACATAGCTGGATTGGTGACCGCGAGTCCCGTCTGTTCACCATATTGATGACCGCTGCTCGGGTGGTTTGGAAAGCAAGAAAGTGCCCGGGTGCTGGTGGTGGAGGTTCCGTCGCCGGTCTCCATCTAGTCGGGTCGCTCAAGCGCGGCCCCGCGCCGCATGACTTTAATCAGTCCACCTTGGAAGGGCCGTCTGCCGCCCTCCTCTGGTAGCGGGACCTCGACTGGTTCCCTCCAGGAAATGTCAACCTTCCGGAGGATGTTGCGACGGTTGACAGGGCCCTCGTGATAGAAGGGGTAAACGCTGCCTCCGATGTCAGTCAAGTCCGCGAGCAGGACATAGCGTTCAGAAAGCAACATCCATGGAGGTATCAGGACGAAGCTCGCGAAATCCTCCGAGACCTGAGGCCACACAGGCTTGCAGTGAGACAACCAGCGAGGGAAGTGGGAGGTCTCCTGCAGGGCCAGTGCTTGCAGCCGGTCCCTGTCAACCGGGAACGCCACTGCAATGTCGATCATCTCCGGCTCATAGTGCACTGCAGTTACCCACAAGGATATATGTATCGCTGTAGTAGGTGGCGGAAGTGGGTCCGGTTCACCATGGGCCTGGGCCCAAAAAACCGGGGGTGGGGCTTCCCCTGTAGAGTGTGCAAGGCCCCTCTCCATCACCACTCTGCTCCAATTCTCTTGTAGCCATTCTCCGTAGGATCGGCGGTCTGCCGCGTAAGCATCGCCCCGTAGTCGCTGCAGAGGGCGTATGCCTTGTCGTTCGTCACCAGCCGCCTCCACTCGAGTGATGATGGCTAGGGCCAGGCACAGTCGGTGTGGCCTCCATCTTCTCCTGCTCGCTGCACTACCCAGGGTGATGCCAAGGGCCAGGAGCCAAATACATGCAAGGGTTGATAGGAGGCCACTCGCACACAGTTGGAGCTGCAAAGTGGTTCGCCATGCCACTGTCCCAATTAGTTTAGAGATCACCGTGACATAGTCAAGGAGGTCAAAGAAGCGGTAGCCGACCGCCCAGGAAAACACCGAGTGGAGCCCCTCGTTATACTCGGGGACCTCCTCCAAAATGCCACCTTCACTGGCGCCACTGGCGGACAAACCGAAAAAGCCGCCCAAAACTGCCGTATTCCCCATCATCACGAGTGGAGCAATCGGACTTCTTGATAAAGTTTCCTCGGGGATGGGCATTCCACTTCCATCCAGGGGAGGAACTCGGCCACCAGGATCACCGGGGGGCCGACAGTGGCCTCCGTATACTAGTCCATGTCCTGGTCCAGCTCGGTCAGCTTTTGCTCCTTGTCGTCGTCGAACAGTTCGACAACCGGCACAGCTCCCAGCTTCTCTCTCCGCTTCTCCAGCTTGTCCGCGAGCGGGGTGCCTCCCAGTGGCGGTTGCACTGGTGTGCGGCCTTGGTTCTTGACAGCCACTCGGGCACTTCTTTGCCCGGCCTTTGGCTTGTCCTTGGTTTCCACAGGCATCCCCGTTCGCGTCGATGGCGAGGTGACAAATGGGGGGTCTGGAATGGTCTCCAGGTGGTACTGCTCGCCACCAGCTGCCTCCTGGGTCGCGGTCTTCTTGGTCGCCTTGGCCGGTTCCATCGGGGTGCTGGCCTCCGCTGTTCTTGCACGTCGGGGGGGCGTGGACGTCACTCGACCAGCCTGCCTCTCCGCGATATGCGGGCAAGTCGTGCCCTGGTCTCCTTCGGGAGCATGCTCGTGCCCTCCAAGGCCTCGTCGAGTAGTCCAGCCACTCCCTCCTCCTCGTGGTGTTCCGCCATGAGGTCGTTCCAGGCCTGGATCGCTTCCGGCGGGAGCTCCTCCTGGTCCGCCGTCTCGTTCGGCGGGGCCTCCTCGTCCACAAGGGTCCTCTGGAGGTCCGAGAGGGCCTCGGTGAGCTGGTCTTGGAACTCCTCGTGCTCCTGCTTGAGCTTGGCCATCTTGTCCAGGTAGCGGCGCTGCTCCTTGGCGAAGGTCTGCTTGATCTCGAGCTCGTACCGCTTCCACTTGCCCTGCATATCGTCCAAGTCCTCCTTGGACCGTCTGACGCGGGCCTCGCTGCGGCGGACAGTGTTGACCAGCTTCTGCACAGATCTGACCAACTGCCCTGCTCTCTGTCCTTGCTCCTCGCCATTCATCGGATGCCTGCCAGCCGAGCTCTCCTCCTTCTTCTTGTTCTTGTCTGACATCTGCTCGAAGGAGGGAAACACTGTGCGGTCTTGGCCCTTGCCCTTGGCCTTCGGCTGCGGCTTGTGCTGCCCATAGTAGCCACCAGAGCGATCTCGCCGTCCATGGTAGGGTTGCTGATCGTGATCCTCCCAGGCGAGCCACTCTTTGTTCTCCTGCCATTTGCGCTCTCCTCGACCCATGGAGTTGTCGAGTTCTCTGTAGCAGGGCCTGCTGTGGTGCAGGCTAAGGAGCAGCAGATCTGCCCACTGGGGGCGCCGGTGCACCGAACGTGAGCACCAGATCCTCCGCCTGGCGCGGGAACGTAGTCGGCGGGCTCGCCGATGCCAGGACGGGGATGCCGGAATGGCCGAGTGGGGCGAGCTTGACTCGCAAAAACCGTGTCGCTGCGACACTTGGGGGCGCTAGCTATCTCTCGCTGTTGAGAGTCTTCTGGGCCCCTTGAGCCAAAATGTGTATATATATATATATACAGATATACATATACATATTCTTAGTTGCGGGATTTTAAAAAGATTTTCGCGGTCGAGGGAGGCCCATAAGCCCCAGAATCCGCATCCGAAAGCGCAGAGACCTTCGAAAGCAGAGCCCTTGAACACGAAAAGCTCGAACCATGCCAGGGGGCCATAGAGCAGGGTTTTGGTGTATATTGTACTATAATTATACGAGGGTTATCTAGGTCCCTCTATTACAAAGACGCTCTGGCAGAATGAAGCTGAAACACTCAGCAAGCATTGCCTCTCCCGCCAACAAGAAGGAAAAAACACGAGCTCTCCGGCATGAGATCAAGCTTTACAACAAGTCGGGCGAGCTTTCTCTCATATAGTATAGGGACCTTAACAAGTAGAATGGGGTTTTGGGGCCCAATATACTATAATTAATATACATAAGAGGAGGAACCCTCAATATAGTGCAATCACGATGTCGATAGACTTCTCGGACTGTTGGAAGACAATTGCTGCTTGCAGTACCGCATGATGCTGCTGAACATCGCAGCTGCTACGGCGACTACGACTGCGACTGCCACTGCCGCTGTTGCTGCCACTGCCACGGCCGCTGCGACCGCTGCTACTGCTACTGCTGCTACTGCTGCTACTGCTCCTGCTACTGTTACTGTTACTGTTACTGTTATACTGTTACCGTTACTGTTACTGTCACTACTACCACCACAACTACTATTACTGTTACTACGACGACGACTACTGCTGGAAATGCTTTCGGCCTGGGGCTCTTCCGGCTCCTTTATTTTAGGTCGTCGGGTTCAGGGTTCTGGGTTTAGGGTCTGGGGTTTAGGCTTAAGGGCTTAGGCTGAAGTACTTTGAAACCCTGACAGCCAGCCAGCTGAAATAAGAGCCCTGATTTGGGTAGTTGTCAAAATTAAGGTCCCTTTTTGGGGTACCCTAAATAATAAGTGCCGCATTAAACTAGGGACTCAAACAGTGACCATAATTTTGACAATCACCCATTTAGAAAACCTGCGACATCCTTCGCATGCTCGTGGAAGACCATTGGATGCGCCAACTCTGTGTGCTTCTCCTCGCGAAAGTACAGTGAGGCCAAGCCCACACTTTGGAAAATTGATGTTTACGATCTGGGGTTTGGGGTTAGGAATTTGGGGGTTTCGTGATTTTTTCGGGTGCGTTTAAGGCATCTAACAATCGGAGTAAAGAGAACTGGCAAGTGTGGCCGCAAGGCACCCGTGCCGGTAGGTTGCTCAGGACACCGTTCCGGCTGTTCTACTTTGTGCACATGTGTCTTAATATCAGTATGCTCCATATTCATATTAGTTTTCTCATTACTATTGCAATCTTACTGTTATCAACATAGTTGAATTTCTTATTTGTGATTCTGAAATACTACTATACTGTACCCGGGGTCTCTGCGGCCGCGGCCGCGAAAAGCCAGATCCATGCCAACTGGTCGAATCATGTTGGCCGTGCTCCTGAATCACGCCAGAACATGGAAGGACGCAGTTGCGCCGCTGTCCTGTAAGTCCGGCAGTACATGAAGCATGGTGGTCACAGTAGATGGGAGAAACCATTTTGGCCGCTGCTGCTGTGAACCCCGCCAGTATACGCGGGAAAGATGTCGGCCATGGTGCACTGGCAGTGTCCTGTGATTCTGGTTCCTAATGGTCTCCTGGTGATCTCTGGCGGTCCTCTGCGTGGTGCCCTGGCGGTCTTCTTCGTGGTCGGTGGTGATCTAGCACTGTTTGGGCATCTACGCCGGCATGAAGCTGTCAGTCAAGTTGAACGACCGCTGAACGCACGGGAGGTCTCGCAGCCGCTACGTGACTCAGCAGCTTGACTTTGATTGTCAGATGTCGGAACTCATTCTGCAACAGCAACAAGGATAGTACGTCCTACAAAGACCCGATCTTATTGCTAGATCCAGTATTTAAGCAGTAAGCTGCAAGGTTGAGCGCTGCTACGAGCTCTACAATTCACACAACTAAAACACTACATGGGGCTAAAGACTTCCGGCTATATAAGGCTTGTCTAAAGAAGCACAAAGGAGTCTTAATAGGATAAAGAGTTATGACTTAAGAGGCTAGGGTTCTATCCATTCCCGAGGTTGAGAACCAAGTGCAACAACCCTACAAAGCGTACACGAAGACACCACGCTGGTCATGACAGGCATGTTGGAACCATACTTAAAGGATCATGGGACTTGGCAACTAGGGTTATAATTGGGGTAACTATACTTATAACTACTTGTAACCCCAATTAAGGTACTCATGACCTTACTTACTGAGTCCCATGATCCTCCAAGTACCCCACCACACAATCTCCGATACCAAAAGCATCTCTCCAGCAGACGCGAGTGGAGCTCTGCCAGCTCTTTGTGTAAGAACCTCGGAGGAACACCCCCAAACAAGGTTTAGGGTTTAGGGGTGAAACTCCAAGCCTTTGCACTTGACTGGACCCTTAGCCTTCAACACTTGAATCCTAAGCCGCTGCTTAACCACAGATCTCAACAGTTCGATGCTAAACTAACGTAGGGGCCTTAATGATTGTAATAGGCTTTGTAATAGGGTTTTGGGGTCCATTATACTGGAGTTATAGGAAGGAGCCCCCCAAGCTAGTACGGCTAATTGTTTAGGCTCCTATATTACCTTCTAATACCCCGGCCCCCTTCCCCGCTGCAAACTTTGAGCCATGCGACTCCATTCATCGATTGCTTGCGGATTTGGGCTGGCTTTCCCTAGGGTCCTTCTTTGCGGGTTTGCACTAAAGCATACCAAAACCATCTTGGAGAGGCTCAGATCCCCGCAAAACCTAAAACCTATGCTGAGACTTTGGGATGTTTCGGATTTGGGCCATAACAATTGGAAAAGGGTTGTGGGCTCCTTTACACCATGAATATAAGAAGGATCGCGAAGTTGTTAGGCTTCTATAGTACCCAGTGTGTCATGGGATGCAACGGCTTCTGAAGACCAGCGGCTCATCGTAGCTGTGAGTAGCCTCCATATTGCCAGCTGCGGCAGACTACCCCGGGCGTTGCTACACTCCTAAACCCTAAACCCTAAACCCTAAACCCTCAACCATGTGAGGATAGGAGGTTCCAGAATGAACCAGAGCCCATGACCCCAAACCCCTAAACCCTAAGCCCGGTAAGCTGATGTCCTATGCTATAAAAAATGGCTCCCTTGAGAGCTGACAGCCGAGGGAGAACAGGCTGTAAGTGTCCGGGCTGCAGGGACTATAGGGTTTAGGGAGAAGTGCTTCAAGCTTCAGATTTTCAAGCTCCTGTCGTCGGCCGCATCTGCATTTTACCTTCGGGCTTTAGAGAACGCTGAACACAAAGGCGGTCCAGGCCGGTTCTCACAGCGCTCTTCTGGAGGAGGATGAAAGGGTGCGATTCGGGTTCGGGGCTGTCGGCATTAGGGTTTAAAGGCTTAGTGTGCAACATGGAAGCCAGCAGGAAGGAGCATCTATATCAAGCATCTTTTGCTCATGATATATCGAGTTGAAACGTAAAGGCCTTAGAGTTTTGGAGACTTCCCCGCTGCTATTTTGGGTGCCAGGAAGAGCCGACACCTTAGGACCAACCGCGCATGACCATGTCACCGACATGTCCAGATTGAAAGTCCAGGTACGAAAGATGATATAAATCCTGCGTTACCTTAAGGACCCCAAACTATGGGAATTATGGTATATTCCTTATTATGGGTCATGCAGGATTTATATCATCAACCGTATGGGGCCTTCCAAAACCTGCTTCTAGGGACACTGCTTTAGAGCCGGGGGGCGCACCGCCGCTTTTGATCTATACGGCTAGCACTTCCGGATTCCCGGTAACTCCTTACCCATGGGTCATGTCCCTCGGAAGGTTTGCAGCATGTCGCTCATGATTCGCACGTTCATTATATAAGGGCCTTGTAAACAATTAGAATAGGGATTGCGGGTATACTATACTATAACTATAAGTATTTAAACGCCCAAAGTAGTATAGCTTATTTCGGCCCCTGCATTACCAGCGCTTATCTTCCGGGCTACAGATCCAGACCCTAAGGCCCGGAATCCAAAATCCCTCATAAACCCCTCACCAAACACGAAAACCCCAGACTCGGAAACCACAAAAACTCTGAGAATAAAAGACGCCTTGATGGTTTGCACAAGGTTATGGGATGCAAGGCTTATTCCATGTATTGAACTCATTCAGTTTCCTATAGTACGAGTTCGATGGGTCAAGATCGACCTGGACATATCGATTGCGCCAGGCTGAAGGTGACAAAGGTCTCCAATAGTGGTGGCACACAGAAGGAGAAACCGTGTCCCGACGGCCTCGCGGACTAAAACCCGCTGACTGCAGGACGGCGGGAGAGGCTTGAAAGAAAGGCCTAGGAGGCGGCTGTGTATGAGCAGCCCCAACACGGCCTTGAAGAGAAAGGCACAAGGCAGCTACCCTTTGTGCCCTGTCTTTGGCAGGTCGTGCGGCTTTAAGGGTCAACCCGACGGACGGCTGGCTCAGAGTCGCTGCCGGAAAGTAATTATGTCTGGGACCTGAAAACTTAGAATAGGGCTTCAGGGTATCGCAAGTAGAATGTAATGAGGAACCCTCGAAGGGCAGCCTTACAAGTCATTAGCCCGACCATGCTTAGTGCCATACCGGTACATCACCGATCCTTAAGCCCACGGTGTGTGGCTGGGGAGATCGAAGACTAGGCCGAAAGCTGTTCAGGGTTATATACGTAGGTCAAAGGCTTTGGACTTAGGTGCCATGGGTTGCAGATGTTCGGCATCGGGGTTTCGGCATGTGAGATTTTAGTTGTGGCTTGAGCCATGGCACTGCAACTTCAATCCTGAAGCCCAACTTGCAGTTTCAGTCTAAGTACTTCAAGACTGCGCTGGGCTAGCTTTCCTTCGTAGGATTCGTCATC
The DNA here is from genome assembly GCA_905221615.1 of Symbiodinium sp. CCMP2592. Classification (NCBI taxonomy): domain Eukaryota; class Dinophyceae; order Suessiales; family Symbiodiniaceae; genus Symbiodinium; species Symbiodinium sp. CCMP2592. Next base: position 217,529 of record CAJNDT010005135.1, read on the forward strand.
ATCGCACGATTGAGCTGAACGAACCCCACTGCCCTTAAAGCCTGAACTCCGAACCTAATGTATCGGGGCCTCAATAGTTGGCATAGTGCTCTGTTCCTTCAGAGTACTGCACACGTAGCTATAAGAAGAAACCCAACGGAATATATTGGCAACTATTCAAGCTTATTCTATATTAACTAGCAGTATCACTATCCGCGAATCTGAGACCAGCGTTTTCGGCGATCTTCGAGCACAAACGAGTTCGCAAAAAGGACAGAAACGGCGTTGGGCCACTGCGGAATGCCATTAAGCAAAACCTGTATACCGGCGACCCCATACACAGAACCTCCATAATCCGGATGCCGAACGCAAGTTTCGGCCATCATACTGATGCTGCTTGTCCAGATTGATAGCATCCCCACGATCGAAGACTTTGCACCCTCTGGCAGCTCGTGAAACAGACTACACAACATACAGCAACTCAAGAGTTTCAGCCGTGCAGTTTGGAGAAGCACCCCGAGGACAAGCGGTATAGCATCAGTGCAACTCCAGCTGTTCTGCAAAGCCCAGTTCCTGTCCCAAAGGGTTGGCCGGTGTTCCACCCGTAGGCGGCCCCGACCAATCTGGGGCGAGCTGCTGCACTTTGGCGCACCGCGTCGCCTTCCTGTGAAGCAAGACTGGATGGAAATAGCAGCTGGCACTCAAATACTAGGGAACAGCAGGGTGCTATCGCTTGTCGAACCTATGGTTATGGGTGAGCTGTACTTGACGAAATGACATTCGTACTTTACAGAAATTCATACATGTATATGTCAGCATCTGTATAGATACATGCATACGTACCGATCCCCAGAGACAAAGGAATCGACAGACGTATAGATAGCAAAACATCCAGCCAGGTGGGTAGGTAGGTAGGTAGGTAGGCAGATGCATAAGTATCGGGAGTTAGGCGACTACTTGGAGGATCATGGGACTTAGTAAGTAAGGTTATAAGCACCCAAATTGAGGTTATAAGTAGCTATAAGTATAGTTACCCTAATTATAACCCTAGTTACTAAGTCCCATGACCCTTTAAGTAGGTAGGTAGACAGGCAGATGGATCGGTGGGTAGACCAAAAGTTCGCGCGTCGCATGAGCTTGGCTGTCGTTACCCTTTGCTTGTTATCGCCTGGTCCTCGTTTGGGGTTTGGTACTGTAGGAACATGATTAAGAAACTCTAGGCCTCTATTTGGGTTCCTTTATATGAATCCGACTATTTTGGGGTTATAGGCCCAGGGTTTCTTAATCAGGCTCCTACATTTAGTTGCATATAGCTGCATTCGGCGTGGCCTTTAGGGAAGGCTGTCTACACTGGCAGTGCTGGGGTTACGCATATAGGACATAGGGTTGGCCTTCGCACCCTGAGCCTAGGCTAGGGTGCATACCCGACGCGCTGTGTCAGTCGAGGTCTGGTCAGAAGCATCTCGAGGATACACCCCCCAGCCTCGAGTCCTCGAAGTGATTTCTTTACACTTGAACCGCGCACCGGGCACACTCACCGTCGCCATGCTCTGCAGGTATGCTGTCTAAGGTGTACCGATTTGCAACGCATGGCAAATTCAAGGGCTTGGACTGTATATGTACACACAAACCATAGATGACCAGGGCTTGCATGGCCACAAGTCGGAAAGCTTTACCATTGTAGACTAGAAAGGTTTGAGGTTGAGGACGACGGCTCTTATCGCGGTGTGAAAGTATACAGTATACTAGCCTTCAAGTTGTCACAGTGTGCTCCATTTGTTCTACTACACACCGTCACACAATGTGACCTGAGCGGATGGTAGTGCCGCGTACTAGCTCCACGACTTTCTCCTGCTCCCACAGGGCTGTGAAACAAGTATGGCTTATGGAAGCCATCAGGCCATCGGCAAGCCACGTATGCTTACCTCAGCTGGCCTACTTTCTTCGGCCTTATAATCGAAGCCCCAACCCTAAACCCCAAACCCAAAACCCTAAACCCTGGCAGCTTTCAACATCTGCTCAGGAGAATCTCCGTCTCGCATCACCTCAGCACCTCGGCGCTGAAGACCCATTCAAAGATTCGGTTGCCAAGAGCATTATAGGATTTATAGTTAAAAAGACTTACGGGGTTCCGTCGTAGAACCCGCATACAACCCGCCAACGCGTCGGAGACGTGGCCTTTTGCTGCGGAAGCGCACACATTTATCTTTCTCCGCGCGCAAGGACATTGGAACTTCGACAGATTGCTGTGTTCGCGGTTCAACGACGCAGTGTTATGCAACTTTCGCTGGGGAAGGGATGGGTGCTTAAGCAAAGGCCACATATGGGACGCCTAAAATGAAGAACATGATTCTTATTTATTCTTCTACCAGGAAACTGCATGACGGTTGCCAGTTTTGCGATGCAACCGTGCCAAAACTCAGAGAATATGCTTCTTCCACGACGACATATTCCAAAACAGTTTGCCAAAAAACGACAAACAAGGCACCGCAGCTCTGTAACTTTATTCAATACATTTCGGGAAATGGAGCATGGTTACACAATGCGAAAGACTGTTGCTTTGCCAACTTGGCTCTGCGAGCACACTTAGATGTGTCTCCATGCGACACGACTGGCTGATTCGGAGGCAGACTTGGATCTCTCTCCGTCCGAAGGTACACGCACATGCTCATGCGAAAAGATTGCTGCATTCTAACGCCGAGAGCATGCGATCTCTCTCTCTCTCTCTCTCTCTCCGTGCAGTTTTGCATCGATCCCGTGCCATCTGTCTCTGTGCGCAAAGAGACATGTTCATGCGAAAAGACCACGGCGATCTCGCGCCGCCCGCAAGACAGATGACAGTTAATTGCAGACGCCAGTGTCTCCAGTGACAGTTTCTACGGTCAGTCGCGCATGCACAGATCCCTGAAGCTCCCGTTCTCGTATCCACCGTGCCTTTCACACATTATAGACCTACCAAGCATATCCACTTTTGGGGAATAAGGACAGGGCTTTGTGGTATGCTATCTTGTGCGGAACCCTAGAAAGTAGTGTTTCGGCTCCCTATATAACCCCACCCCTTTCAGAGCCCTCTCGCACTTGGCGCCGCGCTCGATGGACTTCGTGCGAGAGCTCTCTTTGTTCTTGAAGAAGTCCGTCCGTTGGGACTCCGCAGTTTGGGGTTTATGGTTATTATTCTTATTATAATTATAACTATAATTAGTATTATTATTATTATTATTAGTATTAGTATTATTATTATTGCTATTATTATTATTATTATTATGACTATTATTATTATTGTTATATATATATATATATATACATATTTTTTCTTGAGGGGGGAGGGGGGTGGGGGTTCATGTTGCAGAGTTGAGGTTTTATGGCCTATACCGCTTAGAGTTGAGGATCTAGGGTTGCGGGTTTATGGTTCAGAGATTAGGGTTTATGGTTTAGCACTTACGTTTACCGAGTTCTGTTTTCAGATACTGAATTGTGAGGTGTGCTCTGACTGACAATTGCGTAGGAGCTGGTATGGTGGCTGGGGTTCACACCCTTACGGCTGTGTGCTGGTTCTATACGAGTTCGTGTGCTCTCAAGGGGGTTGTCCAACCTTTTGTACTGGCTGCCGTGCTTCAAATGTTCTTTTGAAGTCTGGAAGTAGCCGTCGACTAAAGCAGAAGCTCCCTTCCACAACCAACAACCAAGACGACTGAAGTCACCGGCACTCGGAAGAATGGCGGTCATACCCTGAACCCTAAATCCGAAACCCCACACACTTCCTAAAAAAAAATGTTGAAGGAATTGGAGGAGAAACAAAATACAAAAGCTGAACACTCCTCCTGTGCTGCCTGCCTTGCCTGAGCCCGTCTGAGCTAGCAGCAGCAGAAGCAAAAGCAGAAACCAGCAACAGCACCACAACCACAACCACCATCACAAGCAGCCACAGCAGCAGCACCTTCATTGGAGCAGTGTGGGATATTACATAACTATACGACAAGCAACCCTGAGGGATACTATTGCTAAATATTCAGGCTTCTATACTATAGCCCGCCAAATACAAGCTGCAGGAGCCTGGGCCTGGGCTGTCTTCATGCATGCGAATCTCTCTGCGCGCTGCGCGAAGTTGGGAATCTTAGCGGTTCAGGATTTAGTCTGGATTTAGGGCGCAGTGGTATACTGTCTAGAATTTGCGGGCCTAAACCCTAAACCCTAAATCCTAAACCCCACAAACCCTAAACCGGGGTTTAGGATGCAGGGGGTCTGAGGGTGACGGCTCAAGGCCTTCATGGTTCTGGGATTGCGGTCTGGGCTGGATGGTGGGCTTTCACAGTAGCTGCAGCCTTTAAGGGAGTTTCCGAAAATAGGGGTACCTTATTTTGGGGTCCTTATAATAAGGATCCTACTATTTAGGGTACTATATTAGGGTCCCCTGTTTTCGGAAACTCTCATTTGAAAAGGGGCATCCTTGGGGACTCTTTCTTAGTCTCGGTTTAGACTTTAGGGTTTAGGGCAGGGCCTCTTCTTTTCTGGGTTAGAACTCTGAGATGGACATCCTTCTGGAAACATGATACAACTGAAATAGAGGCCCAGCCATCAACAGCCGGACTCCTCCCTTGAACAATCTCAGCTGCAGCTCTCGAAATGCTCAGAAAAGGCCGTTCGAACTCTCAGATAGACCTCCAAGTTCACACCCGTCAGCCGGAATCAGAAACCATCGCTCCTGTCGAGACGGTGTGTAAACTGAAAACCAAGTTTCCAGGCAAGAAGTGGCTACTCGTGCAAGTAAACAAATTAAACCGTTTTGGGAGAACCTTCGCAGCTGTCCCTGTAGTTACTTTTTTCTTACCCCGGTCCTGAGAATGCTATCTCAAAGTTCTAAACCTGGGGCAAGGAGCATCCACCTCATAGTCAAAGAGAACATCTGTCACGATCTCGCCACGGTCGTACAGGGCCTCGATGCGGCCCACAATCCTGGGCTCCACGGCGAGTCTGAGTATGGTGAGCCAACGAGCCCGATGAAAGAGAAAGATGTAGAAATCGCGCCGATGTATGAGCCGTACTTGACTTGATCCACAGTTGACTTGTAAGATCAACCAGCGGGGGCTTGTCATTCCGGTTTACAACTTAAAGTCTAGGTACCGTGCTCAAGCTCCCTGAAAGTTTCATGGTTGGGAGTGGGTTTTCCGTACCCTACATGCCAAGCGATCCAGATCAAGGCCTGCGAATTTTGTGGGTTTCGCTGTGGGTCCGGGTAGTGGGCATGTGCACTCACTGCCCTGACCCGAGATGCCCAGGATTTAGGGCTCCGGAGAAGGGTGTGTGTTCTCAGACATGGGTTCAAATGCTGGGGCTGCCCAATTTTCACGATCTTGCGTCCTGTGGACATTCTCCTGGTCTTGAAATCTGAAACTCTCAATCCTATGTCGATGTAGGGGCCTTAATAACTAAAATGGGATCTTGGGGCATTACTTACTTCCATAGGGACTCTATAAATGAATACTGTTCCTAATTATTCAGACCACCATACGAAAGTAAAATTAGAAGCCCCTGGTTACGGTTCTGGAGCCTGCAGCCCTCGAGGCTACGACTCCGCGATACATGTCCAGAAGCAGCAACCATAAACCCTAAGTTCGGAAATCTAAGCCTACTACGACAAGAAAAAACGCAACGGTCCCCTAAACCCTATAGGCTCTAAACCCTAGGTCACACAACCGCAAACGCACCACTTGCCTGCTTCGGGCCGAGATACAGCAGGCCCAGGATTTTGAGAAACTCGAACATTTCGCCTGCAGGCGCAGGGCCTACGGCCTAATAATGAGAATTAAAGGGGACTATAAGGGCATTTATTAGGGATCCAAAAGGGTACTATTCTGTAGGGGCCTGAATAAATAGAATAGGGTTTGGGGGCCCATTATACAATAATTGTAACAAGGAACCAGGTAGTAATTAAGGCCCCTAATATTGCTCTCCTTTAATGTCACATCACTGTCGGTCATCATCACGCTCCAGCACTTCTAACGACTTGAAGCTTACGGTCAGTGTCATGATGACCCGTGCTCAACATGACCCAACATATGGGAGTTTCCAAAAGTGGGGGGGACCCTAATATAGTACTCTAAGGATCCTTATTATAAGGACCCCTAAAATACGGTACCCCTAATTTTCGGAAACTCTAAACCCTAAACCCTTTATAGAACTCTTATAGATAACTTTAAGGAATCCCCAAAAAAGGACCCCTTTAAAGGTACCCCTAATTTTCGGAAATTCCCAAACCCTAAACCCTATAGATCCCCTTAAAGAACCCTTAAAGGACCCCTTATAGATCCCTTTAAAGGGAAATTCCCATATTACGTATGCGTCGCGGCGTAAGCCGTGGTTGTAGCCGCAGTCGTCGCAGTCGCAGTCCGAGTCGGAGTCGGTGCTTAGTAGTCGTAGTCGTAGTCGTAGTCGTCGTCGTAGTAGTAGTAGTAGGAGTAGTAATAGTAGTAGTAGTAGTAGTAGTAGCAGTAGTAGTAGGAGTAGTATAGTAGTAGTAGTAGTAGTAGTAGTAGTAGTAGTAGTAGTAGTAGTAGTAGTAGTAGTAGTAGTAGTGGTAGTAGTAGTAGTAGTAGTAGGAGTAGTAGTAGTAGTAGGAGTAGTAGTAGGAGTTGGAGTAGGAGTAGTAGTAGTAGTAGTAGTAGTAGTAGTAGTAGGAGTAGTAGTAGTAGTAGTAGTAGTAGTAGTAGTAGTAGTAGTATGCGCTTAGTGCATATTTGACGCTGCGTTGTCTTGCACGTCGCCCGCATAAAACACTGTGTTTCCGATGTACGCAGGACATGGCTTGTCTCAGTCAGGGGTGCGTTGAATTTTGGATCAGGATAGTTGTCAGCAGTTGACTCAGTAGTGTCGGATGATGTGTGTTGTCAGCAGTTACTTGAACTATGCAAGAACAGGAAGCTTTACAGGGGAGCATGCCAACAGCTTCATCTGACTTTTTGTCGTATTTGTTCCCCGCCTCCGCCCCCCACCCCCAAACCCCCCAACCCCCCCAAGCCAAGCCAAGCCAAAAATGAGTACTGAAAATTTATTCAAGGCCCTCAGTTCCCGCCCACTCCCCCCCCATACCCCCCCAACCCCCAACCCACCAACCCCCACCCCCCCCAAGCCAAGCCAAGCCAAAAATAATAATCCAAGGCCCTCATAGGAAAAGCAAGGCCCTGATAGGAAAAGCAAGGCCCTCATAGGAAAAGCAAGGCCCTCATACGAAATCCATAGACCTGATACGAACACCAGGGCCCTCATACGAAATCCAAGGTCTCATCAAGCCCAAAGCCCAAAGACATCTCCGCTCTCAAGCTGAAACCCAAATCCCAAAGATAGAATTCCTAAGTCAAGGTTTTCAGAAGTCAACGCCCCCCAGAGAATTAGTGAAATGTGCTTAAAGCTCGAGTTTTGGGCATGTGAAGTAAAGAGATGCATAGCGTCAATTATGCACTACGCTCGTAGTAGTAGTAGTAGTAGTAGTAGTAGTAGTAGTAGTAGGCACCCCCCCTACCAACTACACTTGCTCTCAACCATGTTGAGACAACATCCATTTTACTCAGTATTTACGGCACTTTCGTCATGTGCGATCATCCTAAGAGGCCAAAAAATCGACTTGTCGAGTTTGCAAACTCGGGCTCTTGATTTAGGACTTGCTTCTGGGGGTGGGTGGGGGGGTGGGGGGGGATGATGACGACACTGTTACGCGAACACACCCACCAGTATCACCACAAGAGCCGTTTAACTCGGTATTTACGGTACTTTCGTGATGTCACACTTTGTTACATATTCTGAGCCCCTACTTCTCGACTATGCGTATTAAACTTTGCTGTTTGGACTTGTTTGCAAAAAACTCGAAATTGGGTGGGGGAAAGCTTCTTCTGGGATGATCACGACACTGTTTTGCGGACACCCTGAACAAAATTTTCACACTCAAGCGGGCACACACCACACACACACCACTTCAAAAACAGACCCTCCTACGCAGAGGTTGGGCGGTAGGCGGTAGGGGTGTTGGCGAGCCCCTCCCACGTACAGCTGGCATCTTTGTTTTTGATGTTTAGAAGATGTTGCGCTTCAGGTTTTAGAAATGTTAAGCCCTTCTTGGCAGCACCTGGGTTTTGCACGGTATTTACAGCGTTTTCGTACTATCCGACCACCTGGGGTTTATCAGTGTCTTCCCGTCGAGCTTGCAACTCCAGCTGCTGTCGCAGTTTTGGGGCCTGAGCCCCTGCAACTTCACCGGCTGTGACAGTTAAGGAAACTGAGCCTCTGCAACTTCTGCAGCTGTCACAGATAAGGAGCCTGAGCCCGTGCATCTTCTGCAACTATCGCAGTTAAGGCGCCTAGCAGCTACCGCTGCCCAGCCCGGATGGAACAAGCGTAGTTGGGGGGGGGGGGGTGCACCCCCGCTTTACAACCAGAATCCCCACTTTACAACCAGAACCCCCACTTTACAACCCATGAGCCTTTCCGGAATCCCCACTTTGCAACCGGTTGGGAAAGCTTCTTAACAACCCTATTAACTGATAACGTCAAAGCCTAGAATCTCTAGCATCATCCTCTACGGCAGCCAGGCAGGTTGGAAAGTGATGTTGGTTGCAATGTGGGCGTTCTTAACCCGAAACCACGATAGATATGTGTGTGTGTGTGTACATATGTATATATATATATATATATATATTTAGATGCGTGAGGGTTTGGTATCGATGATACTGTTTAGATGCTCACCTCAGCGAGCGTGTTGTTGCATAGTGGTTTGCACTTTACGCACTTGCGGCCGTCAAGCTGTATCCAACTCACTCCCTGCAGGCAAACTCGGACCATTTTAGAAACGGATTCTTTTCTCACCAGAGCGCAGGTATGCATTTTTTAGTATATATATATATATTTATTTATTTATTTATTTATTTATATTAAAGCCAATACATGAACCCGAACATTTTACTACATTTGATGTTGTATGTACGGTTTTACGCCATACAAGTACTTTCAAATCACCTTTTTTGTGTGCTTGTATTGAGGAAAGCATACACAAAACATGACCTTTTAGAACCCCAACCCACCGACCCACCACAGGCAAGGCTAGAGTGCAAAGCGCAGTAACATGTAACCAAATTCCTACCCTCGAACTCCACAGCACCACGCTTCACAGACGGACTCTTTTCTCACCAGAGCGCAGGTATGCATTTTTTAGTATGTATGTATGTATATATATATATATATATATTTTTATTAAAGCCAGTACATGAACCCGAACATTTTATTACATTTGATGTTGTATTTACGGTTTTACGCCATACAAGTACGGGGTTCCCATACGGGTTCTGCAGCATTTGCGGGCCGGGTATAGTGTGCAAGGATAGCGTGGTTAGGGTTCTAGACCTAGTGACTCTACGAGGGTTTAGGGCTTAGGGTTTAAACAGCCCTCAACTACTGCTTTGCCTCCAGCCAGGCGCACAGAAGCACCCACAGACGACAAAGATCAAAGATATCATGCGACGAAGCAATTTTAGTGATGTTCGAGATCTTAGTAGTTTGGGGCCACGGTCGGATGAAGGCCACGTAAAACACTTTAGGGGGTCAAAGAACCAACAAACTATTAGGAATCTAGGTAGGTTTGTTGTAAAAAAATCATGAAATCCCAATAAGTCTTAATCATGGGTAGACGGGTTGCAAAGTGGGCGTTCTCACGATCGGCAGTTGTAAAGTGGGGATTCTCACATGGAAAACAGTGTCTGTGGTTGTAAAGTGGGGATTCTGGTTGTAAAAGGGATTCTGGTTGTAAAGCGGGTTAATCTCCCCCGGAAAGAGCGGGGGGGGGGGGGGGGGGGGGGGGGGGGGGGGGGGGGGGGGTGGCCGGCTTAAATAGGGTCTATTTGGCAGCTGGATGGCTGTGTTTTTGCATTCAAGTAGTGCTTATTCTCATCACCACAGACCACGCCATGACACGGGTGACGTAGGCACAGACTCCATGCGTGCATAATTGATCGTTGAAAATGTCTGCGCTCTCGTGGTGCCTAGCTGCGTATTACACTGCGACATACAAGCGGCGGCCACTTGCGCACAAAGTTCGTGTGAATGTAATGTAATGTTTAACCAATCAGAATGTCCACGACTCCTTGGAATGTAGACAGACGGCTCAAGAAAGGGTGGATATTCCCCCAACCCTCAACGAAAACACGGAGAAAGTCTCTCCAAGTCATTCAGCTGATTTCTAGCAGCGAGCTCCTCTACCTCTTGGTAAGTCTCCATCTCCTCTGACGATAAATGAAGGTAGCTCGCTGCTTCGTCATCCGCAAGAAATGAGCTTCTTTTCCCCAAAAGGGTAAGGAAGAGATCCCTTGGCACATCCTCTACCGCAGCATCTCAAAGGAGCAGAGAACCCTTCCAACGTCACGAGAAAAAAAGAACTCCGGCTGCCTCTTAGTCGACAAGAAGAGAGAGGAGCTCCTTGTCGTCCCCTCTTCCTCCTCAAGGTATAGAAGAGAGATAGCTTTCAAGAAGTGAGGACTGAGCTGTCTCAATCTTCAAAAGAAGAGTCTGATCCTCCCCTTAGCCTTCAATAAGACATGAGCAGCCCTCTACCCCATCCTCTGAATTAGCTTCCAAAAAAATCCTCTGCCTCATCCTCGACAAGAAGAGACTGAGAGCTTCCTCCAAACTAATGGAACAAAAGAAAGCGCCATCTCAACAAAGCAAACAGGCCGCTCCAACTTCACGAGAAAGAAGAGGGCTCCGTTTACCCCTCGGCAAGAAGAGACCTCCTTTCTTTCTTGAAAAGGGGAGGACACTCAAGAAGAAAGGGTGGAGCTCCCCCAATTTTCAAGTAGAGACATCTGGTCATCACTCAGCATTTAAAAGGAAAAGACCTCATGCTCCAAAACAAGAAGAGAGTCCCCAGGATATTCGTGGCAACAAAAGAGAGCATCCTTCTTACCTCTTGGTATGTCGCCTCTTCGTCTTAAGGAGATTGAAGAGACCTCGCTCCTAGCAAGAAAGGACAGAGCTCCCCTAGCTTCCAAAAAGAAAGATTGTCTACCTCATCCTCCACAAGAAATCACTGAGAGCTTCCTCCCATCATCTCCTCTGACGATAAATGAAGGGAGCTCGCTGCTTCGTCATCCGCAAGAAATGAGCTTCTTTTCCCCAAAAGGGTAAGGAAATCCCTTGGCACATCCTCTACCGCGGAGCAGAGAACCCTTCCAACGTCACGAGAAAAAAAGAACTCCGGCTGCCTCTCAGTCGACAAGAAGAGAGAGGAGCTGCTTGTCGTCCCCTCTTCCTCCTCAAGGGATAGAAGAGAGATAGCTTTCAAGAAGTGAGGACTGAGCTTCTCAATCTTCAAAAGAAGAGTCTGATCCTCCCCTTAGCCTTCAATAAGACATGAGCAGCCCTCTACCCCATCCTCTGAATTAGCTTCCAAAAAAATCCTCTGCCTCATCCTCGGCAAGAAGAGACTGAGAGCTTCCTCCAAACTAATGGGACAAAAGAAAGCGCCCTCTCAACAAAGCAAACAGGCCGCTCCAACTTCACGAGAAAGAAGAGGGCTCCGTTTACCCCTCGGCAAGAAGAGACCTCCTTTCTTTCTTGAAAAGGGGAGGACACTCAAGAAGAAAGGGTGGAGCTCCCCCAATTTTCAAGTAGAGACATCTTTTCATCCCTCAGCATTTAAAAGGAAAGACCTCATGCTCCAAAACAAGAAGAGAGTTCCCAGGATATTCGTGGCAACAAAAGAGAGCATCCTTCTTACCTCTTGGTATGTCGCCTTTTCGTCTTAAGGAGATTGAAGAGACCTCGCTCCTAGCAAGAAAGGACAGAGCTCCCCTAGCTGCCCTAGCTTCCAAAAAGAAAGATTGTCTGCCTCATCCTCCACAAGAAATCACTGAGAGCTTCCTCCCATCATCTCCTCTGACGATAAAATGAAGGGAGCTCGCTGCTTCGTCATCCGCAAGAAATGAGCTTCTTTTCTCCAAAAGGGTAAGGAAGAGATCCCTTGGCACATCCTCTACGGCAGCATCTCAAAGGAGCAGAGAACCCTTCCAACGTCACGAGAAAAAAAGAACTCCGGCTGCCTCTCAGTCGACAAGAAGAGAGAGGAGCCCCTTGTCGTCCCCTCTTCCTCCTCAAGGGATAGAAGAGAGATAGCTTTCAAGAAGTGAGGACTGAGCTTCTCAATCTTCAAAAGAAGAGTCTGATCCTCCCTTAGCCTTCAATAAGACATGAGCAGCCCTCTACTCCAAAAACTCATCCTCGACAAGAAGAGATTGAGAGCAATCTAAGGCGGCAGAAGAAAGCGCCATCTCAACAAAGCAAACAGGCCGCTCCAACTTCACGAGAAAGAAGAGGGCTCCGTTTACCCCTCGGCAAGAAGAGACCTCCTTTCTTTCTTGAAAAGGGGAGGACGCTCAAGAAGAAAGGGTGGAGCTCCCCCAATTTTCAAGTAGAGACATCTGGTCATCCCTCAGCATTTAAAAGGAAAAGACCTCAAGCCCCAAAACAAGAAGAGAGTCTCCAGGTGATTTGTGGCAACAGAAGAGAGCATCCTTCTAGCAGAGAGCCTTTTTACCTCTTGGTATGTCGCCTTTTCGTCTTAAGAAGATTGAAGAGACCTCGCTCCTAGCAAGAAAGGACAGAGCTCCCCTAGCTTCCAAAAAGAAAGATTTTCTACCTCATCCTCCACAAGAAATCACTGAGTGCTTCCTCCCATGTAATGAGACGCAAGAGAGCTTCATCTCAGCCCAGCAGACAGGCCTCTCCAAGTTCACGAGAATTCAAAGGTCTCCGTTTACCCATCGGTCGGAAAGAAAATAACTCCTTTCTCTCTTCATAAGGGGTTGAATCTTGCGCATTTCTTTTACCTTTTCAAAAGATGGAGAACAGCATACGCACAAGAAGAAGAAACCTCCTTTCTCTCTTGGCAGTGGAAAGAGATCCTGATTACTTCCCTTACCTTTTCAAAAGATGGAAAAGGGCATACGCTCAAGAAGAAAGGGCGGAGATGCCCCCACCCCTCAACGAAACCACGGAGAGAGTCCCTCCAAGTCATTCAGCTGATTTCGAGCAGCGAGCTCCTCCCTCTCTTGGTAGGTCTCCATCTCCTCTGAAGAGAATTGAAGGGAGCTCGCTTCTAGTCGAAGAAGACAAGGCTCAACGCATCTCCAGTTTCAAAAAGAACTGCGGCTGCCTCTTAGTCGACAAGAAGAGAGAGGAGCTCCTTGTCGTCCCCTCTTCCTCTTCAAGGGATAGAAGAGGGATAGCTTTCAAGAAGTGAGGACAGAGCTCGCTCAATCTTCAGAAGAAGAGTCTGATCCTCCCCTCATCCTTCAACAAGACATGAGCAGCCCTCTACCCCATGCTCTGAATTAGCTTTCAAAAAGACAAATCCTCTGCCTCATCCTCGACAAGAAGAGACTGAGAGCTTCCTCCAAACTAATGGGACAAAAGAAAGCGCCATCTCAACAAAGCAAACAGGCCGCTCCAATTTCATGAGAAAGAAGAGGGCACCGTTTACCCTTCGGCAAGAAGAGACCTCCTTTCTTTCCTGATATGGGGAGGGGATCCTGATTATTTCCGTCGCCGTTTTAAAAATGGAAGAGAGCATACACTCAAGAAGAAAGGGTGGAGCTCCCCCCAACTCAAGAAGAAAGGGTGGAGCTCCCCCCAATTTTCAAACAGAGACATCTGGTCGTCCCTCAGCCTTCAAAGGGAAATGACCTCATGCTCCAAAACAAGAAGAGAGTCTCCAGGATATTCGTGGCAACAGAAGAGAGCATCCTTCTAGCAGAGAGCCTTTTTACCTCTTGGTATGTCGCCTTTTCGTCTTAAGAAGATTGAAGAGACCTCGCTCCTAGCAACAAAGACAGAGCTCCCATAGCTTCCAAAAAGAAAGATTTTCTACCTCATCCTCCACAAGAAATCACTGAGAGCTTCCTCCCATGTAATGAGACGCAAGAGAGCTTCATCTCAGCCCAGCAGACAGGCCCCTCCAAGTTCACGAGAATTCAAAGGTCTCCGTTTACCCATCGGTCGGAAAGAAGATAACTCCTTTCTCTCTTCATAAGGGGTTGGATCTTGAGCATTTCTTTTACCTTTTCAAAAGATGGAGAACAGCATACGCACAAGAAGAAGAAACCTCCTTTCTCTCTTGGCAGTGGAAAGAGATCCTGATTACTTCCCTTACCTTTTCAAAAGATGGAAAAGGGCATACGCTCAAGAAGAAAGGGCGGAGATGCCCCCACCCCTCAACGAAACCACGGAGAGAGTCCCTCCAAGTCATTCAGCTGATTTCGAGCACCGAGCTCCTCCCTCTCTTGGTAGGTCTCCATCTCCTCTGAAGAGAATTGAAGGGAGCTCGCTTCTAGTCGAAGAAGACAAGGCTCAACGCATCTCCAGTTTCAAAAAGAACTGCGGCTGCCTCTTAGTCGACAAGAAGAGAGAGGAGCTCCTTGTCGTCCCCTCTTCCTCTTCAAGGGATAGAAGAGGGATAGCTTTCAAGAAGTGAGGACAGAGCTCGCTCAATCTTCAGAAGAAGAGTCTGATCCTCCCCTCATCCTTCAACAAGACATGAGCAGCCCTCTACCCCATGCTCTGAATTAGCTTTCAAAAAGACAAATCCTCTGCCTCATCCTCGACAAGAAGAGACTGAGAGCTTCCTCCAAACTAATGGGACAAAAGAAAGCGCCATCTCAACAAAGCAAACAGGCCGCTCCAATTTCATGAGAAAGAAGAGGGCACCGTTTACCTTTCGGCAAGAAGAGACCTCCTTTCTTTCCTGATATGGGGAGGGGATCCTGATTATTTCCGTCGCCGTTTTAAAAATGGAAGAGAGCATACACTCAAGAAGAAAGGGTGGAGCTCCCCCAACTCAAGAAGAAAGGGTGGAGCTCCCCCCAATTTTCAAACAGAGACATCTGGTCGTCCCTCAGCCTTCAAAGGGAAATGACCTCATGCTCCAAAACAAGAAGAGAGTCTCCAGGATATTCGTGGCAACAGAAGAGAGCATCCTTCTAGCAGAGAGCCTTTTTACCTCTTGGTATGTCGCCTTTTCGTCTTAAGAAGATTGAAGAGACCTCGCTCCTAGCAACAAAGACAGAGCTCCCATAGCTTCCAAAAAGAAAGATTTTCTACCTCATCCTCCACAAGAAATCACTGAGAGCTTCCTCCCATGTAATGAGACGCAAGAGAGCTTCATCTCAGCCCAGCAGACAGGCCCCTCCAAGTTCACGAGAATTCAAAGGTCTCCGTTTACCCATCGGTCGGAAAGAAGATAACTCCTTTCTCTCTTCATAAGGGGTTGGATCTTGAGCATTTCTTTTACCTTTTCAAAAGATGGAGAACAGCATACGCACAAGAAGAAGAAACCTCCTTTCTCTCTTGGCAGTGGAAAGAGATCCTGATTACTGCCCTTACCTTCTCAAAAGATGGAAAACAGCATACGCACAAGAAGAAGAAACCTCCTTTCTCTCTTGGCAGTGGAAAGAGATCCTGTTATTTTCTTGACGCTCAAGAAGAAACGGTAGGGATTCCCCCAACCCTCAACGAAAACACGGAGAGAGTCCCTCCAAGTCATTCGGCTGATTTCTAGCAGCGAGCTCCTCCCTCTCTTGGTAGGTCTCCATCTCCTCTGAAGAGAATCGAAGGGAGCTCGCTTCTAGTCGAAGAAGACAGGGCTCAAAGCATCTCCAGTTTCAAAAAGAACTGCGGCTGCCTCTTAGTCGACAAGAAGAGAGAGGAGCTCCTTGTCGTCCCCTCTTCCTCCTCAAGGGATAGAACAGAGATAGCTCTCAAGAAGTGAGGACAGAGCTCTCTCAATCGACAAAAGAAGAGTCCGATCCTCCCCTCAGCCTTCAATAAGACATGAGCAGCCCTCTTCCCCACCCTCTGAATCAAGAAAGAAACCCTTCTAACTTCTCCATGTTGCCACCACTTCCTCTCCAAGGGATAGAAGAGAGATATCTCTCAAGAGGTGAGGACAGAGCGTTCTCATTCCTAGTTATTCTTGGCAAGAGCAGATTTCCCTAGAGGAGATTTCTTATACCTTCCTCAGTCGCCAGCCTTCAAAAGAAAAGACCTCATGCTCCAAAGCAAGAAAACAGTCCCCAAAGGTTGTTCGTGGCAAAAGAACAACGCATCACGAGAAAGAAGGGAGCTCCGACTGCCTCTCTGGCGATAAGAAGAAAACTTCTTTCTCTGTTCGTCAGCAGCGACAGCTCCTGAACATCTCCTCCTCGAGAAAAAAACTTGGAAGGGAGCGTACGATCAGGAAGGAAGGATAGAGCTTTTCCAAATTTCAATCCTTGACAAGAGAATGGCCGGTCCTCCCCGTGGCCTTCAAAACGAGACGAGAAGCCCAAGCCCTCTACCTTACCCTGCTGTGAAGCAGGAAGAGAGCTCACTCCAAGTTATTCTTGGTAAGCGACGAGAGCTTTATTTCAGCAGAGAGAGCCTTTACCTCTTGGTAAGTCGCTTTTATCTTAAGAAGATTGAAGAGACTTCGCTCCTAGCAAGAGAAGCCAGGGCTCCCCTTGCTTCCAAAAAGAAAAGTCTTCTACTTCATCCTCCACAAGAAATGATTGAGAGCTTCCTCCCATGTAATGAGACGGGAGAGAGGTCCATCTCAGCACAGCAGACAGGCCCCTTCAACTTCACGAAAGACAAGAGAGCTCCATCTACCCCTGCGTCGGCAAGATTTTTTTTCCTTGAAGTTCTGCAAAAAACACAGAGAAAATCACAGATCACAAGGGTGTCGCCCCAAGATTTGTACAGACTCAGATCCCAAAAACCCAGATCGCAAGGGGTGTCCCCCTAAGGGTTCGTTGAAACAACAAGTTCCAAAACAATAAATCGCAAGGGGTGTCTCCCTAAAGCTTTTTATAACAAAAGAATTCCAACACCACAAATCGCAAGCGGTGTCCCCCCCAAGGTTTTGTAAGAACTCAGATCCCGAAATCACAGATCGCAAGGGGTGTCTCCCCAAGGTTTTGTGAAAACTCAGAACCGAAAACCACAGATCGCAAGTGGTGTCCCCCTAAAGGTTGTTATAACAAATAAGTTCCAAAATCACAAATCGCAAGGGGTGTCCTCCTAATCCCTGCGAGCCGCGACCGAGCAGAAAGCCTGTAAATACCGCGTTAAAAACAACGGCCAGGGACCCCACACATCTCGCGCAAAATCTGGCGGAAGTGATCCGCCACCGAGCAAAAAGCTTGTAAATACCGCATTCAACAAAGGGCCAGGGATTTCACACATCTGTTGGCAAAATCTGGCGGAAGTGAGCAGTCGGTACTTCCGCCAGATTTTGCCAACAGATGTGCGAAATCCCTGGCCCTTTGTTTAATGCGGTATTTACGGGCTTTTTGCTCGGTGGCGGATCACTTCCGCCAGATTTTGCCCGCAGATGTGTGGGATCCCTAGCCCTTGAAGTGGTGGGTGAGAGGGTGGTGGGAGGGTGTCTGGGAGGTAGCGTGGGCAGGAGGTGGAGGGAAGGTTGTGTAAGAACTCAGATCCCAAAATCATAGATCGCAAGTGGTGTCCCCCTAAGGTCTTGTGAAAACTCAGATCAGAAAACCACAGAGCGCAAGGGGTGTCCCCCTCATCCCTGCGAGCCGCGACCGAGCAGAACGCCTGTAAATACCGCGTTAAAACAACGGCCAGGGATCTCACACATCTGCGGGCAAAATCTGGCGGAAGTGATCCGCCACCGAGCAAAAAGCCTGTAAATACCGCATTAAACAAAGGGCCAGGGATTTCACACATCTGTTGGCAAAATCTGGCGGAGGTACCGACTGCTCACTTCCGCCAGATTTTGCCAACAGATGTGTGAAATCCCTGGCCCTTTGTTGAATGCGGTATTTACAGGCTTTTTGCTCGGTGGCGGATCACTTCCGCCAGATTTTGCCCGCAGATGTGTGGGATCCCTAGCCCTTGAAGTGGTGGGTGAGAGGGTGGTGGGAGGGTTTAATTCCCGGCCCCAATTAAATAATTTAAATAATTTAAATAGTTTAAATAATTTACATAATTTAAACAATTTAAATCCTGAGGGAGGGGGTGGGGCGGGCGGGTCCGGACCCCCCCGCGGGAATTAAATAATTTAAATACGGGCGAGGCCCCCGGATTTAAATTATTTAAACTATTTAATTCCCGGCCCCGCCCCTCCCCCAGACCCCCCTCCCCCAGGATTTAAATTATTTAAATTATTTAAATTATTTAAATTATTTAAATTATTTAATTCCCGGCCCCAATTAAATAATTTAAATACGGGGGAGGCCCCCGGATTTAAATTATTTATATTGTTTAATTCCCGGCCCCAATTAAATAATTTAAATACGGGCGAGGCCTCCGGATTTAAATTATTTAAATTATGTAATTCCCGGCCCCAATTAAATAATTTAAATAATTTAAATAATTTAAATAATTTAAATAATTTAAATCCTGAGGGAGGGGGTCCGGGGCGGGCGGGTCCGGACCCCCCCGCGGGAATTAAATAATTTGAATACGGGCGAGGCCCCCGGATTTAAATTATTCAAATTATTTAATTCCCGGCCCCGCCCCTCCCCCAGACCCCCCTCCCCCAGGATTTAAATTATTTAAATTATTTAAATTTTTTAAATTATTTAAATTATTTAATTCCCGGCCCCAATTAAATAATTTAAATACGGGGGAGGCCCCCGGATTGAAATTATTTAAATTATTTAATTCCCGGCCCCAATTAAATAATTCAAATACGGGCGAGGCCTCCGGATTTAAATTATTTAAATTATTTAATTCCCGGCCCCAATTAAATAATTTAAATAATTTAAATAATTTAAATAATTTAAATCCGGAGGGAGGGGGTCCGGGGCGGGCGGGTCCGGA